>JAJGRW010000050.1:3054375-3409969 GCA_025461045.1 Carex parvula | reverse complement strand
CTAGTCGGAACCAATATCTTGACCAACTTGTGGCGAAAAATTAAACCTGAAGTCCAAACCGGTTAAGACAAGTTATCAAGTGGTGAAAAACTAAACGTGAAGTTCTTAAACATGACATTAAGATTAGAAACCACAATTACACAAATATGAATATAATTAACCAATCGAGTAGGTAGAATAGTTGATTTGGGTAGTGAGTCGTAGCCTCTAGACCTTCCAAACCTGTTCCAAACATCATTTATTTCGTTTGTAAGGGCCCACCAGTTCCACCTTGTACTCATTTCTCATTGGGTAAGAAGGTGCGTATCTCGAAGGTCGCGAAGCTCTGGAGAAGTAGGCGTTAGTGCCGAACTCCGTAAACAACTCTCATGTCAAGTGTTTCTTAATTCTTCTATTTACTTTACACACACTTGCTTAGTTTAACATTATTCGAGTTTCCGTCAAAAATAACTTATATAGACGATAGTTAAAAGTATTTAGTTTAAATTTTAAAAGGCCCGTATTCACCTCCCCCCTCTAAGTGCCTTAGGGACCAACAAACTCTTTGGAAGTTTTTGGAGTCCGAAATGATTTATTCCTTTGCAATGTTTAATTGACCTTGTAACGAAATAAATCGATTACACTATGAATTTCGTTATATGAATTATTTCATTGTAACGTTATGATAATCGTTGTAACTGTTTATGTAAATTACCTCAATCTCAAGCATATTTATCAATTTCACATATTTTCTAATCAGTACTAATCTTGAGCTAAGTCTTCTTAGTCCATTCTTAGGTTCATTGCAGCACATCATTGATATGTATAGTATTTGTGCATGCATCCTTGATATTTATTGAAGCTTTATATTTTCATGAACCTGCGTCATATCTCAAGACAAGAAACTGTATAATTCAACAAATATATGTTTTGCAAATTTAGTCAAACAGACAAGTAGATTATTGCATAATCCAATATACACACACGCACACGCACACACACACACACACACACACACACATATAGTTGGGCTATGGTGCATAGCAATGTATAACCCCTCTTGTATATTGGACTATAAATCGTTAGTTTTGATTTTCAAATAACCGATCCAAACCGTTCAATTTGATATCCATATTAAAATGTGCTTGGAGATCAAATTTTACATTTTTTTGTAATTTTTTGCTATCTTTTTAGAATTTTTGAAAATCACTGTTTTCTATGATCCAGAAATTTCTGAAAAAATAGTGATTTTCAAAAATTCTAAAAAAATAGTAAAAAAGTTTCAAAAAAAATATCAAGCACATTTTAATATGGAGAACATGTTGAGCCCTTTAGATTGACTGTTTGAACTTCAAATCTAACAGTTTATAGTCCAATGTACGAGATGGCCTATACATTGCAATGTATCATAGCCCAACTCTATATATATATATATATATATATATATATATATATATATATATATATATATATAGAGAGAGAGAGAGAGAGAGAGAGTAAAACTAGGGTGCTCTCGAGTTCACCAAGCCCTTGGTGAACTCAAGTCCAAAACTCATCGGATCGGCTTCAAACGACGAATCCGACCGTTGAAACCCGTCTACCTTACGAGTGATGCGTCTACATGCAAAAATTTTAAATTTTGAAATTAATTTTGCATAGAGTCAAGTGGTCAAAATTAGAAGGTTAATAAATTAATTTTAATGCATTCATTTTTTGACGTTTTTTGACCACTTGACTCTATGCAAAATTAATTTCAAAATTTAAATTTTTTGCATGTAGACGCTGTTGGGATTTCACGTGTATGCCTATGTGGTGAGAATTTAAAATTTTCCCATCACCACTTGGCTCAATACACAAAAGATCTTATTTTTACGACAAAAGCGAACAAGATTTTCTTAAACAAACTAATGTGTACTAAATTAATATAAATTAATCTCATCTAATTTATTGTAAGAGAAAATAATAGAAACATTTACCTAAAGAGATTGTCAAATCTCTTGATGGAGAGATGTCGGTTTCCCTTCTAGATTTCGTGTTCTTCTCGAAAACGCCTCTTAGTTCACCTTGAACCTAAACAACGAACTTGCACACCTCTTAGATAGATGGATGTGAAGTTCAAGGCTTAGATCCAACCACCTAACAAGAAGAGATGAAAGCCTTCCTTGTACTTTTCGGCCTAGGAGCAAAACCCTCAAGGTTTCGACCTAGAGAAGAGAGAAAGAGGAATTTCGGCCTTGAGAAAAAAAATGGCTGCTCTTGTCAATATTTCGGCCAAGAGAATGAGCAGAAAATTCAAGCCTATTTTCCTTAATTACACCCCTTTAAATAGGCAAGGGGTTAGGGCTATCATTTGTGTAAAGTTTGAACTATTTACACAATTGCCACTAGCCTTATTTAGCCATTTTATCATCTCTAATCTCATCTTGTGATTGGTTTAATAAATTAATTTATGAACAAATAATATTAATCATATTATTCAATTATGCAATATTCTTATTATTCTTATAATGCATTCAAACATTATACCAAATAATATTTGCATAACTTCACAATTTATTTATGATCTAAGCATGTCATATGATGACATTTTATTTTAGTATTTCATCTCATGTATTTTATCTAATACATCATTATGAAATATAAAATACTTGTTGTTTCTCTTCAGTTGGTGTGACCGTACAGAGGATCTATGTCATCTTGGCAATAATATAAAACTTTATATTATGACTATAAGAGGTTCTATCATTACATTATAGTTATCCAAACGACATAGTAATCATTTACCTCAATCCACTATTTTCGTGTCTATCCTTGTCACACGATATTATGAATAATATGCAAATAGGATCGTGTCATTCTTGCATTATATTCTTTTCTTGGTCTCTCAAGTGAATTATAATTATAACTACATTAGTTATATTGCATGCGATATAATTTCACTTTACCAAGGGGCCCAGTAATATCATAACTCAAATTGAGGGACAATGATAATATTAACATATAGATTTCTCCCGCACAAGTTGTACACAACGAACTACTATTTTATTCCTATCATAAGATAGTATTTAAATAGCAATCACATTATATACTTCTCATGTGAAAAACCTACATATCTCATATCTAAGATTTCAAAGACACAATGGAAACATTAATGACACAAAACACAATCCATATAATGTTCCATTCATTTAGGTCATGTTCAATATATAAAATACACATTTATATATTCATGTTATTAAATGATAATGTTTTATCAACATTTATAGAACTTCAATGTACTTTAATCAACATGACAATCTTCCTCGGTAATTAATGTTCCTCTTTAATTACCACGATTGTGAACATATTTAGTGATTAAATGTTTTCTCATCTTTGGAGTTCTATAGTTCAAGACCAAGAGCATCTTCTTATAATAACATTCGTAATAAAATCATTAACAACATATAAATTATTATTAAAAAACATAACTTTCAAAACACACATCCTTCAGACGCATCACTCGTAAGGTAGACGGGTTTCAACGGTCGGATTCGTCGTTTGAAGCCGATCCGATGAGTTTTGGACTTGAGTTCACCAAGAGCTTGGTGAACTCGAGAGCACCCTAGTTCTACTATATATATATATAAACACACACTAAACTGTTTACTTAATTAATTATTTGTTTTTATATATTTTACACTATTGTATTTATCAAAATCAAGTGTGTGTGTGTGTGTGTGTGTGTATATATATATATATATATATATATATATATATAAACACACACTAAACTGTTTACTTAATTAATTATTTGTTTTTATATATTTTACACTATTGTATTTATCAAAATCAAATATTAAAAATAAATTGCATATACTATGCAATTCAGTTTGTCAATCATCAACCAATAACAAAGTGCGAAAACAGAGGCGGATTTCGTTTGAAGGAATGGGGTCAATTAGGATCCCTATTTTTTAATTAACCAATAATAAGTTTTGGAATCTCTTGAGTGGCCGTTTGAGATTATTAACTCTCATAGTTCGAAAGTTTAACTTTGCTGCGAAAATAAGTAAAAAAATGACCAATTCCGTCTTTTTCTTTGATAAATCAAACTCTTTCACATTCCTAATAATGTTGGCATTGTAATTTGGTTAAATATCCAAATAGTTTGCTTGATACCTGTAACAATTATTCATGAAAATTGGATTCCTTTGCAATTGCAATGTATATAAGAGAAAGTGCGTGCTTCTCGATCGGTGGCGGTTCATTCTATTTCTAGCTCCGGAATCGATAATTTCAAAACCTTAGTTCCTCAAACCAATGTCGAATTATCATGGTTTTTCTTTCAAAATATCCGTATAATTGCTACGAACAAAACGAGTCTAATATCAAACATATTTTATACATATATATTGTTTTACGTCTGTATAATATGAATAAAAAAATGTAATGAATGAGAACTACTCTGTTCTGCGCTTAATATTGCCATGTCTATGTCTTGCAAACTTTTTAAATATAAAATTCTACAACTATTGATGCATGTAAATAAATAATGATCTTAATCGTCCGTTTTTATAGGGACAGCAAGGTCTTAATAGATATGTAATTATAATAGCAAAAGATTTAGATCCCAACAACCTCCCATCGACCATTAATGCTCTGTGTATGTTAATTAACAGTTACTTTCGGATTTGGTAAAAGGTCCTTGATTAATTAAGCAGATAATATATCTTTGTCAAAATCAATTATATATGTCTCGAGGGGAGGAAAACAATTTAAAGTGGTTTTGACCTTAACTATATATATAGAGAAACAAAATAAGATAACTGGCATTAACCGTTGCAACGCTTGAATAAGCGTTGTAATGGTTAGCCCCAGTAAGTGTGTTTGGATGCGCTAGAAACTCTAACGCTTAATAAGCATTACAACGGTTGGTACAACAGAACTCTCTAGAAGTTTTTAGGGTCCGAAATAATTTATTCCGTTGCGACGTTTAATTGAACGTTGTAACGAAATAAATCGATTACACTGTGGATTTCGGCATATAAATTAGTCCATTGTAACGCTATGATAACCGTTGTAACGGTTTATGTAAATTACCTCAATCTCAAACATATTTTACCAATTTCACGGATTGCTAATTAATACTAATTTTGAGCTAAGTCTTCTTAGTCTATTTTTTGGTTCATTGCAGCACATCCTTGATATGTATAACATTTGTGCATGCATCCTTGAGATTTATATCTTCATGAACCTGCATCATATCTCAAGACAAGAAACTGTAAAATTCAATAAATATATGTTTTTCAAATCTAAGTCAAACAGACAAGTAGATTTTTGCATAATTCAATACATATATATATATATAGTCTCCCAGGCGGAGGAAAACAAATTAAAGTGGTTTTGACCTTAACTCTATATATATATATATAGATGTGCTATTGTGCTTTGCAAAGTAAAACCCCCTCTTTACTTCAGGTCATATTTTTATTTTTGAAAATCCAAACAACCGATCCGAACCGTTCAACATGTTCTAAATATTGAAATGTGCTTGCAGACTAAATTTTACATTTTTTGAAATTTTTTTACTATTTATTAAGCCACTTTGAAAATCGTTGATCCGGTGGTCCAGAAAATTTTACTGTTTTTTTACTGTTCACAGTGGATCAGCGATTTTCAAAGTGGCTTAATAAATAGTAAAAAAATTTCAAAAAATGTAAACTTTTAGTCTGCAGCACATTTCAATATTTAGAACATGTTGAACGGTTCGGATCGGTTGTTTGGATTTTCAAAAATAAAAATATGGCCCGAAGTAAAGAGGGGGTTTTACTTTGCAAAGCACAATAGCCCATCTCTCTCTCTATATATATAATCTGGCTAATATGCTACGCATAACATAGAGGGCTTCCGTGCTACGACTCAATATTTGAGTTTTCAAAATCAAAACGGTCGATCCGAACCGTTCAACATGATCTCCATATGAATATGTACTTGCAAACCAAATTTTACATTTTTTAGAATTTTTTTACTATTTATTAAGCCACTTTGAAAATCGCTGATCCAATGGTCCAGAAGATTTTACTGTTGTGTACAAATTACTGTTTTTTCAAAGTGGCTTAATAAATAGTAAAAAAATTCTAAAAGATGTAAAATTTGGTTTGCAAGTACATATTCATATGGAGATCATGTTGAACGGTTCGGATTGACCGTTTTGATTTTGAAAACTCAAATATTGAGCCATAGCACGGAGGCCTCTATGCTACGCATAGCACCATAGACACTTCCTATATATATATATATATAGGTCTAAAAGAAAATATGTTCTTCACCTAATCCAAGTTAAATCCAATAATATGGTCAACATTTTGCAGTAGAAAATTTAACTATCCTTCAATTTTGTCATATCTTTACGCTAAAGCAAGATGAAAATTTAACTATCCAATAATGGTCAACATTTTGAAAGATGATTGTAATATTAAAAAAACAATTGGATGTAAATCAATCAATACTTTCCGAATTGTATATTTACCCCAGCTAAACTTTAAAATGCAATTTTAAAGTATATTAAAAGAATTATTTTTATAGGAACTATTTTTTCTTGTGTCTTTAAATTTGGTTGTCAAATTCTCTTCCTCCATTCTTTTTCTCCATGAATATGTGCACAAATTCTTCAATAGAAGACCTATAGTCAGGGAAGCAAAAAAAAATTAATAGAATGAGACAATTTTTGGGCAAGGTACAAATTTATAATTATTTTTAATTTAAAGTATACTTTATATATTTTATTAGAAAAGTATAAAAATAAAAAGTATATTTTGGAAAATAATTAGAGTGAGGTATACTTTAATGATTTTTTGAATCTTAAGTATATTTCTATAATTTATATGAAAAAAGCATAAAATAAAAAATACATTTTGGAAAAAAAATCAATGAAGGGTTGCTTCTTTTATTTTGAAGGAATAAAAGATGGAATGAGACAATTGGAGAGAAGGAAATGTGCATGTGAAGGAGACTAAGACCAACAAGGTGGAGATAAAAACACAACTTATAAACTTATTCAAGAAAATAAATTGGTGAGCTTCATTAAAGTTAATGCAATTTTTGAGGTGATGTAAATTTGATAAGGTAAAATAGAGTTTTAATTATCTTTAACTTATCTGAAACCATTTTGTTTGGAATGATTAAGGTGGAATAGGGTTGCTTTTTATTTTGCTTGCCATTTTCTCAAGTGAATTGCCATTTTTTATGAGAATTGAATTTAGTTCTAAAGAACCCATGGGAAAAATTAGAAGCGATTGTGACAAATTCAGAAATTTTGAAGGGAGAAGAAAATTATGTCGAAACATGAGACTTTACATGTTATAGTTCAATCTCTTTTTTGGATAGAATATAGTTCAAACTTTACATGTTTTTTAGAGTTAGATCACTTAATAGTTGTACTTTTGTGTGTAAATTTTAGATTTATATTAATTGGACTGAAAAATCTTATTTAATTATCTTAGGAAGAGATAATTATTAGACTATGTTTTAGAACTCTATCGTGAAAAAGAAAGAAATAAAAATAAATTAAATGTTACCGTAAAAGTCACTTCCTCTACTTCGGTGTACAACACATTTTACCTCCCCTCTCTTTCTCTTCCCTCATGTTTTTTTCTTCAATTTCTTCTTTTGAAACCGGTAAATAAATCCGGTCAAATTCAATCTTACTGCGTTTTCTCTTCTCTTTCTTTTCCTTTTCTTTTAATGATCACGTGTGTACAGACATAGTATGACTTTCAGACTAGAGGGGTCAAACATGAACGAGGTCAAACATATAAAAATTTTATATTGAGTATGAAATCAAATTTATAGTGCCCATAACATTTTACTCTTAACTATATAGAAAAAAAATATAAATACTTTCTTTTTTATATAAACAGCGATCAATTGGCCTCATTGTTTGAGGATGGCTCCGCCCAATGTACTGAAACACCATCTTAAATATTATGCAAAATCTTTGGAGATGACTTTTTTTTGTTACAAGCAGATAACTGACTCCACTTATTGCCAAAAGCACACCACGTCAGACACTATGCATTTACCATATCAGTGTTGTAAAAAACAGTCTTAACGACCGATTAAACATCTGTTTAATTGTTAACGGCAGTCAAATTATTACGAATATACTTATTGGATGTCTGTTAACGGATTTTTCCGGTTAATTGATTGATTATTCTCAATTATTATGTTTATTCCCGTTTAATTGTCCATTTATTTCTGTTTATTTTTGTTTATTCCAATGAATATTTATTTTCACATTGGTTTTCTTTGTGACTGTGTGTGATAATAAGTTTCATAAATCATGTATTGTAGTTTTATTTGTACTTGGATATACATTCAATATTTTTTATATATGTATTTCTTCTTACTTACTTTGAATTGATTAATTATTCTATTATTTATATAGCATATATTTTTCTTACTTACTAATGTAATTGTTTTCAATTATTACAACATATTCATATATGAAATTTAGTTGTTGTTATAAACTAAATTTAGTGATTTTATGTTGGAATGTTTGATTTCTTTCAAATATGTTATTAGTATTTGAAAAAGCTTAATTTTCAAACTTATTTTTGTATTAAATAAATGTGTTACTTATACATGTAAAAGTGTATGTATTGTTAAGAAGAAATAAGCATAGTGTCATGTTATAATAATAGAACTAAGTTAAATTAAGTTTGATAATTTAAATAAATTATTTTTAATAAATTATGAATATATGCACATAATTTTAATGAAAATAATTAATTGACCGCATAATTCCGATTAATCAGTCGCATACCGATTAATCACTTGTCGGTACCCGTCCGTCTGACGAGCGCATACGCTTATTTACAAGACTGCACCATCGTTGAACAATAACAATGCATTATGTGAATTGGCGGTGTTAGGTAACCAAATACATTATTAAATGGTTTGAGAAAGGAATTTTATACCAATGCTGGTTTTGATGCACGAAATAGAAAAAAATGTGAAGTATTCATAAATTTAACATTAGAATCTCAATTGTACATGATTTAACCGTCATCAAGCGTGAATTATGTGCATTTTTTTGGTTAGTTTATTGTCAATTTTATATCAATCCAAATTTATATAGATTACTTAACGAAATAATTTATATATGATATCATGTTAATGAATGTAAACTTTGAATTTTTTTTAGTAAGTGAGAATGTTTGCAATAGAATTTGCGTAAGATTTTAATTAAGTGTAAACTCTGTATAATTTTGTTTATTTAGTATGAATTTAGTAACAAATTTAAATTTATATATAAATATATAAATTGCCTTTATAAATATATCATGCATCAAATATCATGACATATAAAGCAGGCGGTGGTCACCAAATTAATGTTTTCAACTACAAAAATTAAACCACACCGCTAAATTATGAAGCAACTTAGAGCATCTACATCCCACAACTCAAATGAGCTTCTAAACAATTGTTAACCATTTTTTAGAAATTAAGGTCTCTAAAGTTTCTAACTCCTCACATTCCTGAAATTAATTTTAGAGTCTCTATTAAGCTACATCAGCAATACATTAGAAAAGAGAGATAATATAAATTTGCCTTTAAAATATATCCATGCATCAAAATCATGACATATAAAGAGGCGGTGGTCAACAAATTAATGTTTTCAACTACAAAAATTAAACCAATTAATTATAGAAAATGACCAAACCAATTATTTATTTTTAAAATAGCTAGTCTGTGTATATAACTACTTTAAAAAAAACTAGTCTATGTAGATAAAGCTTGTAATTCACCAATAATTGAAGTATATCTTAGTAATTAGTACCGATTTGTACATATGACAGTATCAAACTACAAATTTTTACCAAAAAAGTTGGCTTTTGATTTAATAGCTAAAGCAATATTTTGTTTTCTATATGAAATATCGCAGGTTTAAAATTCAATTGCTTTTTTTTATATTTTAAATTGAGGATTAATTCCATTTTTTAAATATTCATTCAAGACTGCAATTAGTAGAGTGTTCAAGAAAAAAAGAACAAAAAACATCTTTTGAGAAGCATCTAATTTAAGGCAATACAGCTACTAAAACTAATTATTCCTTGAATAAATACCCCCTCTTAAACCTCTCACCAGTGTCCCAGCAAATAACATCAAAGTAAATCACAACATTAGCCTTTATAGGGTTAATGGCTAAAAGTGATTTTTAGGCATGTGACCAAATAAAAACACATTATAACCATTGCATGCAAAATAAGTGCATCTAGAGTGTAGACTCATGAATGATTGTCATAAAATAAAGTCAGTGATATCACAGCTACAAAGTTTTAAGAAAAAAAATGCAAGCACATGAAAAGTTAACAGTAGCACAGTGTGGCTTGTAGGATTGTCAGAAGTAAAAAAAAAAAAAAAAAATTTTAAACCATTAGATTGGATCCTGCTTGGTTACATATCTGTTTGTATCTACATTTACCAACGACCTTTTTTTTTTATTTTTTTTTATCTCATCCTATTACTTGGACAAAATGTTCTTCACTTTATATTATTCAAATAAGTCATTATTATTTCTGATTAACTTCATATTTATTTCAGTAACAACTAACAACAACTACTCAGCTGAGGCAATCTGAGCAACATAGTCATGCAAGAAATGCTAATCCTGTACTTGACCCAATCCTGTTCTAGCAGTAGCAGGTGTGGCTGTTCTTGACCCAATCCTGTTCTAGCAGTAGCAGGTGTGGCTGTTCTTGACCCAATCCTGTTAGACAAATGGGTCAGATCCAGGTCATTTACAGAACTGGTCCACTCTGAACTAATCTCATTGAACCTGTTTATGTTTTGACTTTTTCTATAAAGAAACAAATAGATTATAGATGGTATAGAAAATTAAACCACTAGAAATATAAAGAAACATAACTAAATCTTATACATTATTAAAATCAAGAAAATCTTGTGAATTTTGCAATTTTGACTTGATGGGCCAACAGGTATTGACCAGCTAGCAGTCCTACCAGACTCGATCCATATAGTTTTCCAGTATTCTATCAAAACCAAAATATAAATAAATGAATTCTAGTTCATATTTAAGTATGAAACTCGTATTTGCAGCGCTTCTAAGGAAAATATTGCCACCCCCATTCTAGCTAAATACAGTCTTTTGACTTGGTCGCTAGAAAGCTGAGATCTCAAGTTTACTCTGTTGATATGTTATTTGCTAAACAAATTGCACCACATGGTTTAGTCTAGCAATGTCAGAGTCTGTTCCCCACATGGATCAAGGGGCACCTCTGTTCATGTATACTGTCATTTATGACATGCACAGTAAACTAGAAGATGCATCAGCATTCCTGCCACATTATTCATAAATAAATAAAAAGCACGACCCACCTTAGCAATAAGTCCATAACCCTAGCAGACCTATAGGCAATAATAAATACGCACACTGACACTGTTCATAATGGAAGTTAATAATAACAACCATCCTTAGAATTATTAACAAACAATTTCTCCATTCAACAAGAGATGTTTAAGCCATAAGGTATACTTAGCAACAGTAGAAGACAAATTGAGATGAGTGGGCAATGCTCACAAAATTTTCCTTTGGCCAAAAGCATACCTTAAAAAATAAAAACTTACAAAAATGCACATAAAGAACAATGTATTTACTGGTACATGTAGAGATACCAAAAGAGACTCAATTGGTGCCACATCAGAGCCAAAGCAACCGAAATTTTGGAATGCTGGAAATAGCCAATCAAAGCCAAATATTCAATTATACAGTGTGAAAGAATGGATTATATTAATCTACTACAAAAATGACCTAAACATTGAAGACTGCTACTGAGAGATCATTTTAACAACAAAACAGAACTTACAAAAAAAAAAAACCATTGTGATCAGGAGACGGGCTCTAATTCTGGCTCTAGTGTAAAGCCTTCAAAAAGGGACTCATATCTAAGGGACCGAGTTACATCAAAGAAATGGGCCACAGCCTCTTCTGGCGTTCCCACCAGCACACCATGACCCAGGTTTAGAATGTGACCTGTGGGCCCAGCTGCCTTCACAACTCTGCCACGAGGTAAACAAAAGAAGAAAAGAAGCAAAAAACATTATTTATAGACAGGGACATTGCATTGGCAGTGAATTTTACTATAGTTAATGAGCTTCAATTTGAAATGTGTCACCCTCGGCTCCTATTTTGTCCAAGTTAGATCACTCAGTTATGTTAAATTCAAAATACACAGAAAAGTACGAAGTGATCTATCAAATAACAAGGCCACATCAACTCTATTTTTTCCACAAGCTGTATTCTTGAGGAAAGTATTTTCTGTAAAACTAAACTGACCAGAAGATTTCCAATTTTTTTGAAAAATCTAAGCTAATTTCATGCAATTTTAATTAACAAAAGCGCTACATGTAATTTTAAAAAATTGTGGGTTCAGATTATTCACCAGAAAGCTTACAAACTAATATGATCAGCGTATGATTATTGGACAGAGCAAGCAGCTAGAAAAGAATTGGACATAATATAAGTTGAGGGGATGTGTAAGCAAATCAAAGATGAGAAACCAGTATAATATACATGGTCGAGCTGAGTAATATTAAGCTCGACTATTGCAATTTTATTTCATGTATTATTGGTATAAACTATATGCCGTATTCAATCATTCATTGAATTGCTTAGAAATTAAAAGGGGTTTCAGCTTTTGCATCTTTGAAGCTCCACAGCTAATAGGATGTAAGCAAGCCTGATTTGATTAAATTTCTCTTTAGTATATACAATACGAACAAAGTAAGCTTAATTTGATTAAAGTTCTCTTTAGCAACAATACAAACAAAATGCACAGCTGACCAGCCAAGGACTGCCATAAAATATGGTGAGAGTAATTACTGGTATCAAGTTTGACCAAGAGCACTATCATAGTCTGGTAGTAGCAGCACCCTTTGCATATTTGGATGCTCTTCATGAGCAATTGAAACTCAAGCAACTGCAATTAAACACCAAGGATGCCAATAAAATAATAATAAAATATATAACAAATGAGAAGAATGCTAACCTGTGAATATCCTCTGTGATAACAGGAAGTGGGGAGAACAGAAGAGCGGGGTCCACATTTCCTTGAATGCCAATTTTGTCCCCAAGGCGTCTCCTTCCGTCGGCCATATCAACAGTCCAATCGAGACCAATTACGTCCACTCCAGTATCAACCATGCGCTCGAGCAGGCCTCCATTGCCGTTTATGTATAGTACCAGCGGTACATCTGGGCATTCTTTTTTCACTTCACTCACTATCTACATGCAAAAGCAAGCTGTACTTTTATTTCAGTTACAACTTTTTTTGAATAATAAACACTTATCAGTTTGTCGTTTTCTGATCCAGGATTCTCATCTAATTTCTGTAGTACACATTGTTGCTGAAACTGTGTACTGTATAAGAGGTGGATTCTCATCTAATCCTTTTTGGCCGAACATAACTAAAATGCCCCTAATTTCCATTTACAATTAGAAACTACTCGATGATAAATACTCTATGATAAGTATGTAAAACTATATACCTGCTTAATATATGGCTTAGACCATGTTTCCCATACATGAGGTGGCAGCTGCCCACCCCATGAGTCGAAAATTTGAATGCACTGAGCACCTGAATTTACTTGATAAATTATGTACTCTGATATTGCCTTTGTTAGGTGAGATAGAAGAGCCCTTAGAATATGTGGGGCTGTGTAGCACATGCTTTTTATTGTTTGGTATGTCTTTGTAGACCCGCCTTCGACTATGTATGTACCAATTGTCCATGGCGCCCCCACAAACCCTAGCAATGTTGCATCCTTGCCAATCTGAAGTTATTACAATAGAAGTTAGGTTAAGTTGAAACTTATGCAACAGAAAGGTAAAGAGAGATTTGCAAAAGCCCCTACATAATCAAAATATCCGAAGAAACACATACATTTCCAGCTCTTGCAAAAGATGAAAAGAACACGACGGTCTGTTGCCTATGACATTAGAAATGTGGCAATTTCTTGCTAATAGAAGCATCACGAGATTACGGAAGTTGGTCAGTATGGCACCTTCTAGGCCGGTAAAGATGCACTAGTATCTACTGTCAATTATTGACAGAAGAAGGTTACAGTCGACACTTGTGGTAATTGATCCCTATATGTAGGAACATTAGTGCTTAGGTATCCAGCAGAATTATGGTATATTAACATCATTTTGATATGTGCATATTTCATGAATAACATAGCCAGTTGGTTACTTGAAATAAAAAGAACAGATATAGAATTATTTCAATATTAATACTGATCACCGAACGAAAAAAATCTTCAATATATCAAATCAATAAAAGTAACATGAATACCTCGTTTCGCAAGATTCTCAATGATTCCCCGACAAATGAAACCTTTTCAAAATCAATTGGCCTCAACCTCTCTATGCACTTCTCAGACTGAACCGGGTCATGAATCACTGGTCCCTTTGAATCTGATATGTCAAATGGAACACCAATCGCTGGCAGAGGTGTCAATATATCCGAAAAAAGAATAACCCCATCAGGTTTAAAGGCCTTCCAGGGCTGTAACGTAATTTCCACAATGAGGTCAACTGTCTCTGACCTCTGACGAAAGGAAGGATGCTTAATGGCCAGTTCTTTGTAGGATTGCATGTAGCGGCCAGCCTGACGCATCATCCATGCTGGCGGTCGTGAGACCGTTTCGCCCCTGGCTGCTTTGAGCAATAGGGGGTCTGAAAAATGACAAAGGATAGAACAGGAGCTAAGGTAAGCTACTAATTGTTGTAGATAGATTAACTGTAATTTGGTACCAGACCTTGGTAAATTAACTATACTACTGTCCCATTATCCAATTCTTCGTAAGCTACTGTCCTTACCTCACTTATACCGCTAATTATAGTCAACTAAGCCTCTATTAACAGAATAACATTGATACCAAGAGCAACAGAAGCAAGGAGATTGAGCCCAATTTTTGCAAATGTCTTAGTTAAGTTAACTAACAGCGATATCATTGGTTCAGTGTCGCGCAAACTGGTACTAGTGAAAGTAGAGGAGTTACCACTTACCAGAGGAGGAGGTGGCTTTGACTTTGATGGACTGGAGAGGAGCTTTGGTCTTAGGATAAAGCTTAGGTCGGCGACGCAAGTCGAGTTGCGGCGAGTCGAGAAAAGGGGAAGTGAGGCTGGCCATGTGAGCTCAGGAGTCAGGAGAGCGTGCATCCGTCGAGTTCGTTGGGATGCTTTGCGTTTCCCGCCTTCTTATCTCTTCTCTCTTCTCTGGGTTTTGGTCTATCTGCTTTCAGATTTCCTTTGTCCGGATGTACGCTCCTGGTGCAGTTAATTATTGGTTGCTCCTGGTGCAGTACTCCACCAGAGACCAGACGCATAACCGATGGGTCCAAAGTTGTATTTTATGTACTGGCCACTGGCACTGGGTATGAAGATTTGCACTTGAGAGTAGGTCCGATGCCCATCGGACCTACTCTGGTTAGATAAATTTAATCACCGTTGATGTTTTCTAAGATTCGTGCGGAACGCTATTTCGTATGGATCTGTTTCAATTTCGTGCGCACAAATTTAAATTAGATTGGACGGTCATTATGCTCATTGAACCTAAAAGAGGTCCGATGGGCATCGGACATACTCCATTCTGGAAGATTTGTGTTGAATTGACCGTATTTATTTGATAATAAGTATTTTATATTGAATTTATTCGGTAGTCTTTTTGAGAAGTGAAGGATTTAAAATTTTATTTTATTAAGAATACATGTTCGGTAAAAATGACAGAATTATAAATGAAAATTTAATATGAATAATTAAAATATATACTACAAAGACTAATTTATTCTCACAGCTGTGTTGTCATTTAAAATCATTTAAGACAACTAATTATGTATTACAGCTACAACTATTATCTTTAATTTAAGTGAGACCAGCCATCAAGCTCTTTGGTAAACTTAAATTCTAAAATCTATCATATTCCTTTGAACGACAAATTCAAACTGTCAAAACCGATTTACTTCACGGATGATGCATGTACATGCAAAAAATATATATTTTTGAATTCATTTAATACAAATTCAAGCGGTCAAAAGAATGAATGTTTATAAATTTTTCTTTTTGAAAACCTTCGTAGAGACTGCAAAGTCGTAAGGAGAATTAAACTCTCAACTTTTGAGTAAACAACAGTTTTAAGACTTTTTTCTAGCCAATGTGCTACCTCCGATTTGAATATAAATATAATAATCTCTTTGTATTTTATTTTTGGGGTATCTTTTGCATCATTGCATGTTGTCATAATAGATTATTGCATCATTGGATAGTCGCATCTACTATATATATTTTCTTTTAATAACTAATAAGTTAGGTTATATAACTATATTGCATTCATTTAAATTACCGCTACAAGACTTTATGTAATTAGAATTAAAAGTACTTTGACCAAAGATGATTCCTGAAAGGATAATTCTGGATCACATATTGGGCGATTAGTTGCTCACCCACAAGTTGTTTCATGAGTTTTTAGGTACAGAGACTGGTGACCAGCAGCAGGATTTGCCAGGAGCTGTCCCCGATGACCACGCAGTTTGATTTAGTATGTATAGGACTTTTGTTAGGATTTATGAGTTCCGATGATTTTGATTCATATATCGGAACAAATAGATCAGGTATCCCTTTCTTTAGTTGATGTTGTGATATTATGACGTGGGCTGTATATTTTATATATGTATGTTTATTTATGGATTGTATGACTTATGCTTTATTTGTTATTATTCACGCTTCCGCACTTGTCATATACTTATATTTGTTTAGCCTTGCGTGTTTATTGAGTTAATAAACACGAGGCCAGGATTGATTACGCCTTAATCCGGAATTTCCGGTTTGATATGTAATAGCTCAAATTTTAAAATATAAATATTAAAATAAAATCGTTATATGTGATCTATATTATTTTCTCTATGTGCTCATAAAAAATTATCACATTTCAATATTTCAATTTTGTTTTTATGTGAATCAGTAAGTTGAAAATTAATGTCTAGAAATTATTCATGTTAGTACATGTTTACAAGCTTTTGATGCCACCAAAACAAAGTTAAAATACAATAATTTTTTACGCACGAATAGATAAAATGATGTAGATCATATCCAACAGTTTTACTTTGAATTTTAAGTTCATTTTGAGTTCCAAAAGTTTTTAGAAATAGAGATGTATGATAGAGGCAAAAAAAATGGAGGCATTAAAACCCTCTACTTGAAAGAAAAATGACCATATTAGTTTCTAATTTTCACTATCAAGAGCTTGTCAAAGTTAAAATCAAATGGTATTATTTTATCAACTATTATTAAGCCTGAATATAGTCTCATTTATGCAATAAAGCACTTGACTAGGTAACACACAATGAAAACTAAAATAAAAGAAAAGAAAATGAAAAGAAAAAGTCAGATTATGAGATTAAAATTCTAAACTTGCAGTCAAATAAATAAAACATTAATAATCAAATAAAGTTGTCTTGATTACATAGAAAACCAATAATCGAATAGGAACAAATATAATCAATTTTTTTTTTTCAAAAATCAGATAAAGAAACAAGAACAAAATTAGAAAATTTTGATAGGGGTGCTAAACTTTAAAATGGAACTTGAACCCGTGCCCCCACAATACAAATTGGAATTCTAACCACTAGAATACAAGTACTCATGTGATAATTTACGAAGAGAGCTTAATGTATGAAAACCTAAAAAAAATTATAATACAATTAAATTTTAATATACATAATTAAATTTTATATATCATGTTTTAAACAAATACATCTTTTAGTTTGAGGATATTTACTTAATATAAAACCTTGAGTATTACAGAAACAGAAGAGTGCAAAAATTAAAAATGATTTGACAATATAAACAAAACAAATAATTTATAGCCGACTAAACTAATTCAGTTAGATTTTCTAACATAATTTAGAGCACTTGAGAGTAGGTCTGATGGGCATCGGACCTACTCTGATTCGATGGGTTTAATCACCATCGATTTGTTTATTCGCGCGGAACGCTTTAAATTTCGTGCGTATCTGTTTCAATTTTTGTGCACACAAATCTTAAATTAGATCGGACGGTCATGATGCTTGTTTAACCTAAAAGTAGGTCCGATGCCCATCGGACCTACTCCGTTCTCAATTTAGAGAATAAATTAACCAACTATACAAAAAGAAGTTTGAAAAGAATATATTTTAATTTTTTTTGTTTGCATCAAGTTTTTTACCGGCCTTACACGTCTTAGTACACGAATTTACCAACCAAATACCAATTCATGTCAAGTATCTTTCAGAATTCTTAAACCCATTCACTTTTTTATCAACTAGATTGCTTAGTATCTGCTCTGATGGATGATGCTACATTACATCAATCAGCTAACAATGCTGCCGATCTAACTTGGCAACATCTGACACTTTTTTCTTAATTCGCTTTAACATGGTTGTCGGCAGAATAATACATGCAGAGAAACGATACATATATAGCCACAGAGATAAAACAAAACAAAAACATCGCCACAACCATTTCTTTTTTACTTTAACGATAATTAACCCTATCTTTTCAGATTTTTTTTATTAATACCCTAAAAACATTTAACAAATATGTCCTCGATTTTTAAAGAAAATCGGTATGAATTTCGTTTTACTTTTTTAAAAATTCTGTATATTTGTGTTACAATTTTATTTGTTATAAGTTGTTGTGTAATATGTTATTTTATAAATTTGTTGTAATGTTTTATGATTTTACTGTAATATTTATAATTTTATTGTAATGTTTATAATTTGTTGTAATGTTTTATAATTTTATTGTAATATTTATAATTGTTGTAATGTTATAATTTTGTTTTGTTTGACTAAAAAAACAACAAACAAATAAAAAAATGCTAAAACTACAACATAAAATAGTACAATCCAAACAGAAAACAGTATAATTCAAACATAAGATACTACAATGCAGTCTAACTAAAACTACAACATAACATAAAAACTTAACGACGATGACGACGACTAGAGAGATCCAATCTCTGAGGTGGACAGTTGACTTGGCAGCAACTGATACCCTATCTGAACAACCTCCTCCTCCTCCTCCTCCTCCTCCTCCTCCTCCTCCTCATCATCATCATCATCATCATCCACATCCATCTCCTCCTCCTGGATCCCCGACACTCTACGGGTAGCCCATGGATCCTCCTTCTGGATCACCGACTGTGTACAGACCTCCCATGGATCGGCCTCCCAGGTGGAGGGATACGTAGCCAGAGGCGGTGTGCCAAATAAAGCATCAGCAAAGGCATCTACACCCTGCGACCTACTCCCACTCGACTCATGGTAGTGCGACCTGGTCTTTGCGTAACGTGGTTTGCGGAGGCTCTGCACCTCGAACCCGGTATCCTGAACTGGGCAATCATCCCCAGTCAGGTTAGTCATACTGAATGTGGGATCAGCCTGCTAATGAGGTACTACATCCTACAGGTAAATGATATTAGTTCTGCAAACAGTGTGTAAAGCTGAAATCTGCAGTGGCGGGCCGCGAGTTGGGACCTCACGGGGGCGCGAATCTCTCGGCCAGGAGCATTTTTACAGCTGTTTTTATGTTTCCAAAGGGGTAGCGGCCCTCTATGATGAGGTGCCGGCCTGCCAGAGGTCAAATTGATTTGTTTTCCTTGTTTTCTGCATAAAAACATCTTTTGGCAGTAACTTGATTCTTGAAACGTAGTTAAGTGACAATGAAGTAAAATAGCAGTAAACAAAGATAAATACTTGAAATTTGGTATTGTTTTGTACCCTACCTAGTCAAATATAGGTATATTTTCGGCCTATCATGGGGCGGTTGGGTCTTGAAGTGGACCGTCCCACTGTGGAGCGGTTAGGGCATATTTCAATTTTTTTGAAAAACGAGACTATATATGTTATTTTTT
This sequence comes from Carex parvula, assembly GCA_025461045.1. NCBI lineage: Eukaryota > Viridiplantae > Streptophyta > Magnoliopsida > Poales > Cyperaceae > Carex > Carex parvula. The sequence continues at coordinate 3,390,038 of JAJGRW010000050.1, read as the reverse complement.
TTAGAGTATTAATAAAAAAAAATCGGCTATCTTTTTGTTGAGAAAACGAACAAAGCGTGGGCGAAATATGTACGACTGGCACATATATCGGACGCGTATACTATGTAGTACCATACGGTGGAGCCCACTACTTTACGGCTTCAGATTAACTGACAATATTATTTGTGTTTTGAGATTCGTGCAAAATGTAAAGAACGGTTTGGATCATCTTACTCTACAGAGCAATACCTATGTAGTAATACAGAGAATACAAATTCACAGATATCCTCACAAAGTTATTTTTCTGGGACAAAAATAATTTGAGAAGGTCGAAAAATATCCCTGAGCATTTTTATTTTAAGAAGTTTTATGGATTCTAATATGATCAATTGCTAATTTAATTGCAGAAATGTACAGAGTTTTTTTTTTAAATAGAAAGATTTTTTCTTAAATTTCCATCCCAAAAATATATTATATGGATTTATAATTTAATGTGGCAATAGTTTATTTAATTGCAAAGATATACGTAGCAGTTTTTTAAATTAGAAAGATCTTTTACTAAGAACTTTTTCTAAATTGAAGTTAAGAGGAAATCAAAACATAATTCTGAGATAGAAGGGTTAAGAAATTTTAAGGTTCATAATTTCTATACAGCTGTAATGAATTTTTAATGAATTATTGGAATGTAGATGCTCTTACAAAGTTTTGAAATGTTAGAGAAGATCCAAAAATAATGGTTAAGTAATTAACGAACTAAAAATAAAACCTGTTTCTTTTGACTTTTGAAATGAAATTACAATTCTTTATCAAAGATCCTAGAGATTCTATTATTACAAAAATCCTAAAGATGCTATTATTTTATAAATTCTTTGTCAAAGATCCTAAAGATTCTATTATTACAAAAGATATTATAATATAAGAATTCAAAATATTAGATAGTTGTCCTGTCCTAAACATGTTTTAAACATGACCCATTGCCTAGATGAACAAGTATCCTCTCCATTACTGTAAAAGATTCCCTTCACTTTACGGTTTGAGATTAACTCTCAGCCGCTTTGAGATTCGAGCTAGCACAGGAGTAGTATTATTGAGATTTGAGATTCGTGCAAAGTTAAAAAGAACGGTCTAGATCCAATAATTGTAAAAGATTCCCTATTACGGTACCGGCGAGGATGTGAATTCTTGCCAAGATCCGTATCCTCTGAAATATCCAACAAAACAATTAGAAAATAACGGTCTGAATTTAGTCTCAGCTGGATAAAAAAAAATTCGGTGCCTATTGTAGGAGTAGAACTAGGGTGCTCCTAAGCTCACCAAGTTCTTCGTGAGCGCGACTCTAAAACCTATCGAATTGACTTCAAACGACATTTTCAAACCGTTAGATGTTCAATCTATATTAAAATGTGCTTGGAGACCAAATTTTACATTTTTTGGAATTTTTTTACTATTTATTAAGATGGTTTGAAAATCGCTGTTTTTCAATGGTGCAGAATTTTAATAAAAACAGCGATTTTCAAACCATCTTAATAAATAGTAAAAAAATTTCAAAAAATGTAAAATTTGGTCTCCAAGCACATTTTAATATAGATTGAACATCTAACGGTTTGAAAATGTCGTTTGAAGTCAATTTGATAGGGTTTAGAGTCGCGCTCACGGAAGGGCTTGATGAGCTTAGGAGCACCCTAGTTCTACTCCCTATTGTAGATATAAAGGATCCGTTTTGAGATTTCTGCCAGAGTTAAAGAATGGTCTGAAATTTTAATTATACCATCAGATAACTTGAGGGATACAGATTCTCTTTATTTAGATGCGCCAAATTGAAAGTTCACCTAGAACAGAATAATAAATTAATAATTATGGAAAGCTGGTCTTGTGCCCAATAAATTAATAATTTGAAAGATGAAAGCATGTTAATTAAATTAATATCCAAATTGTATTGAATACAAAATCTTAGTGACTAAATATGATCAGAAAGGATATAAATTATCTCAATGTTCTTCTTTTTGGAAGAAGGTAATTAAAGAAGCAGAATATGAGATAATATAGTAGAACTAGGGTGTTCTTAAGCTCACCAAGTCCCTTTGCGAGCTTAATTCAAAACCTATTAAATTGGCTTCAAATGATGTATCTAAATCGTTGAAATTGATCTACTTCATGAGTGATGCGTTTACATGTCAAATTTATAAATTTTTGAAATAATTTAGTATAAAGTCAAGCGGTAAAAAAAAGATAGTTTATAAGTTAATTTTAACGTGTTTATTTTTCATATTTTTTTAACCACTTGACTTTATATTAAATTAGTTTGAAAATTTATAAATTTGACATGTAAACTCATCACTCGTGAAGTAGATCGGTTTCAACGGTTTGGATGCGTCGCTTGAAGCCAATCCGATGAGTTTTTAAGTTCAGCTCACAAAAAGATCGAACTTGGTGAGCTTAAGAACACCGTTCTACTGAATTCACATCACCTCAGGTTACCTGACTCAAGCAAATGACGATCGGACGGCCCATTTAACATGGCACGAATCTCAAAACAGACCCCCTACAGTCTCAATAGGCACCAGATTGAGTTTGGCCCAGATAGAATTAATCTGAGCCGGCCGTTGCAATTTACTTGAGTCAGGTACCTGGGAGGATATCTGTCCAGTTCTACTCGGAGATAATATTCTTAGTAGTAATTTTCTTTTTTGTTCTAGATTGCAAGTGATACTTATGTGTTAGTTATTGAGGCCTGGTAGAATTAATTTAGTTCCCAATTGAGTATAGACAATTGACAAGTGTTTATCTTAGTGGATGGAATAATCTAGTCATTCAAATATTAATTTCTATTAATTTGGATATTAATAAAAATCTCGGCAACTTGACACTTTGCTTTCGAGGTAGAGTTCTAAAAGAAAGTTTTCAATACATTCTTCAATGGTCTCTCCATTATGAAAAGCGTGTTTTACGGCGATTGAGCGAACAAACAAGGCCGAGCACCGAGTGAGGGGGCATTAACAGGTGAGCAAGGCCGGCCCATGCCGAATGAGTAGGCAGTGATGGGAGGGGCGGACTCATATTCCAAAAAAGGAGAGTCCGATCACCGACCATAACGTCAACCCAGGGCAAGTCGATCGAGAAATCCCGATTGATCGATCGACTTGCCCGGTCCCTGTAGCTCACCCGTAGCTAAGGGAAAATGTGGGTACCATTGGTTGTTGAACCCGCAACTTGATTTTTTAAAATAAAAAGAACCAAGTTGTCAGCTGCCCCTCCCGCTTTTTCTTCCCTATTCTTGTCTAAGCTCATCTTAGTCGGCAGGTCCCTTGCCTTCTTCACTCGACGCCTCGAGGGCTGGTTCCCCGTGGCTAGGGGTATTCAACTAGTTGAGTTTGGAGAGATTGTAAATCATGAGTTTGACACAATTTGAAAAACAAAACTCTCTCTTAAAATTAAAATACTTCTTTAATTACTTAAAAGAAACAAATTGTTAACCAAAGAAAATTTAGTTAAAAAAGGTTGGCGAAGCAATACTGAATGTCTTTTCTAGTCAGCTTGAAAGCACTTCTCATATTTTTATTTTATATCCGGTTGCCTTTCAAATATGAAATTAGATTTCAACTTTCAATAATTTCATTTTTACTTGTTAAATTTTGGAAGATCTTTGGTTATTAGTTGCTTATATACGATTGAAAGATAGATGCTTATTAGATGCTTATACAAATAGTCTTACACTCGTAGTGATGTCGAAATGGCACCTATCACATCTCCTACTGAGAATTTTTTTTTTCTGATTCAAAGTTTGGTCCGATACCGATAAAAAAATTGTTAGCTATGACATGGACTCTATCAATTTTTTAATATTTTCTATGAATAAAAAATTCTCATCGTAGCTAGCTATGACATGGACTCACAGTATATCTTATCACGAGGCAGTAACTCGCCCATATTTATTACAGCGTATCATAATGGCAATATATATATATGAGGAGGGTTCAAATGCCTTCATTTTTCATGTCTCCACCATGCCTCCATATTTTAAAACTTTAATAACTCAAAATTTATAACTTAAAAGTAAAAATAAAACCGTTGGATATGGTCTACATCATTTTATCTATACACGTGTAAAAAATTATGATATTTCAATTTTGGTTTGGTTGTCATCAAGAGCTTGTAAGAAACATACTAATGTGGATAATTTCTAGACGTTGATTTTTCAACTTATTGATTCACATAAAAACAAAATCGAAATGTGATAATTTTTTATGAGCACCTAGATAAAATGATGTAGATCATATCCAACGGTTTTATTTTGACTTTTAAGTAATAAATTTTGAGTTATTAAAGTTTTAAAATATGGAGGCATGGTGGAGGCATGAAAAATGGAGGCATTTGAACCCTTTTCACTGTTTGACATTTTATTCAAATTAATGGGAAAACTAAATGAAAGGGTCAATTTGCAATTATTTTAGGAGAAACCGGGGGTCAAATTTTTATTTTTTTAAAATGTAAGGTGAATTAGGAAGTTAGGTGAACCTTTGATGGCAATGGAAGATTACATAGTAAAATTTAAAGCGATACGGCAATACGGGTACAGGTATTGGTATTGGATACGTAACGGATACAAATACAAATACAAGATTATATAAAGTATATCGGGGTAAAATAGGAATTATGTAAGGCCTTTTTGGCGCGACTCAACTCATGACGACCCAAGATATCAGCAAGAGGCTATAGATCCATTATCTATCCAATAGCATACGACTTAGACATTTAGTCGGTAGTTGAATAAAATTTAATTGTCTGATCTGGCAACAATGAAGATTCCGTGTAAATTTACTTGTTGCGACTTGCGTGGCCAGTGGCCTTTTTAATTATTCATCTCAACAATCACGACTCGAATTCGTTTCACTAAGGTAACAAAATATTTCTGTTTGGATCTGGACCGTCCAATCTGAATCCGCACGACTATTGAAGTGGGATGGTCATGATCGAAACAGAAATATTCTGTTACCTCAGAGGATATGGATTCGGCTTACCGACTCGGTGCGTAACTCCGGAGTCCGAACCCACGTGCGCCTCCCTCCGACTTGACGCGGCCCAGCCAAGAAATAATCGTGTTGCGCAGTCATACGCGCAGCATTGACCGAGCCAGTATTGACCAATACAGCGGATCTGCCACTTGTTCACCAACGCGGCAGAGCGACAGCAGACTCGTCGTGGTTTCCTCTCCTAGACTCCCTCTCCTGTCGAGTGTTATTCACTCCAAGAATTGTAGGACCCATCACCGCTGTTTTAAATTGACATATTCTCTTAAAACGTGATCCGGGACCATTTAACTAACCTTTGTATTCTCAATAGTAATATCTTAGCTTGAACCCGTTTCAAGCGAACGTATCACTAAAATCGGGACTCATGTATATTCACTGACACGTGGGACCTACAGATACAGTGATTGTGCTCATAAGTCATAAAGACCAGATTCTCCTTTGTCAACCCCCCTCTTTCCTTTTTCTCCGCTCCGAGTCTCTCTCTCTTCTCTCTCTACTCTCTCGCCAGCAAATAGCAATGGGGAACCGAGCCTCGCGTCACCACCGGTCAGATCAATCCAAAGCATCTTCCCAAACCCAAGCGCAAAGTCACTCTCATGGTACTCCGAAAAAACCAGCCTGGCCCAGGCCGACCAAATCGGTCTCCGCTCAAGCCAATCCCGAGGCGGCGGCGCTTGGCCGGGTTCTAGGCCGTCAAATGGAGGATGTGCGTGGGACCTACACTTTTGGCCGAGAGCTGGGGCGGGGGCAGTTTGGCGTTACCTACTTGGTTACACACAAAATCACAGGCGAGAGGTTGGCGTGCAAGTCGATCGCCACGAGGAAGCTTGTGCACAAAGATGACATAGAGGATGTGAGGCGGGAGGTCCAGATCATGCACCACTTGACTGGTCATCCCAACATCGTCGAGCTCAAGGGGGCCTACGAGGATAAGTTCGTAACTTCACTGGAATCAAATAGTTTGTTTGTGCAAGTGTGAATTTGTAGAGGTCTGTACCAGTGTTATAGGGTGGGTAGTAATTGTTGCTGTTTCTGAAACACCAGTGGACTCTTAACTATAATTTGTTATTATGTTCGGATGGTGGATATTGAATAAGGCCATACTGTAGTGGTATGAAGTGCTGGTAAGCTCAGGTACTGCTATGATATGGTTACTAGCATATGAAATCACAGTACAGATTGGTATTACAATCCTTTCTTCTGTAAGTTTCTCAAACTGGCTGAGCGCCAACCATCCCAGTTCATAAAATTAGAATAATTCAGTACTGCCACCTGACCTCACCATTCATCACTAGTTATGTGAACCTCAAATTAGTCAAACCTCTATAATCGTAATTTCCTTTCTCATGAAATAAAGGAAACGTACAAAACTTGACCGGTACAATACTGAATGAGAACGCTTCCATAGATTAGACTAATATATTTGATAAAATACCAGGCATTCAGTGAATTTGGTAATGGAAGTATGCGAAGGAGGCGAGTTGTTTGATCGAATTATAGCAAAGGGACACTATTCAGAAAGAGCCGCGGCTTCTTTGTGTAGAGAAATTGTGACGGTGGTGCACAGTTGCCATTCAATGGGGGTCATGCACCGGGATTTAAAGCCAGAAAATTTCTTATTTTTAAATAAAAAAGAGAACTCTCCACTTAAGGCCACTGATTTTGGGCTCTCCGTATTCTTCAAGCCTGGTAACTATTTTTACTGCTTTAGTTGCATGATGTTCTCCTATGTCTGAAATAAATTATTTTGTTGCCTTTTGTCTTTTCAATGTTTACATTTTTTCTTCAGCTCTTGCATGATATTTTTTTTAAAATTTTGAGTACTTGTTGATAAACAGCTAAATCTAAAAATGGATATAACATAAACCAACATGCACTAAAATAATTAGCTACGCTAGTTGAACAAGTTCAAAAGTCAGAAGAAGGAAACATTCAAAGTTTGCCTCAAGAAAACATTAAAAATATCCATGCTAGGTCTAGCTATTTTGCATCATCCAAATTGTTCCAAGGAACTATATTTTAGGTTCCAATAATTGTATTTTATTAATGAAATGATATTTTATTTATGAAGACAGATCAAATGCCCAAGGTTTTGGTGCCCGGAGAAATAAAATTCAAATGTCATTTTTTAAAACTTTGAATAGCGATACTGGATGTATTGTGTACACAAAATATTGCATCATTTCATTAAGATCAATGGACAAAATATTTCAATGTTTCCAAGCTATTTTACTTTCAGTGAAATGAACTGGATCTCTCATAAATTTTAACATGCATGCAATTGAAAATTGAAATGGACACATGTAATAATTTGGCTTTGCTGTTTGAAGCAGGGACTTAAAAAATGAAATTATTTAGCATAAACACAAGTGACATTGGATTTCTTCACTTTTTTAATTTTTACACTTTTTTTTTGTTCTACACTGTTGGGTTTTGACTTCTAGCTAAGTGATGCACATACTGGCGGCTTACATGCCACTGTTTTCCTTTAATCTTTTCTTTTTTCAAATGGTACGGTGGTAGTAGGGAGCTAAGGCTAGGCTCTAGGTAAAGACAGTGATTGGGTATCAAGAGAAACAGTCAAATATCTAAATTCATCATTACTTTTTTGAGTTACTAATTATACCCTTAACTAGACTTTAAACCTTAATAATCAAGAAATTACTTATAAATAAAGATTCTAAATGATACAAAAGTTAAATAAAATAAAATAAAATAACAATGATGACTTTCTTTAAGAAACTTGACTAATTTGATATCTTGATCAATTACCTTAATGATCAAAGCTTGTTTTGGTAACTAGCTCAGATCAATTGTTTCCTTAATTGTTACATATCGTGCCAGAATTAAATCAAATTCCAGATCGAATTGTGGCCTTTGCATTAAGGACTTGACTAAACTAGGATTCAGACTTGACCACTGAATTTCTTAAATTGCCCACATACTCTGTTGGTTTGTGGGGGTTGTATGAGATTTCTTTTTACTATGCTGCAGTAAATTATAGATTTAACCATAACATCAATGAGCAACGGATAAGTAATTCTTGCTTGGGTGAATAGCACAGTATGGCCTGCAATTTAGTAGGTCTTATATAACTAGCTTAATTGAGACAGGTCTCTTGTTAAAAAAAAAAGACCATTCTTTTTCTAGTGATACCGAATTAATAAAAATTTGTGTATATGCAGGGCAAGTATTTAAGGATCTTGTTGGTAGTGCATATTATGTTGCACCAGAGGTACTAAGACGGAGCTATGCTGCTGAAGCCGATATTTGGAGTGCTGGTGTTATTCTCTACATCCTTCTCTCTGGTGTGCCACCTTTCTGGGCTGGTATGTGACACACTCTTGGTTATTATAGCTTATCTTTTTCAGCCGTTTACACGACGTGCTTGGGAAAAGTAATACACAGCTGATTTGGTAATCTATACCAAAGGCTCTGATTCACCCTGATATCTGCCACTGGCGCCAGAATGGTACTGTACTGGCTACTGAAAAATCTGAAATCTTTTAGGATGGCTATTTATTCAGTTCAAGATAAGCCTCAGCTATTTTAATTCAATTGGGCATGTACTTTTTATAATTTTGTCCAAATCCTGATTGTTATATTCACATTGGGTTTCCTTTTGTAGAAAATGAGGAGGGAATATTTGATGCCGTGTTGAGAGGCCACGTTGATTTCTCATCTGACCCATGGCCATCTATTTCTCCTGGTGCAAAAGACCTAGTCAAGAAAATGCTGAGGCAAGATCCGACTGAGCGGCTTACTGCAGCTGATATTCTGAGTATGTCTATCAATCTTCTGTGTTATTGGCTTTGTATGTTGTGGACTTCAATATTAGTTAACAAACTTGGCTTATGATTCTTGTCTCCAGCTATTCAATTATTTTGCTTCATTTATGACAATACTTATTTACTAATGTGATGGTTTGTGGAATGACATCAGACCATCCATGGATCAGAGAAGATGGAGAGGCATCTGACAAGCCACTTGACAGCACAGTTATTAACAGAATGAAGCAATTTAGGGCTATGAACAAGCTCAAAAAAGTTGCCCTCAAGGTTCTCTCTATCCCCCCACCCCCCCTCTCCCCCCCCGCAAAAAAAAAAAATCCTCCCCCTCCATCCCCTCCATCACGGTATACCTATACATACAAATATCTACCGTGACAATGGCTAAAATGAAATAATCTTTGATTGATTATGAGACATCATTAAATAAAAGGAACAAAGCAAAAATAGATGGATTATTTGAATTATGTTTTGTTTGTGGCAGGTGGTGGCAGAGAATTTATCAGAAGAAGAGATAATGGGCTTAAAAGAGATGTTCAAATCTATAGACACGGATAATAGCGGTACAATAACCCTAGAAGAGTTAAGAACTGGTTTACCGAAACTTGGTACTAGGATCACTGAACCTGAGCTCAGACAATTAATGGAGGCGGTATGTTTAAATCTAATCTTCTAAGTTTGTTTGAATAAAGCTCAGACAATTAATGGAGGTGGTATGTTTGAATAAGTTTGGTACTAGGATAATTATGTTGCTCTTTTGGCCTTTGTACCAGAAATTTGATATCCTGTTTCAGGAATGACTTCCTCTGTTTGATTTGTTCAGCTTTAACCTACTTTTTGTTTTTCTATATGAAAAGGCTGATGTGGATGGAAATGGAAGCATAGATTACCTCGAGTTCATATCAGCAACTATGCATATGAATAGATTTGAAAAGGACGAACATATTTTCAAAGCTTTCGAGTACTTTGACCAGGATAATAGCGGGTAATTTGAACAATTCTTATATTGAAAATTTAGCATTTTGAATATTCGGGCATGTCCCTTGTAAGTACAATTTAGTGCTGGTACACGAACACCGTGTTCCTTGGTTTATTTCAGTTAAGAATATACCTTTTGACACAATTATAGTGAAGTAGTTCGCCCAAGGCAGACATGAAAACCTTTTTCTCTTTGTCAGGGAAAAAGGATAGTTTGGTAGAGTAGGGAGCAGAGTAGATGGTACTTCTCATGACTTGTGGGGCTGTACAAGTTTTTTTGCTTGATGTGCATTTGATACTCTTAAGAACACGAGAATATCCCGTGCTTATCTAATTGTACCTGTGTAGGTATATAACTGTAGAGGAACTGGAAGAAGCACTTATGAAACATGATATGGGAGATGAGAAGACCATTAAAGAAATCATTGCTGAAGTCGACACTGATAATGTAAAATTTTTCACATTTTCATTTACACTTGACTCCAGAAATTTCAACTTGAGGTCATATGATGTGGTATGTATAAATGTGACCAGTTCAAAATGGAAACAGATATAAAAAAGAACCACAGAATACATATTTTTGGCTGATGCTACAAGTGCTGCATCATACTGTACTTGAGCTGTAAAGTGGCCCCAAGGAAAAACGGGGTTTAATTGTGTTGTGCTTTTTGTTACTACTTTTCTTGTCTATGTTTCTCTAATTTTGATTTGATTTGATTTGATTTTATATTATTAGGATGGAAGAATAAATTACGAGGAGTTTGTGGCGATGATGAAAAGCAGTGGGCCGGAGCCCATTGCGCCAAACAGGAGACGCAGGCATTAAAAATGCACCTCTGTTTTTCTTGTGTTCTTGTTTTGTTTGCTCTATCACAAGGGATTGCTGTTCAAGATCCAGCATTTATTTTGCGGGCTTGCCTGTCTTTGCGGGAAGGTCAATTACTATGAATGAAATTGTAGAACACTTCACTGTTATTGTAACGTCTCTGTATTATTATTATTATTATTATTATGAAATAATAAATAGTAGACATTTTACCTTCTTCATTTCATCCACTTTCTATTAGATTTAATTTCTGTATTAATTATCTTGTTAATTGTATGACTTTTCATTTGCTTTCTCTAGCCTATAAATAGAGATTCTGTAAGTGGTTGATTAAGATACTTATATGGTGATATAATACAGAAATAAGATTTAGCCTCTCTTCAGTTTTGTTTTGTTTTGTTTTATAATATGTTATCAGCACGAAAACTCTACTAGTTGAAGATTAAAGCACGAGTTGTTCGGAAGAAGTTGCAAAGTTATTCTGTAAGTAATTTATATGATTGATTATTATATTTTTTATTAAGTTAAATTTTATTTGAATTTTTGATTATATTTGTTTTAGTTTATAAGAATCATTCCTTGAAGTGAATGATAGAATAATAATCTGAAGTTATTATTAAAATTAAATGTTTCTCAAGAACCTGAAGTTCGTATTACTCGAATAGAATAATAAGAATAATAACTTGAAGTTATTATAATTGTTTAGAATTTGAAGTTCTATTTGAAATTTTAATATAAAATTAATATAATAACCATCAGTTATTACAGGCCACTGTATGAATAATAACCTGCGGTTATTCTCAATTAAAAACCTGAAGTTTTATCAGAAATTTTCATATAAAATCAATATAATAACCAGTTATTATAAGTCATTGGATGAAAATATAACCCGAAGTTATTTCAAATTAAATTTTACATAACATAGTCAAGCAATTTAATAACCAGAAGTTATTAAATAAGTATTTTATTATAACCTGAAGTTATATAATATTAACCTAAAGTTATTAATACATTTAAATTTATTTATTTATGCAATTTACATATTCTTTTATTTATATTTATTCATCTCCCTTTTTCACAACTTGAAGTTATGATATTAATAACCTGAAGTTATGGCATTAATAAGCTGAAGTTATGACATTAATAATCTAAAATTATTAATATGTATATATTTTGTAGTACATATGACAAATCTCACAAAGCTTGAATTTATCTCCTTTTTCATTTATCATAACTCGAAGTTATAGTATTAATAACCTGAAGTTGTATTTTGTTATAAATATGTATTAATGAAAAATGAGAAAGGAAAACATCCTGAAGATATTTGTTACAGATGTGGAATGACAAATCATTGATTGCGTACCTGTCGTACGCTCAAGCATTTTGTAGAGCTTTATCAAGCCTCAATCAAGAAAAAGGGAAAAAATGTGAAAACTAATTTTACTGAAAATGACTCCGAATATGGATGCCATATGGATACACATCTTGATATATCAGATTTCTTTCAGAATATGGATGAAGAAATAAATATTATTACTTAGGGAGAAAATATAATATAGAAGCTTATGTTTATGTTTAATAAAAGTTTAGATTACTTTTATATTTTTAGATGCAAACAAATGAATAAAGGTATTTATTTTAATTTATTCTTTGCATTATTTTATTTTAAAGGAAAATGACTGACGCAATGGTAAGTAAAGAAGATCCATGTCTAGTAGACAGTGGAACAACAAATACCATATTGAAAAGTAAGAAATATTTTTCACAATTGCATCTTGGTGAGACTAATATCCACACTATATCTGGCACAACTAATTTAATTGAAGGCTCCGGAAGAGCTTATATTTTGTTACCTGAAGGAACAAAATTAATAATAGATGATGCATTATATTCAAGTAGATCCAGAAGAAATCTACTAAGTTTTAAAGATATTCGAAAGAATGGTTATCATATTGAAACTATGAATGAGAGAAATTGAGAATATCTTCATATCACATATATTAAAAATGGCCAAAAAATTATAATGAAAAAGATGCAAGCATTGTCTTCTCGACTATATGGTACTTATATAAGTACAATAGAATCAAATATGGTTACTAACCAGAAGTTAGTTGATCCAAAGTTATTTACTTTGTCGCATGACAGATTGGTTCATCCAGAAAATATAATGATGAGGAGAATAATTGAAAGTGCAAATGGGCATCCCCTAAAGGACCTGAAGATCCTATTATCAAAATAATTGACATGCGAATCATGCTATCTTGGAAAACTAATTACTAGGCCATCTCCAAATAAAATTGGACCTGAAGCTCCTCTCTTTTTAGAAAGAATTCAAGGAGATATATGTGGGCCTATTACACCTCCATGTGAACCATTTAGATATTTTATGGTGTTAATTGATGCATTAACACGCTGGTCACATGTGAGTTTGTTAGCAACAAGAAATGTTGCGTTTGCTAGACTATTAGCACAAATTATCCAATTGAGAGCTAATTTTCTGAATTATCAAATTAAAAGAATCCGGCTTGATAATGCATGAGAGCTTACTTCTCAAACTTCTAATGATTATTGCTTGTCTATTGAAATTACGGTAGATTTCATAAGTAAAGGTCTAGCAATTAAAAGGTTGCAATTAATTGCTAGACCTTTACTTATGAAATCTAGTTTACCGTCTGTTGAATGGGGACATGCCATATTACATGCTGCTGCACTAATTAGGCTAAGGCCAACTATATATCATAGGTATTCCCCGTTACAATTGGTCTCCAGAAGAGAACCAAATTTGTCCCATCTAAAGGTATTTGGTTGTGCAGTATATGTTCCAATTTCTCCTCCACAAACGCACAAAAATGGGACCTCAAAGAAGGTTGGGAATTTATATTGGTTTTAACTCTCCTTCTATTATTAAATATTTAGAACCATTAACAGGAGATGTTTTTACAGCAAGATTTGCTGATTGTCATTTTAATGAATCAATATTCCCAAACTTAGGGGAAGAAAAACCAAAGCTGGATAAACAAGTAACTTGAAATTCACCGTTATCTTATCTTGACCCCTGAAGTGGTCAATATGAACTCGAAGTTCAAAAGATTATAAATTTGCAAAGAATTGCAAATGGATTACCTAATGCATTTACATATACAAATAGAGTTACTAAATCGCATATTCCAGCTATAAACGCACCTGCTCGAATTGGCATTACAAAAATATTTAATGAATCTAATGTGCGTAGAAAACGTGAAAGACCACTTGATTCTAAGGATGTAAATCCACATAAAAGGAAAGAGCAGAATAAAGCAGTTGGTCCAACTCCAGAAGAGGTTGATGGTAAAACTCCTGAAGAAGTTAATAAAATCCTAGAAGAGGTTGATAGTAGAACTCCTGAAGAAGTTGATAAAATCCATAAAGAGATTAATGGTAAAACTTCAGAAGAGATTGATAAAACTCCATAAGAGGTTGATGAAGTTCCAGAAGAAACTCAGGTATCTAGTGATTATGAGATCTCAATAAACTATGTACAGAATGATACAATATGGAACCGAAATGAAACATGCGCTGATGAAATTTTTGCATATGCTATAGCAATTATGTGCTAAATGAGGAAGATTATGTGCCAAAAACTCCTAAAGAGTGTATGCACATAAATGATTGGCCAAAATGGAAAGATGCCCTGAAGGCTGAATTAGATTCGCTTGAAAAGCGCAATATTTTTGGACCTGTAGTCTTAACCCCCAAAGATGTTAACCTACAGAATGTAGGTTACAAGTGGGTATTTGCAATAAAAAGGAATGAGAAAAATGAAATTGTGAGATATAAAGCAAGGCTTGTGGCACAAGGTTTTATACAAATACCAGGAGTTGATTATGAAGAAACATATTCACCTGTAGTGGATGCAATATAACTCTTAGATTTTTAATCAGTCTCACAATCACTGAAAACCTTCAAATGCGCCTCATGGATATAGTCACAGCTTATTTGTATGGATCACTTGATAATGATATATATATGAAAGTCCCTGAAGGATTAAAAATGCCTGAAGCATTGAAATTAAAATCTCGAGAAATGTATTCTATAAAGTTAAAAAGATCTTTATATGGACTAAAACAATCAGGTCGAATGTGGTATAATCGACTCAGTGAATATCTCGTAAAAGAAGGATATAAATCTAATGTAATTAGTCCATGTGTTTTTATTAAAAGATCAATATCAGATTTTACAATTATTGCAGTATATGTTGATGATTTAAATATCATTGGGTCTCCTGAAGAGATCGAAAAGACTGCAAAATTATTAAAGAAAGAATTTGAAATGAAAGATCTTGGTATAACAAAATTATGTCTCGGCTTGCAGATTGAGCATTTGTATAATGGTATTTTTGTCCATCAATCAAACTATATCCAGAAGATGTTGAAACGTTTTAATATGGACAAAGCTCATCCTCTAGTCCTATCACTTGATATAAAAAAGGATCCTTACCGTCCCCGAGAAAAGAACGAAAAACTTCTTGGTCCAGAAGTACCATACTTAAGTGCAATTGGGGCTTTGATGTATCTTGCTAATAATACGAGACCTGATATTACTTTTTCTATAAATGTACTAGTAAGATATAGTTCTGATCCAACACGCTGACATTGGAACGGAATTAAACATGTATTTCGTTACCTTTGCGGGACACGTGATATGGGACTATTTTATAAAAAAGATACAAAGTCCAAATTAGTTGGGTATGCAGATGCAGGATATTTATCAGATCTGCATAAAGCTCGATCACAATCCAGATATGTGTTTACATATGGCGGTACTGCAATTTCATGGCGATCGACAAAACAGACACTGACGGCAACATCATCAAATCATGCCGAATTAATTGCTCTATAAGATGCTGGTCGAGAATGTGTCTGGTTAAGATCAATGATCCAACACATCCAGGAGGAATGTGGGCTCGAGTCAATCAAAGGAAGTCCGACAGTACTATATGAAGATAATGCATCATGTATTGCTCAAATCAAAGAATGATATATTAAAGGTGACAGGACCAAGCACATCTCGCCAAAATTCTTCTCAACTCATGATCTACAAAAGGATGGCTTGATAGATATTTGTCAAATCAGATCAAGCGACAATTTGTCAGACCTATTCACAAAATCATTGTCAAGAAAAGTTTTTGAGCAACTTTCACAGAAAATCAGCATTTGTCGCTTAAAAGATACACATTAAAATGAGGGGGGGTATTATACACGCTGCACTCTTTTTCCCTTCACTAAGTTTTGTCCCATTGGGTTTTACTTAGTAAGGTTTTTAATGAGGCAGCATAACTAATCCGGAAGTATCAGTTAATTCAAATTGGTCTTGAAGTACCAAATTAATATTGGTCCTGTAGTACAATATTAATAGTGTATAATACAGGGGCGGATCTACTGTAGCACAGGGTAGGGCAACTGCCCTACCCTGAAAATTCAAAACTAATTTACAAAGACTGGATTTTGGGCCTTTGCCCTACTCTGTAGCCCAATTAAAATAACTGGCCCATAGTATATTAAATTTGATAAATTATATAAGATAAATCTAACGAGTTTGGACCCGATTATCTATTTAAATCCGATTTAATAATTTCTTGCCCTACCCTGATCAAATTCCTGCATCCACCCCTGGTATAATATAAGGTAAAATATCTAAAGGGGAGTGTTATAAATAATAAATAGTAGACATTTCACCTTCTCCACCTCATCCACTTTCTAATAGATTTAATTTATGTATTAACTATCTTGTTAATTGTATGACTTTTCATTTGCTTTCTCTAGTCTATAAATAGAGGTTTTGTAAGTGGTTGATTGAGATACTTATATGGTGATATAATATAGAAATAAGATTTAGTCTCTCCTCAGTTTTGTTTTGTTTTGTTTTATAATAATAAATATTATTATTTTCTTTTCCTGTTGTTTTGCATATTGGAGTACACCAGACAATTTATGTACCAGTGATGGGTGCCAGAATGCAGCTCATGCAGCTCTTTGTAATATTTAATTTACTTATTTTAGCATCCCTTATCCATGGACTGCTCACTCTTCCTAAGAAATTGAAACTTGATCATTTTGTTAAAATTAATTCAAAAAGTTTGCAAATTACGCGGAAAGACGATGAAAATGCAACTTCATGCAAATAATGCGTTAACAAAAGAGAGGCCGGTATCCATATCCGTACTAAATGTCACAAGCTCAGTTTCGAGTCGATTGCACCAATTGGCATTTTTGAGCAATTATACACCACGGATTAAAGTGAACAGACGAAATTTCTCAAAGCACAAAAGCCATTAATCGAAGATATGAATGTATAAATAAATAACACATTATAAACCGGTATACAAGTTCTTCACTTTCAGCGTTAAACAAGAGGTCTGTCCCTAAATATTAAACAATAGTTCATTCAACAAAATTAATTATATCTAATAAAAGAGATGATATTAGTGGAAAAGTAGGTCTATACAAATTTCCAAAACCCCCCTAAAAAAAATTAAATGACAGAAATCTTCTTGAGCTTAGCAGCTTTGCTCTTCACAAAGAAAGCGGATAGCATGCTCTTGGTGCGGGGTGGGGCCCTTATGATCTGATGGCCCATGGTTGGATTCTCAAATGATCGAAATGTTGATATCTGCTTCCCACCATGTGATGCATCCTGAATTGATAAAAGAATAACAATAATATGAAGATTCAACCAAACCACAAACTATATAGGCAACTCCCTCTACAACTAAAAAACCCAGTAGTTCCATAAATTATAGCCTCCAAGACGAATCAGACAAAATGATCAAGTCAGCTCCTACCCTAAAAACTATGCATACATTAGTATGTTTAATGAAATAAGCCAGCCTGCATATTTGACTAATCTCAGTAAAAGCATGATAGTCAGGGTTAGGTCAGGTAACAGTACATGACAAATGAAACTTGCTTAAAGAACGGTGTGAGACAGATGAAAAGGGAACATGCCAACTAAGATGGCACTGTCACATACACTAGTAGGGGACCAGTTAATTAAGAGAAGTCCCTGCCATGTGCACCATGTGTTCCACCTATATTCAGTAAAGTTATAAACTAGATAACAAATACTATGCAACTACACAGAAACAGGATCAGACAAACATCCAAGTACATATCAACAACCACATGCAAAAATATGAAAAGAAAAAAGATTGGGAATTACCCCAGTAATAGTTTTAGAATGCAGATATCCAATGCAACAATACACTAACAAAGTGAAATGGTATAAATGACTACCGAGGTTTTCTTTGTATCTTTTCAGCACTTAAAAGCATAATAGAAACTTACCTTTACACTGGTTTTTTGTGAAGACACGTCTGATGAAAGATTACCACCATTGGCATGCAAATGCTTTGACATCGGAACTGGTTTTGCTCCTTTTTCTCTTTCAGCACCTAAAAATTACAATTTCATAAAATATTTGCCTCGATAAAGAAATAAAAGAGTACCTGACAATTATTATTTCATAAAAGATTTTTGCACCCAAAAACAAATAAGAGAAACAGGGGTTTAAAGAAAAGCTACCAGGAAGCTTGAAATTGTCAGTGGCTATCTTATGAGCTTTAGGTTCTACTGAGCTGCATCAAATTATACAAAGCATATTTGTTACAGAAGCATAAATGAAAATTTTAACAGAGTTGGAAAGGTAATTCATGCAAATACTGGACATGCTAAAGGATACAATTGAAGATGATGTGTGAAAAATGCCTAGGAGAAGAAGAAGACGAAAAAGAATATAAGACACTTGCCTCTGCACAGTCCGAGAAGTGATGTTTGATGAAGAGCTTTCAGAAGAAAGATGCCAGGAAAGAGTTTTTACTGCACAGTAAAAATTATTTGTTCAATAGACAAATTCTTCACACTGATGCATCTCTTGTTTCTTTCTCTCTCCCACCATTAATGAGTGAGAAAAGAAAATAGTTAGGTATCCTTAAAACATGGAGTATGTGTGCGCATGCATGAGCATTTTACGGGTAAGGCTGGGGGTACAAGGATTGTTTTATTATTGATGGGAATATTTGAGAAGTTTCTCCTTTTCTGGGTATATAGGATACATTTTAAGGTATTAGAAGCATATTTCTTTTCAAAACCAAATTTAAAATTTGAAAGAAAGCTTTTAGAAATAAATGCACCTGAGTTGTAGGGTCGTGGTTTCATTTCGGTCGAATCTTGTCTGAATTCAGTTTGAAGCTGCTGCACCATACCTGGATTCCGTGAATTGCCAGAATCTACCATGAAAGAGAAAAAAAATAAAATTAGTTTCTTTTTTTTTTTTCAAATTAAGTTGAACATCAGATAAATTTACAAAATTCCAAATAGGAGAATTAGTTCCACAATCTTACAAGGTAGAATGTAGTGTTTATGTAGCTTTGGAGCAGCCCCACACATCTGTTGTTGCCTCAGACCTTCTTTATCAATGTAAGTTTGGCATGTTGATATTCTCTAAAATTCAGATAAAATAATTTATGTTAACTAGCTCTTTTTCTTTCCTCCCATTTCTGCCCATCTAAAATGTGCAATTCATATACATGTAACCTGCCCCAAAAAATTGTATGCATCTGTTCAAAATCCACTAAAAAAATGTTTTGAAGCCAGCTAAAACTGTATGCAGTCATCAGTGGTACCAAAATTATTGTTCCCAAAGATATTAAGTCGTATCAAACTAGTCTCAAGGATAATGTGGTTCTATGATGACACAAATGCTGCAGTCAATGTCCATATCACCAATATCTGAATCATGACATTAATATCCATGCCATTTATATAATCAATGTGAATGATAACTTTCACAACACAACTATAGACATCAAGACTTTTTTATCTACATCATCACATCTGGTTTTTATCCAGGTTTTAAGCAAATGCCAGCGATATGGCCACTTTGGTCAAATTTGATAACCTTAGGGACCAAAATGAGAATTTTGAAACATTAAGGACCAAATGGATAAAGATGATATTTACTCTACTGAATATGATGGCGTATATTGCCAAATATTTTTCCTAAAAAGTACTTTTTAAGGAACTAGAATATAAAGTTCACCTGGTTGAGAGATGAAAATTTGTAGTCAAGAGCCGCCGCATCTGATGAATGTTGGTCAAATATATCAGTCAATTTATAAGCAACCGTGCCAAGGTGGTCAACTGCATTTACTAGAGCCCGTACTGCATAATCTTTTAAGTTATCTAAAACCCTGTAATGAAATCCTTACACTTTTAGCATGTTAAAATCACAACACATTCTTTTTCTAAGTAGCATAACACAAACTCATTAGAAACAAAAAAAGTAAGAAGAACTAGAAGCTACTTAGGTAGGTTGGCAAGTTAGGCACCAGTCCAGTATGGGTAGGTAGGTTGCTATTTAGGAACCTTAATATAGAAATATCACAATCGATTCTTATGGCATCCCAAATTTTTGCTGACATCATTAGTTTGAATTTACTCTATTTCTTTGGATAAAATTCATAGCAACCTGAGCTTTAATTGATTAGAAAAACTGTAGCATACATTAAAAATAAAAATACAATATAAAAACTAAATACTCTCAAGCTTTTATTATTTATTTGGACCCACATACATCTACTGCAAGGTTACAGATAAACTTGTACAGTAAATGTTCATAATTTCTTCTGAGGTTGCTCAGTCAGTGTGACTAGAATTTCTTCTACAGCAAATAGCCAAATACTAATAATTAGCAGATTGAACCAAGTTGTCTAAAAACTGAATTATCTAATCACAATCAAAAGAGAAAGTAACAGCATACATTTGTTTCTGTTCACTGTGAATATACGACTTCTCACAGTATTCAGCAGCTGAGTAAAGTTGAGGCCTCAAATTCTTCAATTCCTACACAAAAAATATAAATAAATAAAAGGCAAATTACAATTTACAGACAAAGCAACGCAAAAGTCTCGGGAAGTGGGACAAATACTTTTTCCATATTCCAATACAACCGCTACACTTTTTAACAAAAACAAAACAAAAAAAAAGGTGTCAAACTTTGAACCAGATTCAATGCTTCAGCAGTAATCAAGCATCAGGCGAAAGGTAAGGGCTAATTAAGTAGACAAGAAAAATAAAATTGATAAATTGGTAAATAAGCAAACAAACAAGAGATCTCTAACGGAGAAGAAGAGAGCAGCACCTGTAAGGCCTTGACGAAGCTTTTGCTCCTCTCCATTGACACCTCATCAAATGTCATGGCCGCCGCCATGGCCATGATCTCTCGTCTTTTTCTTCTTCCTTTTTTCTTCCTATTTGAGCGAAAAAAGTACTGACGTCTGACTGATTTCAGTAGTAGAAGAAGAGACAAATAATTTATTTTGATTTGTTCTTTCTGTTATTTCTCCACTGTATTTTTTTGGCCGAGTAGAGGAGGGGAGAGAGTAGAGTAGAGTAGAAGCAAAACCGCGAATTAATAAGAGTTTCGGGTTTCCTTTTTCAAGAAAGGACCGAAATGAAATGGAGAGCTGGAGAGCTTCATTTCCTCTCCATTTTATAAAACCCGAGAATGTTATATACTTTGAATATCCTAGCAAATTATGAGCAATCTTGGAAATGGACGTGTGTGTGTGTGTTTAATCAGGAGTAGAGAGGATAGAGAAAAAGAAGGGAAAGTGGGTTAGGGGAGTGATGGTGACGGTCAGTAACCGGTCACCTCGGTAGTCGTAGAGTGGAAAGAGAAAGGGCATTTGATTTGATTTGAATTGATTGCTGGTGGATGAGAAATTGATTGGATTTAGATTTTAGAGACACCTAATCTAATAAAGTAATAATTACTGAGAGGCAGAGGCGGTAGCAAAATCGGAATCTTCTCAGGCCCCCAGTTTACCGTGATTTTTATTTTTACCAAAAAAAAAAATTATTTTAATATAAATAACTACGTTTATAAAAGAATTTTATTTCTACCCAAACCGCATATATTATTTGCGGTTTGAATTAACAATTCATACCGCACAGAATATATGCGGCCTGAATTGTTAATTCAAACCGCACAGAATATATGCGGCCTGAATTGTTAATTCAAACCGCACAGAATATATGCGGCATGAATTGTTAATTAAAACTGCACAGAATATATACGGCTTGAATCTCTTTTTTTTTTTTTTGAAAACTATAACTACGGGGGAGAGCTTTGTAGAAGAGAGAGAAAAAAGAAAGAGAGGAAGAAGAGAAGAAGAGGAAGAGGAAGAGGAGAGGAGCTCTGAAGGAAGGAGTAGGAGACGGAGAAGTCTGTCAAATCAGGTAAATTATTTTTTAGTTTGCAAATTTTCACATACGTATTTACTGTTAATTACTGTTTATTTACTGTTTATGTACTGTTAATTACTGTTTATTTACTGTTCATTAATGTTTATTTACTGTTCATATATGTATTTACTATTCATATACGTATCTGCTGTTTATGTACCCTTCATATACGTATTTACTGTTCATGTACATATGTACTGTTCTTGTATTGTTCATGTAATGTTCCTAGACGTATTGGCTGTTCATGTACTGTGTATGTACGTATTTACTGTTCAATATTGTTCATATACGACTATTCACTACTGTTCACAATTGAAATCAGTAAACTGACCAAATATTTGTCATTTATGAATGTAGTTTATTGGCCATGTCTATTGCAATTTCAATACATTTTGGAGGAAAGTTCATAACTGACCAGTATGGAGTACGTTACTCCAAACCTGCAGCAAATACGTATTGGGTTGATGAAAATTTCTCATTTGAGCAGTTGCAATCGCTTATTTATGAAGCGAGCAGCTACAATAGGAATCGTTGAGAATTACAAATTCAGGCCCGAATGGTCCACGCAGGAAAGTATGTCAAAATCACATTGGGAGATAACGGGGCATTGAGAGGTCTAATAGCGCAGGTTTTGAGGTCTGGCGAATCATTATTGGAAGTTTTTGCACGCAGAATTCGCGAAGAGTCAGGGGCCGGAAGTTCAGGCCAAAATTCGGTTGCACAAAATTATCAAGAAGATAATGAACCACACACTCCTTTTATCCTAATGCCTGTACCAGAACCGGAACCAGAAATATACAATAATTCACCCCAATCTCCACCTTTTGTCCCACCACGAGTACAATCTCCACCTTTTATCCCACCTATATCCGTGTATGAAAGTCCTTCATCCTTACCTGGGCCTGAACCAAATCCTCACCCCAGACCGCCACCAGTACAGGAAGATCCAAACGAGTCGGAATTTGAATTTATGAACGAGGTACCGGAGGAGAATCTGCAAACTGGGGATGAATTGGGGGAAGGAGACTGTGACATTAATGATGAAGGAGATGAAGAAGATGAAGAAGAATACACACAGCCCACTGTGAGGCAAAATAGAGAGAATATGTCGTTAAGTGGCCGTTCTGAGACTCACCCTTTTGTAAACTTCAATGACACATCTACTTTTCGAGAAGCAGATGTTTCTTACTATGGTCGTCGGGTTGAATACAAGAGAGTACCATGTTGACAAGAACAATGAGACATATACGAAGAGAAGTGACACATCCCGGCTGGAAATTAGATGCAGCACTCCGGGTTGTCGTTTCAAACTGAAGGCAAGAGCAACAAATGCTGGAGATACATGGATGATAACTGAGCAAGACACGCCTCACATATGCACGTCTGAGTACACCAGGACGGACCATGCACAACTCACGGCATCAATTATCACAGATATCATCGAGAGCAGCATTAAGGAAGACCCCACTATGAGCATCCGGAGTGTGGCACACTGCGTGAGGGTTAGGTTTGGCAGTATAACTCCGAAGTACAACAAACTTTGGAGAGGTCGTGAGATTGCAGTAGCCCGGCAATTTGGGAGTTGGAAGAGTCGTACAATTTTATGAAACTATTGCTTATCGGGATATGTTACACGAATCCCGGCTCAAAATACCAATTTCTGACAAGTCCGAGCATCGATAAAAATACAGGACTGGTCAAACAAGGTGTTCAGGAATTCAGGGCCGTGGCATGGGCTTACGGACCATGCATTACCGCATTTGATTACTTAAGACCGGTGATCAGTATAGATGCAGCCTTCCTTTCTGGGCGGTATGAGGGCAGACTTTTGATGGCTTGCGCCTATGATGCCGTGAACCAATTGCTGCCTCTAGCATTTGCAATTGTACATAAGGAGAATGAAGAGAATTGGAGTTTTTTCTTACAATGGCTTAGGATTAATGTGATTCGTGTTAATAGATTCGTATGTGTTATATCGGACCAACACATGGGTATCAAAGCTGCATTGAAACCTGAATACGGATGGGATAGGGATAATTTTGTGCACAGGTATTGTATCCAACATGTTGCAGATAACCTGGTCCAGGCGTGTGGGAAAGACAAATGGTACGGAACTAGGTTCAAACAAGGAGCCAGGAAGAAGAAGCCAAGAAGGCTGAAAGAGATGTTCGAAGATTTTTGCTCGGTATGTCTAATATTGTCTAATTTATATCATTTTTGTTTCTTTTAGATGCATTTTGTCTAATTTTGCTTTGTTCTATTGCAGCAAAATCCCACGTGTAATGCTTTTCTGAGGAGAGTGGGCAAAGTACGTCCTAATGATGTCATGGAGCCGTCAAATTTTGATAAAATTTTCCAGACCTGTGATGGAGGGCACCGATTTGGTATCATGACAACAAACGACTCTGAGTCCCTGACTAATGTCTTCAAAGATAGCCGAATGTTGCCCGTGGCTGCACTTGTAGAGGAGACATTCTACAAGTGCAATAGGTGGTTTGTTCAACGGCGACAGGCAGCGACGGAGCAAAGCAATGCAAGAAAGCCCTTTTCCAAACGGGTACATGTTAAGCTCGCCAAACGGTGGGAGAAAGGTACAAAAATGGATGTCATCCCATACTCGCACGGCGAAGGTAATTACCAAGTCACGGGCCCAAATGAATATGTTCCAGTAGTCCAAACGCAGGATGGAACTATGTCAATTATTCATAGAAGATTCCAGTATATCGTGACATTCGGGCCAGAGAGAAAAGTGGAATGTACATGCAGAGGTATCCAATTAACTGGAATTCCGTGCGCTCATGTGTTAGCAGTTTGTCGTCATAAAAACTGGTCACCCGACCTATTTGTTGCCCACTGGTATAGGGTGGACTACCTTCTGAGTACTTGGAAGGCACTGTTTGTTCCTTATGGCAATCCTGAAGATTGGCCTACAGGTACCAACACCCCTAAGATTGGCCTACAAGTCAAGCTCTCATCCTGCACAGACTGGATCTCTGGAGACTCATGATGCTCATGCGGCTCAGGCTGTATCGGCATGTATGCAGGACCCTGCAAGGATACAAAAAATTTAGTAAATTTTAACTATCTTTACTTACAATAAAAGAATAAATAAAATAAAGAATCACATACCGGGGGAAGAACTGGATGCCCGTGCTCGACACGGTAGGCGTGCCAATCGGCCATGCGCAGTACCCAACAATGATAATCCCACTCTGGCTGATCTGATGGCTCCGGTGGCATCTCACTGTTCAGGACAGGTGGCGCGTCAGGCTCGTCCGGTTGTACTGAGCGCCAATCAATATTCTCTCCGGCGTCTCGTAGCATGGTGACCAGCTTTGCCTCGTGGCCGTGGTCCGCAATGCATGGGGCAACCAAGTTCAACATCGCATGCCCGACCGCTCTATAGCCACGTTTTCCAAGACAAATGATTGAACGCCCGGCACCTTTAAGCGCTAACAGCAGCTAAAAAAAACGTTAGAAAAAAAAATGTTATGATAAAAGATTCATAACGCATAAAAATGTGTTGTTTTAGATGCATTACCTGGCGAGCACCTTTCCGGCCAGTAGGGGTATAACCATCATCTTCGAATATCTGTGCGCGAAGAAAATCGCCGTAATCTCCCTCTATATACACCGAAGCCATGCCGATCCGCAGGTACCAAGCCTGATATCTCAATAGGGGATCTCCCTGGAACTGCATCTCATCAATCTCCGGCATCTGCCATAAGTTGGCACTCATATTGCGTGCCTTGATGTAGTACTCCAAGTGATGCTCACTCCAATCTCTATCCCAGTGATTACAGTGTCTTATCCTGTAATTCATATGTTAGTTGCAATTTAAAGCCAAGAACTAATGTTAAGTACAAAAATGCTAAAAAGAACATAACTTACCCGTGTAGCCTCATGATCACAGATCTCGGGACGTCTGGATCTGCGGGGATGAGTGGAGGAAAATCAAACTGACGGAGCGTCCGGTCTGGATAGTGGTGCTCCACTATCCAGAAGCACACCAGCGGTCCCCTGTAGAGCCACATCTCATGATCATCCGCTACAATCTGCGGCAGCCTCCCCTCAGTGTATAGCTCATGGTACGGAGTCCAGATCACCTGCGTCTCACCCAGACTCTGAATCTGAGATCGGACCAACCTGATACCTATTGGCTTTCCGTGAGGGTTGTCCTTGTACAAGTGATGTCCGTACCATTTCATGCCAAATGCCGATCGATTTCCATTATCGGGCTCTCCCCATGGATCCTCGTTCGGCCGAGGTACCCCCACCGGTAGCCGTGACCACGACCAATGCTGCAGAAGCAGTATTGGCCCGTAGATTTGCTTAGTTTTCCGCTATATTTTGAAGAATACTAGCCGTCAGGGATAAGTTAAATAATTAAAATAAGACAACAAGTGCATGACAAGGTAGATAATTAAAATAAGACATAAATAGCATACTGACTTTGCAACCGTGGCACAAGTTGGAGTAGAGATGTGCTAGGACAGCCCCACCCAAGTTGTACCTGCCGCTCGACGGCTGAAGGTCTCGCAGCAGCTCTAGATACATCATCGGGATGGTATCACCATTTGAATCAGCAAACATGACAGAACCAAATAGGTCCATCACGAATCCCCGTGTGTATCTGTAATATCAAAATTATAGAGCAACTCATTTTTCCGCATGAAACAGAGTACAAAATAAATGTAATACAAATAGTTTGTATGAGTACCTCTGAATCTCGAGCTGAGTGGAATTACTACCTAGACCTCTCGCAAACATAGCTCGCAGCTTCGTCTTGTCCAGACAGTACTTGGACTTCCCCCCATTGCTGCGTATATTTCGCTCCGCTCCCAACAACTCTGCGAGCATGTAATTAATCGTGATGTCATCTGGATCTGTGGGGTCAGATATGCCACCAACGGGCACGCCCTGGATAGGCAGACCCCATAGAGCACTAACGTCTTGGAGAGTCATTGTCATCTCTCCAAAAGGTAAGTGGAACGTGTGCGTCTCGGGGCGCCATCGCTCCACTAGTCCTGCAATGAGGGACGCGTTAATGGACTTAGTCTCCGACTGTAGAATATCGACCAAATGTTGCACCCCTAAATTTTGCAGATACGACTCCATGAGCGAGTAGTACTGCATGTCAGAATACCGACTCCTGGCAGTTATAATTGCCTCACTCTGCGTTCAAAAAAGTAAACAACATGAAAACCTAAAAATACAAAAATTCAACAAAATACAAACTTAAAAAAAAAAAGTAATCAAGTACCTCTTTAGATGCCTCTGAGACTCGGTGCTCATCGTGAGGCATCTATAATAAAGGACTGAAATGATCATTGCTGTCAGTGGGAATGGGCTCATCAACCGAGTCGGCTGCGGGTGGTCTCCTAGGCCGTCCCCTAGCCATCCTACGTTAAAAAAAATCATGCCCTAATTAGTTCAACCAAAATAAAGAATATATAAAGCTATATATCAAGCAATTTCCATCAATTTTCAAGTCTATATATCATTCTATCAATTTTATTATA
Organism: Carex parvula; assembly: GCA_025461045.1. NCBI lineage: Eukaryota > Viridiplantae > Streptophyta > Magnoliopsida > Poales > Cyperaceae > Carex > Carex parvula. The sequence goes on along the minus strand of JAJGRW010000050.1, from coordinate 3,362,633 downwards.
AAAAAAAATCTAACCAAAACTGTGGGGTTTGAATTATTAATGAAAATGATAATATATTCAATCAACAAAAATTTTACATGCATGGCCGGCCACCTAATTTTACATGCATGGCCCAAGCCCAACTAATTTTACATGCATGGCCGGCCACCATCTCAACAAAAATTCATCTCTTACAATTTGGCCCTTTACATATATACAATTCACACAAAGCCATATATCTTACATTTCAGACCCTCAATAAAATTATTTTGCAATATGGTCCCTGCCAGTTCAACATTCTGGTTATCATACAAAACCATACACGATACAATATCAATCAATCACAACATTTGGGGTAATTTGCATCACACCATAACTCAATTCAGATCAGAACAACAACCCGGCAAGCACACAAGCAATCGTACAACAACTAGAAACAAGGTGGATTAGACAATTACCCGTGATAGCAAGCAATAGAGAGGGAGGTGGAAAATGGCCGGCACCAAAGAAGCACCATGCTTCTCACCCGTTACACCAAAATTCAGCAAGCACCGAGAAATCAGAAGCACCAACAGAGTCAGCACCGGAATGCACCACCGAATCCTTAACGGGTCGGGTAATTTGCAATAATCAAAGGAAAACGGAAAAGAGGGGCAATGGCAGAATTTCTCAACACATGAGGGAAATCAAACAAACTAGGCGGTGAAGAGGCGGAGGGGCGAATTTCTTCTCTTTTTTCCTTTTTTTATTTTCCTTTTTTTCTGGCGGAGAGAGGCCTTGGATCTGGCGGAGAGGCGAAGCAGACAGAGGGAGAAGAAGGGGTCGCGTGCTCGCGTGGGATATAGGCGTTTTCAGCCGCATATATTCTGTGCAGTTTGAATTAACAATTCAAGCCGCATATATTCTGTGCGGTATGAATTGTTAATTCAAACCGCAAATAATATATGCGGTTTGGTAGAAATAAAATTCTTTTAAAAACGTGGTTATTTATATTAAAATAATTTTTTTTTTGGGTAAAAATAAAAATCACGGCCCAGTTTACCAGAACCGAAGATATCCATTTCGATTTCTGTCATTCTCATTCCCCCAGCAGAGTTCAGTTCACAACTTCACACGGATGGTTGCGAGTTACGACTGAAGAAAATGTTTTTATACTAATGTTGTACATCTTTACTTACTAGCTAACCACACATTTTTCATTAGCAGATTAATTTAACCAACTTTTGGATCTTCTTCTTGTTTTATTGGGAATGGATTCATTGATAGTATTAATTTGATACTGACTTTGACTTGATTCCTCTTCTCGATATAATCTGCAATAAATTTATGGCACTATCAATTCAATTGATACCAATATATTGTAATTAATAATGATTTGTCGAACGAAACAACGCAGTCAAATCTTGTGGGGCGCTGCGCAAATTGCAGTAGTACAGATTGAACGATCCGATCCTCTTTATCAAATCTAGAAAACATAGTTTGGCAATGGGCCGGGCCAGTCGTATCTGGGCTGGGCTGGGCTGGATTCAAGACGACATAACCTCGTACCCACTGCAAATGGCAAATGGCAATCCCAATCCCTATAAAATTATAAAGTCCTAACTCCTAACACCTTTATTTTATGTCTGTTCTTACATACACTGGTCATGCTGGCCCACATCAAAATCATCCCCTACAAATACAATATAATTAAGAAGAAACACAAGAAATAATAAATAAAACCTTATTATAATTTACCCAAGTACTTACGCCCAGCCCCACATTTAAATGCTTTGTTTGGCACGTCTTAATTAATTAATTAATTACTTGACCCTTTGCATTTTCCAATTCCATACATTGATCCAATCCCTTCATACCACTCTAAATTTCTATCATCACAGCAGAGACCCAAATTGTTATGCACTCTCAACTTCTTTCCTAATCTCCATACCATCTCCTTACCAAATGGTATTGGTCCAGTCAATTTGTTGTTACTGATGCTTAATTCGCTGATATTCTTTAAATTCTTGAACGATTCTGGAATCGAGCCGTTCAATTTGTTTCTATCTAGGCGAAGAACTCTAAGGCTTGGTAAATACCCAATGGAGTCCGGTACAGGACCGACTAGATCCATATCAGATAGTACCAACATGATCAAATTTTTTAGCCCGGTAAATATTTCATTTGGAACTGTCCATTCTGGCATGGAATTGCTATTAAGGATCAATGCTTTTAGGGCATGCATTTTCCTTAGAGTGACTGGAAGTGGACCCATGAGTGAGTTGTGGCTCAAATCAAGTAGAATTAGGTTAGCCAGCTTGCCAATTGAATCTGGTATTTGCTTGGTAAGACGGTTTCTACTCAGATCCATTTTCAAAAGGGTCCCACATTGGCTGAAACCTTCTGGAATTTGTCCATGTAGTGCATTGTAGCCAAGGTCAAGGATTCTCAATTTGGGTAGCTTTAATTCAGGTATTGCACCACTGAGGCTATTGTGACTCAGATCAAACAATTGGAGATTCTCAAGTCTTTGGAAAGACTTGGGTATGGTCGACACGAGTTGGTTGCCGTGTAGGTCTAACACACGCAATGCAGTTAAGTTACCTAGCTCGGTTGGAATGGGCCCTACATGGCCATTCTCACGCAACACTAATGACCTGATTGTGGGACCCATCTGCCCAAGAAAACTAGGAATTGGCTGAGGGTTACTAGTAAAACATCGGTAGAAGAAGAGAGAGCGAAGGTGAGGCAATGAGAGAATTGCGGGCGACAGAGTGGCACCCGTACTGCAAGCCGGGAATGCAGTGTCGTCTGATAATGCACCGAAAGAGAGCGAAACCACATGGTACACATCTCCATCGACACCTGGTACACACTCGATACCATGCCACCGGCCCCGGCATACATCTGGGACTGATGCAGCCCAGTCGTTTCCAGTAGCTGCCATGATGGCTTGCACCGCCAGATGTTCTGACGGGTCGGTGTGGGCCCAAGTTGATGCACTGCCAGGCTTAGCTGGTGGGTCCAGAATTGAGGCTGAGGAGGTGTCAGGCAGGATTACAGTGAACTCAGCATGTAATAAGGATGGTAATTTATTTATTATAAGGAAGAGCAACAAAAGTTGAATGCATGGCAATGGCAATGGCATGCTTGCTTGTTGGTTTTTAAACACAGGGAAATGAGATATGAACGTTGGATTTTGGAGGGAAGCAACGGTCTAATTGGAAATATATATACATATGGTATTTGGATTAATAAATGGGTTCACGGGGTTTAAGAAGTGCGTGCATGGGAATGGGAGCATTCAATTGGTTTCACGGGGAAAGGAGCGAGGCATTTGATTCTGAAAAATGGGCCATGTTCTATCTATCTTCTATGACTATGATTGATTGTTGGAGAGAGAAAGAGAGATGCTGATTCGGGCTCTGACTCTGACTCTGAGTACTGAACAGATATGTAAAAGCTGTAAATTCTTGCCGACTTAATTGTCTCTGGTAATTCCTGAGAAATTACTGAATAGATGATGCCATCAAGGATCCCTTCTTTTTACACCATTACTGGCTTCAATTTCGGGATTTGAGCTTTTTAGTCAGATTATATATATATATTTATGGGTTTGTACCATTTGCTTTCTTCGCTTTCATATTTTATTGTGTATCGTCAGATTAATTAATTTTGTCTTTTCCCTCACAAAAAAAATAAGAATTATAAGATTTTAGCAAACAAAAAAAAATATAAAAAAAAAAGAGACAAATGCCTCCAATTATAGATTAGGGCATTTTGTTTGATGTTTTAATAAAAATAGTTAAATTCTTCATTTTTCTACTGGAAGAAAACATAATAAATAAAACTTGTAATATCTTTTATACCATTCTTTTATACAGTCGTTACATAAATATGTTTTCAAAATAATGATTAGATTCTTCAAAAACAACAATGATATATTAGATTCTTAAAAATATATAAAATTACAAAAATTGAGGTTCTTCAACACTGAGCTTGTGTTCTCGCTAATGTGTGTTTTCTTTATTTAAGCCTACTGCTTCAAGAAAAAAGAAAAGAAAAAACATTTCTATATATATATATATATATATATATATATATATATATATGAGTAAATTTCGCTGGAGGTCACTAAACTTTGTCATTTATCACGAATTGGTCACTCAACTTTGATTTGTCCCTCCATAGCCACTGAACTTTTATTTTGTCTCAATCAAGTCACCCTATAACTTTTCCATCTAAATTATAACGGAATATGCTCATTCCGTTCAAAAATTTAACAGAATATGCTCATTCCGTCATGGAAGTCAGGGCCTGAACAAGGTCTGGAATTCTTTATATTTTGGGGTCTCTGTTTGAAATTGTTAGGTTTTGAAGTTGCTATATATATGATCCATAACAGAACTAAGTATCAGATTAATTTAGAACCCTTCAACAATTACAACGTTAAAAATAAAGTATTCTTTTAATTTGACGAAATTACAAAAGATAAATATACGAATTAAGGTCATGACAAAGAAACTTTATAGATATATAAGTTAGACAAAAAACCATGTTACAACAAAAGAACTTTACAAAAAAGACATTATTAATAGTGGTTGTGAAATTCTAGCCTCTCTGTGAAGGTTTTCAAAAATCTTACTAAAAAAAAAAAGGTTTTCAAAAAAAGAAATTTTAGAATTTTGGTTTAAGTATGTCGTCAAACACTTGAAATTAATCAAATGAAATTACTTATTGTGCTTGATTTTGGCAACTTCTTTTGTGATTTTGTTTCAAAAGTTTTGAGAATAATACTAAACCACCGTAAAAAACTTGAAGGAAACTATGAAGTCTTTCCATTTTAGTGATTTGAAAAAAGACAAGAACATTTGAATATCAAGGAAAAATACGCGAAATTATATGAAATCAATTTTCAATTGGGTTTTTACCGTTCAGTAGTTTTATAAAAAATCCGAAACGATTAAACTGGTTTTAACTGATTCAACGACTGAGCGATATTTTAAGAGAACTGAACCAGACAAGTGATTAGTTCTATTTTTTTTCCGGTCGAACCGACGGTCTGGTCCAGTTCGGATAACATTGATAAACAGTGTTACACAATTTTTTTTTTGTCATGTCTAGAGTAAAAAAAATGAGGAGGGTTTAAATGCCTTCATTTTTGTGTCTCCATCGTACCTCCATTTTTAAAAACTTTAACAACTCAAAATTTAAAAGTTAAAAGTCAAAATAAAACCATCGAATATGATCTACATCATTTTATCTATGCACGTGTAAAAAATCATGACATTTCAACTTTGTTTTGATTGTCATCAAGAGTTTGTAAGAACGTATTAATGTGGATAATTTCTAGACATTGATTTTTCAACTTATTAGTTCACATAAAAACAAAATCAAAATGTGATAATTTTTTATGAGACATAGAGAAAATAACATATATCACATCTAATGGTTTTATTTTGACGTTTATGATTTAAATTTTGAGTTATTAAAGTTTTTAAAAATTAAGACATGACGGAGACACATAAAATAGAGGCATTTGAACCCTCCTCAAAAAAATTTGTCAGATTCTACCAACATCTCATGTATGTCTAAAGATGACATATCTTTTATTTCTAAAAATAGTGTTCTACGCACTAAAAATATTTTAGATTAAACAATTTTTGAAAATAACATCTAAAAAATGCTTTGGTATACCGGGACCTTTAATAAAAAAAATACTGAAATTATTGAAATTTGACTCAAGTTAAATTTTGTCATATGAAATTGAACAAACATGTTGTAATGGCATGACACTAAATAGAAAATGAATGCCTGCAACATTAACATGTTGTATAATAGTCTCCAAAAAATAAATAATAATGAACCCTTGCAGATTCTACCGATTTTTTTTTATTAATATCCAACATTAAATAAATAGAAAATTACACAAATGGTCACATTTTTTTTTTTTAAATGCTCAAACTGCTGAGATTCTCGACGATCTGAGGTAATTTACATGATATTCTTATTTATAAACCTCCAAATGGAACAAGTAATTGTGAGCGGTGTACGTAGGTGGTAGGAAGTAGGAACCTTTGCCTCACAAGAAGAGGTCCTTGGTGCAAACCTGGGTATAGGTAATTTCTTTTTGTTTTCAAATAAAGTCTTGAACACAAATATCCAAAATTAATTATTGCTACAAGAATGACTCGAACCCGAAAACTATGGTTCTCAACTTTGCCAACTACAACTACACTAGCTATCTTTATGTGTTAATATATATAATTAGAGGAGGGTTCAAATGCACTATTATTTTTGTGCTCCAATATGCTCCACATTTTTTATTTCCATTTTCAAAGTCCGAACAGTCGATCTGAACCGCTCAACATGATCTTCATAATAAAATATGTCTGGATACCAAATTTTATATTTTTTAGAATTTTTTTACTATTTTTTTAGATAGGTACAATATCACTTTATCGGATGGTCCAGAATCTCCTTAAAAAAGTGATTTTGTACCTATCTAAAAAAATAGTAAAAAAATTCTAAAAAATATAAAATTTGGTCTCCAAACATATTTTATTATGATGATCATGTTGAACGGTTCGGATCGACTATTCGGACTTTAAAAATAGAGTTTAAAGATGTGGAGCATATTGAAGCACAAAAATTATGGTGCATTTGAACCCTCCTCATATAATTATTGGTATAATACAAATATTGAATTAGATAAATTAAAATAACAACAACACAGTGATTACTCGAATCTTGAATCTTATAATTTGTTTTTAGATTAATTAATTTTTTTTATATTATTAATTTATCAGCACCTTTGCAATTTTAGATGTGTTTTATAATTATTGATTAAATTGTTTATATCGCATGCGACCATATATGAAACTGAAATCTGTTTATTTATTTATTTATTCAAGTATAATATTTTTGTAAGTGTTAAATATGAGATGTAAGAATAAATAATATAATATTTATACCTTTTAATATAAATTTTACATATAGAGGATATTGGCTATAAATTTATTTTGATCGTTTTTAATTAATGAAAGAAAATAGAAGTAAAATTAAATGCGTATGGAACTTTGAGCGTTCAAAATTAGTGATCACCGTATTGTTATTATTTTAGTTTATCTAATTCAACACTTAAATGATACCAATAGTTATATATTCTAACACAAAAGGATATCTAATTAATGCAGTGGTAGTTGGCAATGTTGAGAACCATAGTTCCCGAGTTCGAGTCATGCTTCTAGTAATAATTAATTTGGACATATGCGTAGAAGATCTCATTAGAAAAAAAAAATTGTTTTTTCCCGGGTTCCTCTTCTTTCTGGACCGCCAGGAATGTTTAGAAACAAAGTGGATTCAGCGGTTTGAACATTTTTAAATTTTTTAAAAAATGTGAACATTTGTGCAATTTTCTGTTTAATGCTGGATATTAATAAAAAAATGGAGAGTTTCTAACTTAGTCGATTTAAACTGTCCAATCATTAAAGCGGTCCCATGAGTTCCACTTGACCGTATGGGATTGGTCAGAGGATATGAATTCGAGGGGGAGGGGAGGTGAGGGGGTGGTTAATAAAATTTATCAACATCCTTTAAAATATATGTAGCGGAGTACTAGTCCACATTTAGGGCCTGTTCGGCAACAGCACTGTTGCCGTGGAAAAAAAAAAATTGATTCTTAAGTGAATTTTTTTTTTCCACAGCAACAGTAAAATTTAATTCAACTTTTTTGAGTTCCCACACCCATATCCATTCCCTTAAGACCACCGAACAGGCCCTTAATGGGCCAACAACCGAATGATATACAAAATTATCATCACGATTCCTGAATAGTCCCACCTCGATTATTGTTCTGGTATACAGACATATTGTTCTGGTTTAGAGCTTGACAGAAAAATATAGCTCTGAAATGGGTGCTCCTTGCATCCAACTCAGAGATAGTTTTTGTGCTGTCATGCACTCATGCTTGTAGCTAGGTTCTCTTTAATTGAACTTTCAGTTAAATCTCACTCTTTTTGAACTTTCAGTTAAATCTTTACTCAAAAAAACTTGCAGTTAAATCTCACTAGTGCATGCATTATGAGGATCTTATTATCATCTTCAGCATCAATGGTCAGAAATATATAGCTCTGAAATGCCCATGTTCTATCTTTCTATGATTTAATGCCCACTGTCTACATCTATCTTGAGTGAGGCTATGGTGCTATGCATAGCACGATGGCGAGTGTACTACGGCTCAATATGATAACTTTTAAAATTCTAACGGTCGATCCGAACCGTTCAATGTGATAACTAATGAGTATGTACTTGCAAACTAAATTTTATATTTTTTCGAATTTTTTTACTATTTTTTAGATAGGTAGAATTTTGATGGTCCAGAATTTTCAGAAAACACTGATTTTTCTACCTATCTAAAAAAAAGTAAAAAATCAAAAAAATATAAAATTTAGTTTGCAAGTACATATTCATATGAATATCACATTGAACGGTTCGGATCGACCGTTAGAATTTTAAAAAGTATCATATTGAGCCGTAGTACACTAGCCATTGGTGCTATGCATAGCACCATAGCCTCACTCTCTATCTTTTATGATTTTATTACCGTTTATTTTCCAACAACTCTTTTCTTTTCTTTAGCTATATAATGCCCACTGTATACACCTTGTCATAAGAATGAAATATATTTTCTCATTCATCTTCTCTGTCTCATATTATAAATTCAACAAGCTCTATTAATTTCACCATATATTACAAAAAAAAAGGACATGATTGCAAACTTTTTACCGTACCCTCAACTCGAGGTATCTAATTCATGGGGGTTGGTTGGATTGCAAGGTCGATGGGTTAGTTTTTCTGACGTCCGCTCGTTCGTTAGGCAATTTTTCATGATAACATCTCAATCTATACAAATAGTTGGGACTGTTGATGTGGCGTACGATATGTACTGGTACTAAGAGCGGTGCTAAAAGAGTTTAAGAAGCTCAAATGTATATCCAAGCCATCGCTATCAATCTATACAAATAGTTGGGACTGTTGATGTGACGTACGATATGTACTGGTACTAAGAGCGGTACTGCTAAAAGAGTATTAAGAAGCTCAAATGCATTTCTAAGCCATCGCTATCTATCTTATATATTCTTACAACTCTTGTCCGGAAAGAAGGATATCTTTTGGATTATGTAGAGTATATATAAAACATTTGAGCTTAGAATTACACTTAATTCCTAAACAAAGAATTACAGTTTGCAAATTAATCCAATCCGCTTAGTATTACTATTACGTAGAGAGCAATTAAAACATTCCTCTCTTTATTTCTTGAAACCAATATCATTGTGCTAAAACTTCATGCATTTAACAATATCAGACAGAGAGGAATGTTTTTCATAGCCTATTCAAAAAAAATATTACCATTTGAAACTATTTTGAATTAAAAAAAATTATTACCAATCAAAACATTTTGATTGTAGATACTTTTCATATTAATTGTATGCTCAACATATTAATTTCTGGGTAATATTTTTTTTGACTAATCAAAAAAATTAGTACCAATCAAAATATTAATTCGGTCAGTTAAATTATAGTATCTACAGTAATATCAATCCTTGTAGCATTTTCCTTCGGAAAATAAATTGATAAGATGCAATACAAATTTAAGACAACCAATTAAGTTACTGGTTTCCTAAGATAGTGGGCTTGTCTAACTGAAATCACAATTCACAGGGGAAAATAATATTGACACAATGCTTTCCCTTAAGCTATATCATGAAAGAATTAAGAACAGTGAGTAAAAGCAGTTAATTTTATTATGAAACAATCATTACTTCTTTACAAACCTTATATACTGACAACCATAACATCAGTCCAGTATACATTGATAGTTCAAATATTAATATATGCAAAATTGGCCATTATTCACAGGAGAAATCCAAATTTCATGGAAGCAAGCCAGAGATATCACATTAAAAATTGCCTTCAAAGAATCAGTATTTGTACCAGTACAGAGCACAAACACTTTTAAGAGCCTCTTCATGCTGAGATAAAAAATTTCTAGCACAATCAAAACTCAAAAGTTCTTTCGAGGGATTGCAACTTAGAATTCCAAGCCTTTGGCAATAGAAGAGTCAAAATCTTTGCTATCTGAACTGGATGATCTGAATTGAGCCAGCATTTTTCTGAACTTCGGTTTCTTCTTGTAATGGCAATGGAGATATCATTTGGAAACAGATCCCGCAAAACAAATGCATGAATAATTGTATACACAAGGAGTGTTGATATAGTCAAGGTCGAGATAGCACAAAGGCAAAGAGAGAGGGATCGAGTAAATATATTTGTGACAGCCATTGTGTATTTGATTGTAGCGATCGAAGCTCCTGTCATAGGAAATGTGTAAGCCCACCATGAAAGTGAGAACCTGTAAGTCAAAAGAGGTAAACATTAGGAAAACACTTTCAATATTTGTGCTAAGATCATTTAAAAAGTAAGCATGATTAACAATTAGCAACCTGAATCCTCTGAAGAAATTAACTCTGACAGCCTGGAAACATTTGAAATTAATCAAGAGAAAAAAAAGTAGCATTAGTAATTAAGTATAAATCCACATATGTTGCCTTTTAGTTACTAATAAACCAGGAGATAGGAAGACTAATACAATTACTAACCTACTATTGCAAAACAATAACAGACAAACTTACCAGTGACATATAAAGAAACAAGGCAATGAAATATGGGATTTTGGCGCAATAATCAAAATCTCCTTGGATCTTGGCCCAAGCCATGCAAGCGACACTAGGTGCGGCAACAAATAGGAAAAACACTGGGTGTAATTCCTTCGGAAGAGTTTCATTGGTCGGTAGTCTCTGATACAAAGTCACAAACAGCACCATGTAGTGAGCCAACCCCACGGCAAAGAAGAAAATGGGCCCCTCTTTAAGACCCATGTTGGCACCTAACAAGGCACCGACAAAGTTGCCGACAATTGATAGGTGGTTTGATGGGTTGGCGACCTTGGAGAGCCTCCGTTGGCCGCCTGACATCCACTGGCCATAGATTTTTAATTCAAGCAAAAGTATGGGAGCCATTAAAATGTACCATATAAATGGCTGCATATTCACCACATGTACAATTGAAGGGGGCACCCCAAGCGCCAAAAATAAACACGCAATCCATGGCGCAAAGAAGAAGTTCACCCTCACTGGGTGGTCGTATTCCCTCTTGACTGCCTCAAAATAAAACACAATTTTCAACAAGTACACGAACGACACAAGCACTATCAGCACCAGCGAGGCACACCATAAGATTAGATTTGGCATCGGGCTGATGTGGAGGAAGCTCATTACAGGCGATGTGTTCAGTGTCTTCCAAAGGATTGCTTGGCTGCTGACACCTAGGCACATCCCGAAAGCATTTACTGGAAAACGCAGAAGAAATGGCCATTTTTCATCCTCTGGCAGAACAGACACCTCTGTAGCCTGCAATATTATATTATTGTATGATTAAACATTGCATTAGATCCGTATAATACAAAATGTTAAAGACTGTTTTTTTTTTTCAAGATATAACTGCTATTTCTCATATTTTGAACATGTTTTGTGATTTGTGAACCTATATGGTGCTGCATAGTGGGTCTCAGGAAATTTCTATGACTATTGACTTTATACTAGGCTAAACATCACCCCCCCCCCCCCCCCCCCCCCCCCCCCCCCCGCCCCCAGGAATTCAGATCCAGTGAAGTAACTCAATTTTTGGGTTTTAAATCGGGACCGTCCGATTCCGAAGTGGAGCGCACATCCCGACGACGGATTCAAATCCCGAGACGATCTGGAGCGACAGAATCGAATCGGACGGTCCCGATCGAAAACCCAAAAGTTGGGTTACTTTAGGGGATCCGGACCCCGCCCCCAGTCATGGATTTTATTAATTTTCAAGAGTTTCAAGCAACTTTTTTGAAGCTCTCTTGAAATGTATTAGTGATCAACATTCTTTAAGAACATGTCAAGAATTCTCTTTCACCAACTGTTGTAACACCAAAGAACAGAAGCAGCTAACTAAATTATCGATGATATTACCTAAATAACCACGAAGAACTCATATGCCTGTAAAGTCATAAAAAAAAAAGGAGGAGAAAAAGAAGAAGAGAAAAAGTCCATTCCTGTTAGTTCCGACAAATAAGGCACCAATTTTACCGTATTTTTAGCACAAAGAAAATGATTGATTACTAAGAATTGTATATCATACCCTCAAAATATCCAATTCAGGACCTTCAAGTGCGTCAAAGTACCGATCGACACCAGGCGCCTCTTCAATTTCATGTTTATTTGTCCCACCGGCCTCCAAATCCTCCTCTTGAGTGGGCTTCCCTCTCAAATTAGAGATTTGCCTCTCGAGTTTACCCGACCAAGTCTTAAATGGGTCGAACCGACTATCTCTCACAGTCTCACTATGTACCAACTTTCTCCCTGTTCTCTCCGCCACAAGGTTCGGTTGCGAGCGGTACTGTTTTTGTCTGGCAAGTTGTGGGTACAGGTTTAAGGAATTGTTTTGGTTGGTATTCTTGCATTTCTCCGGGTGTACCACCAGTTTTGTCTGTCCGATGTGAAGCCCTGAAGGAGAGGATGGTAGGCTTAGAGAGAGAGAGGATAGTGAAGTCATAGAAGGTATGCCTTCTCTGTCTGATTTTGTGTTTTCTGAGCTTGCAACTGATTCTTCGTTTGATTCCTAATGAATAAAAAGTGAAAGTTTCATAAGAAACAAAAGGTACAAGCACCATGGCACCCTGAAAATTATCCTATGAAGGATGGATTACATGCAATTCCACTTTGAAGGTTGGATTATGAGAACCAGAGCAGAGTTGAAAAAGTTTGTGAAACAGAGGACAGTTAAACGGAATACTTAACGAAATGAGAAACCGACTTAAGTTTCTTACTTTATCAGAAGTCGTATTTCCTAAAGGATTAAGATTGTTTCCGTTTTCACAATCGACGCAATCAAAGCCCCTGATATTCTGGCATGAAGATTGCTTCAAAACAGAGGGGATCTCAACTTGCAATTCGTTTTTCTCCATTTCAGCTGTAAAGAAATCGCTTGTAAGTTGTAATTCCACTCCAGACTGACACTTATAATGTGATAATTAAGGTGAGTTACAACCTCTGCACCCCCTTCCCTTCTTTATATAGAGGTTTTAAATTATAAAGTTTTAATGTACAACTGTATAATGCTGTATGTCACATCAAGGGCAGGGCAGTGCTAAATTCAAAAGCATAAATGAAATTCTAAACCATCGCTATCAATCGTACAACTCTTTTCTGAAAAAAAGGAGGCATGCATCTTACAAAGTCCAATACTTCTTTCCTGAATTCTGGAGTAGAATTAACAAAAAAGAAAATATCTTTTAGATCACGACTGGAATCAAGTTTTTTGTTTTTTTGTTTTTGAAAGAAAGTTACTCTGTTATAAAGAAAGCTCCTAAGCAAGGGGATAGAGAAATGAGAGTACGAAAATGGGCAGAATTCTGGCCGAATTTTTTATTAATCGAAATTAAAATAAAAAAATATCGCTAAAGGGGATAATTTTGGCAGAAATTTCATATGTAGGTAGACCGGGATGCTTAATCCCGTTCTATGGGACGGGTATTTTAAAGCGTCCTGCTAATTCAACTCCGCCCCGCTAATCAAATTAACAAAACAAAAAAAATCCAGGACGGTAAATTTGATCCCGTCCGACTGCCAAAAAAAAAAAAAAAACTTTAGGACATTATAGATTGTCCCGTCTCTCGAGTGGGAAAAAAATTCATTATTGGTAAAGAGTACTCTTCGTCCGTAAATGTTTTTTTTCATGTATTTTTCTCTTTGATGCTTCTTACTTTTTTGAGAGAAGTTTCATACTTTACATATAAAACAAATACACTATATATATAATAATGCAAATCAATCTCTTTTCCTGTTTTAGGATAGGACCTCTATGAATAAGTCGCTCCTAAAACGGGACGGTTTATACCGTTCCTGTTTTTTTTTTTTTTTTTGCAGTCGGACGAGAATGAATATACCGTCTCTGGTTTTTTTTCGTGTTCAGTTAATTTGATTAGCGGTAATTAGACCAAACGGAGATGGATTAGTTGGAGGGTTAAAATGACCCGTCCCGTGGGACGGGATAAACCAACCCGGCTTATCTAGATATTGAATTTCTGCCTAATCAAATCTCTTTCGTGATATTTTATTTATTTTCGATTAATAAAAATTTCGAGAATTCTGGCACTGATGTTTGTATTACTTAAATTTATTGCCCTTTGGAAATTATAGAAATTAAAATGAGGAATAGAGAAATGAGAGTACGAAAATGGGCAGAATTCTGGCTGTTGAAGAGAGAGAGAGAGTTTAATGAATTTTGGTAGAGTGAAAATGATGAGAATGGGGGTGGTTTTTCAAAAGAATAACTATTGTGCTAAATTACAAAAAAAAAAAAAATGAACAACTATACTAGTTTTTTTTTTCTCGCAAAAACCCTTATTTTTTGAGCCGTCGATTCTGGATTAATGGCTCAGATTCAGTGCTGAAAACACCCTTATCCGATCCTTTAGCAGTAATCTAATGCAATGGCCATTAGATTATAATCTCATGCAATGACAACAATTAGGGACAGATTTAGGATTTATATCAGGATAGGGTACTAATCAGATTCAAATTCATTAACTAATTGAGTACTAATAAAAAAAACAATTATAGATAAGTTTAACTAAAACCTTAATTAGACTGAAAGCTCTTAATTTGGACCGTAATTGTGTCTTAGCAACATATATAGATATGAATAAAACAGATATACGGACAAATTTGGGTGTTGAATACTTGAATATAATATTCAGATAAGATTACTTATATTAATTTTGAAGGGAAAATAGAGTAGAGAAAGAGAAAATGGCTTGTGATAAAAAATGCATTTTTTCTTGTATATAATATTCAGATAAGATTACTTAAGATTCGATCAGATGTGATATGTAGGTATAGTAGTAAAAAATAATTTGCTTGTCATCAGTACTGCATGCATGAACAAATCTACAAGTAACAATTTTCTAATACAAGGTACACATCTAACGAAGAAATTATTAATATGAAATTTATGTTTCTAGCTAATTCTAAAAATACCCTTTCGGATCAGTCCACATGCGATTTCTACAATCTTGTAGAAATTGGTGATGTATCAAACTTGTATTGGTTGTTTTGAAGTCATCAGGGGCAGGCAGATATCTATCTTAGAGTATCTACATCCCTGGTACTATTATAGTTTTTAATCTGATATGGCAGTTTCTAATTCAGTTTCAGGGATGTGGAAGAGTTTCTTATTTAGAAACTATACAATAAAATTTATTATTAAGAAACTGTTTATAAATTCCATACTGACTAAATGATTGGTTCAAATTATTTCTCCTTTTTAATTTGTTGCTGACGTGGCTTAATAGAAATTCTAAAATTAATTTCAGAGATGTGAGAGTTAGAAACTTTAAATACCTTAATTTCTAAAAAAGTGGTTAACAGTTATTTAGAAACTCATTTGAGTTGCTGGGATATAGATGCTCTTAGATTTTAAAAATCAGGTCTGTTTTTTTGAGTAAAAATGAGGGTCTAGCCCCCATTTGTATTAATATTAAGGTTCCGTTACAAAAGAATGGTAACCACCATTAAAATAAAAGAAAAGCTAGCTCAAACATTTGAACTCTTTTGATTTCAGAAAATAAAAACTGGGAAAGTGAAAGAAACACAAAATTGCAATAAAGATAAGAAGAAAATAAAATTTTAATTAAGTTGATGCTGGTGTTCCGTTGCCTTGCTACTTGAATTCCTTCAACTTCATATAGCTCAATTGGTCTTGAACTTCCTGTGCAAGGTCCCGCACCCCTTTGTTCAGATCTCTGAAAATTCTTGTTCCTCTTTCTCGCCACAGTACAAAACTGAGAGCACTAAAAATCAGGTCTGTGATATTAAATATTAAGTCTAGACTTATATATGTGTAAGATTTTGTCGTAGTCCAAAATTTATTTTTGTGCACCTTATAATTCAACTTTGTGCAACTCAAATCTTCTTTTTGCGTAATCCAGTCTTTAGTTTTTGCCTACAATGACTGAATATAATAAATTCCTGGCTACGCCCTTGAAAGCCATCTGAATATATGTTCCCCCGTGTATATTTTAACCACGTGTTGGGAATGGAGACATAAACTCAAAACTGTATCAATGAGGTCACAAAACCATTGATATTATGTGTTCATGTTGAAGAGCTAGTTCTTAGCTTTCCAACTGATTTTGAATCACCACAATCGGAATTCGGATGAAGGAGTAATGGCCAAAATACCGATACAGTGAAGCGCAAGTCGATAGGTGAGGACAGATGCGCTGGTGTTATTTTTAGCAGTTTCCTTTATTATCTCTGGTGTTATTATTCATCTATGTTCAGAATGGAATGTACTAATTTTAGAGGGTTTGTAGCTATTTTTGGGAAGTTAATTAAGGCAAGAGGCCATTACTTAAGATTGGATAATGACGACTTTCTATATGTAATTTAGGAGAGTGGTGGGGATCCTTGAGTTTTTAAAAGGGACTTTAAGGGGCTGATTAGAGCAGCATTGAGTGCAGAAAAAATAGTGAAATTCGTGAGAGATTGATAGGCAGTTACAATCTCCTTTCTTCTTTTTTGTACTTGTAAACAATTGTTTGGTGATTTAATTTGGTGGGTTTTCTTCCTGTTAAGGGTTTCCACCTTAAAAGATTGTGTCTCTTGTGTGTGTTTGTTGCCCAACACCACAATCCTTGTAAAATTAAAATAGGAAAACCAAAGAACATTATTAGTTTTTGCTAAAACTTCTCAAGTACTTTAGAGTGTGCTCCAGATAGAGGAGAGGAAAGGGGAGGAGATGGAAGAAAAAGTGATAATTTATGGACTTTTACTTGCTTCAGTAAAAATACAAAAAGAAAGAAGGTTATGATATAATTTGGGAAGCTGATATGAGTACCCGCACTCCAGTATTCACATTGTATCCGCACCTTAACTGTCATATTTCTGATGATCTGTGAGAAATTTTGCGAATCTAAAACCACGAACATCTTCTACGTAATTTTCTCTTTCAAATGAGATCCATGATGACGTACTTTCGGGCTCGTCGTCACGCAAGTATTATACCATACTTGCAAGTATTTTTTTACATATGACACTGGATTACATCTGAAAGTATTAAAATATTAAGTATTGTAAGTATTTATACCTATAAGGTTAATTATTTTTTGTAAAGGAAGGTTGACTCGGAGACAATTAGGGAATGTTGATGGGAGATACGGGGTCCCTACTACTTCATTAGAGGAAGGTTGACGCATGAACAATTAGGGGACTGGAAAAGGGGATGATCATATCAAGTTACGCATGCAAGTATTTATATCTTATTTTGCAAGTATTAATATTTTATGTTCCAAGTATTTATACTTATGAAGGTTGACCCACGAGTGTGGAGACTGGGAAAGGGGATCATATAATTAGTGGGGACCATAGTACAACCTTCTAATTAGTGGGGACCGTAGTACAACTTTCCTTTATTGTTGCTGCGGGTACAATGTGGGTACTGGAGTGGGGGGATTCAAATAATTATTCTATAATTTGTTATTTTAACTTCTATTATATATAAATTTAATTACTTTGTCCTTACATTTAGAGCAATTAGAGAAAACTGAGGAGCATATATGCTGACAAGCATCAAAATAAAAGAAAACATCTTCATATTTGTTGAGTTAAAAACATATGTTAATTGTTTCTGAGTTTTTTTTAAGAACTTATATATATTGTTCATGAGTTTGTTCTGTGGAAGCCTAAATATTCTTCCTGGTGTTTGTGGATGTAATTCAATTATTCCTTTTTTTCCCAGTAAAAATAGGATCAAGCTCCTATTTTATTGATAAAAGGGTGTTACATGAGTGATTTAATTATTCTTGATTATGCATATTTAATTAGTTATTTAAATTTTATTTGTGATTAGTGAAATCTGTTTTGTTTATGTGTGCTTGAATTAATTCTTAGATGTATTTCTAAATCCATAGAAGAATTATTAAAACTAGATTGAGATCTAAATTAGTTATTTATGTTAGTACTCTTTGAAGGGTTATATATCCATATGTATGAATGCCCTTAAGCATGTGCTTTACAGAGGAAAAGGAAAATGGAGAGGGACAAAATAAAGAGTTTATCTCCTCTACACTTTGATTTGGATGTTACAAAATGTGAATAGTTTGTATATAGAGTTCATCTCCTCTTTCTTTTTCTGGTGCATTTGATTGGAACAAGAATAGAACTGACTCAAGAATAACACTATTCTTTTGAGCTAACTCACATTTGGATCAAAAGCTACCAACTATTATTTGTTTGTCTTTTATGAATTAGCTCACTATTTTACTAACCCAACAAAAAGTTGGATTAGCTATATTCTCAATTTTGAGGTTAGCTCACTATTCTGACTAATCCACCCCTCCATCCAAATACATCTGATCTTCTCCTCAAAATTTTACATTCAGAAGCAAGTAAACAAAGTTCGGTCCGATCCAGTCACTCCTTCTACTCTCTCCTCCTTTCTCTCTTCTGAAGCACACCCTAAGTAATTAGATCTTAGACACAGAGGTAAAATATAATGTTTGAAATCATAAATAAATTGAAATACTATTTTTTTATCTAGATTAGATTAGTACATCAATTGAACTTTAGAAATATTAAATTTACGGTCCACGAATTTAAAAGAATAAGATCAATTATTATGGTTTGTCATTTAAATTTGAAATAATAAAAAAAAAATGAATTCAAGAGAAAAGTAGCGCAAACTAAAGTTATCCTATGTGAGGAATTACATGATATGCACATTGTAGAAAGAGCGAGAAACAACCAAGATTGTAAACCATTCAGAATAAATAAAATGCAAATGCTCAAATTAAGTGCGCGGTCGACTAAGGGTGCATACCTAAACTCCAAAATTATATATAAATATATCATTCATGAAATTCACCACTAATGGCAATATTTGCTAGTTGAGCTCTATTTCTAATTTTTAATTAAAAGAAGGATTCGCCATCATTTGGTAGGAAGAACCTCGTAAATAAACATTATCTTTATATCAATATATCTGTTGACGGTGTTTCGCCGCCACCTTCAAAAAAAAAAAATTCACCACTAATTCATGCTTTGTCCTAGTTATGTAAAGTTCTAATTTTTATAATGCTCGTTGTCGTTGGTTCCTCTAGGTGATTAGATATATATGTATTTTTTTTTTTACAAAGAAACCTAAATAACATGCAGGTGCTCCAGCCTCCAGCCCTATGTATATGTAATATGTAATTAATATGTATGGATACAACTCTATTTACAATCTTATTTAAGCTTGTCAGTGTGCCAAGTTGAGATAGAGGTATATATCATTAGATTATGAAAGAGTTGTGACAATTAATTAATTAATTAATAGGCACGAGCCAAATTAAAATTGGATTATTTTCCAATTTCCATTCATGCATGAACCTAGGCTAGTTATGTTATGTGTCTAGTGTCTTTCACTTTTTCGATGTGTACAGTGTACTAGACTAGTGTGCTAGTTGTGCATGCGGAAGAGAAGAAACAAAAAGAGTAATTGCTTTCGAGTGCTAGTGTGCTAGTTGTGCTAATTGTATTAGACCACCGATCCACCAATTCTAAAGCAATTACTCTTTTTCCATGCACCGTTACCTCCCTCATTTCTTTTCTTTTTTTAAGTATCTATGGTATCAATAAAACAACTCAAAGTTTGATACACATACATAATATTGGGACAAGAGAAGTAGCAATCTGTCAAACTGATGTAATCTCTCAATGCTTTATGCAAAAGTTTTTTTTGGCAAATCGCTTTCCTCATTGGTTTGATTTACTTCAACAGGAAAAAAAAAAAAAAAAAAACAGTACTATTGGTTCAATTTGGGAACTTTTGTAGAAGAGTAGGAATCCTGACAAGGCTTGAAATTTAGTGAAAAAAAGAAGTTCAGAAGTTACATTTTCAAGATTAAATTAAAAAACTTTTCTGTGAATATTTAAAATTAGATGATTTGGCATTATCTTTATAGAAAGAAAAATACAGGGACAGCAGGATGCATATATATAACTAAGATATAAAGCAAGTTCATTAAATGTTTGATAAATTTACTGACATGGATGCACATAACATTTGTAGTTATGAAAAGGGTTTCTCTCTTTTTAGGTGAAGCCATTGCATAGCATGATCTAAGTGCTTTACTTTCTAAATTAAAATTATGTTATCAACTTTTTCCTTTAGTCACAACTCACAATCCATTTAGCTATATATATATCTGCCCATTACATCATGATCAACTTAATTTAACATGGAACGAAAAATAAAACAGCTTGAATCATGAAACATAATTAGTTCGATTTCGCCTTTAAATTAAAACTATATTTAAGTTTTGCTAATTAAGATATACAAAATAAAAAAATTGAAAAATCAACCAAAACAACAAAGTGTTCTAATCAGGAGCGGATCATAAGAATACTTAACCATGCACACCTATAATTTTAATTTTTCTTATTATGCATATTGAATCATTGAAATTTGAGTGAGGCTACGGTACCGTGTATGGCACATGGGTCCATAGTATGGACCCATATCTCAATTTTTAAAATTCAAACAGTAAATTTAAACTACTTAATATGATTTCCACATGAAAATGTACTTGTACGCCAAATTTTATTTATTTTTTTTTGAATTTTTTACTATTTTTTAGATAGACAGAAAAATGTTTAATCTAAAGATTTTGAACCATTCAAAAGTAGTGATTTTCTATCTATCTAAAAAATAATAGAAAACCTAAAAAAAATGAAAAATTAACCAGCTTTTTTAACCATTTTGTAACTATTCTTCTATGTGAAGTCCTTCTATCTTTTGAAAATGGGAGTTGATATATTAATTCCATTAATAATAAAGCACTCTCCATTAATAATAATTGTCATGCTTTAATATACTTTCGACGAACTCAGACAGCTGCGATCAGATGATGACACTTAAAATGAACAATGACACACACATATATAAACTAAACACTGAAAGTTTTTAAGCTCAATAATAAAGAATTTAAATTGAACAATAAAAACATATACACTTATAATAAATCATGATGGGTGTTTTCTTTATTGGCATTAATATTTTATTAATGTCTCAGTAGGAAATTAGCAAAAGTAAATATAAGGGTTGATTGAAAGTATTGATTAGTAAAAAGAAAATGTTCACCAGGGAAAATAATATTGACACAATGCATGGTTCCTTACATATTACATATGGAACTTGTCAAACTGAAATCACAAGGGAAAGGGAAAATAATATTGACAAAATGGTCCCTTAAGTAAGCAATCATGAAAGAAATACAGAACAGCTCATTTTATTAGGAAACAAGAAAGAATGAACAACATCTCCTCACAGTGGCATAATTGGCCAATCTTCACAGGAGAAATACAAATTTCACAGGTATCACATTAAAAAGTGCCTTCAAAGAATCTGTATATGTACCAGTACAGAGCACAAACTCTTTTAAGAGGTCCTCACTCCTCCATCCTGAGATTAAATTTTTCAAGCGCAATCAAAACTCGAAAGTTCTTTCGAGGGATTGCAATTTAGATTTCCAGGCCTTTGGAAATAGAAGAATCAAAATCTTTTCGATCTGAATTGGATGATCTGAAATGAGCCAGCATTTTGCTGAACTTTGGTTTTTTCTTTGTAATGGCAATGGAGATATCATTTGGAAACAGATCCCGCAAAACAAATGCATGAACAATTGTATACACAAGGAGTGTTGATATAGTCAAGGTCGAGATAGCACAGAGGCAAAGAGAGAGGGATCGAGTAAATATATTTGTGACAGTCATTGTGTATTTGATTGTAGCTATCGAAGCTCCTGTCATAGGAAATGTGTAAGCCCACCATGCAAGTGAGAACCTGTTAGTTAAAAGAGACAAACATTAGGGAATGTTTTTTTTTTTTTTTTTCAAATTTATGATAAGATTATTTCAAAATAAAAGCATGATTAATGGTTTGGTACCTGAATCCTCTGAAGAAATTAACTCTGACTGCCTGGAAACGTTTTCACAAAATCAAGAGAAAAAAGCAGCATTAGTAATATACTTTATATCAACATGTGCTTCCTTTTAGTTACTGATAAATCAGGAAGATTTCAAAACTTACCAGTGACATATAAAGAAACAAGGCAATGAAATATAGGATTTTGGCACCATGATCAAAATCTCCTTGGATCGTGGCCCAAGCAATGCAAGCGACACTAGGTGGACCAACAAAGAGGAAAAACACTGGATGCAATTCTTTCGGAAGAGTCGCATTGGTCGGAAGTCTCTGATACAAAGTGACGAATAGCACCATGTAATGAGCCAACCCCACAGCAAAAAAGAATATGGGTCCCTCTTTAAGACCCATGTTGGCACCTAACAAGGCACCAATGAAGTTGCCGATGATTGACAAGTGGTTTGAAGGGTTAGCGACTTTGGAGAGTCTACGTTGGCCGCCCGACATCCACTGGCCGTAGATTTTTAATTCAAATAAAAACAATGGAGCCATTAAAATGTACCTGATATTATTAAACAAGAAAAAGTCAAAATATTAAGTAATTTTAGAAATATTTCCCTTGAATAAAAGATAAATGTACGTACACACGTACCATATAATTGGCTGCAGATTCGCCGCAATAGAAGGGGGGACGCCCAGCGACAAGAACAAACATGCAATCCACGGAGCAAAGAAGAAGTTTGCCCGCACCGGGTGGTGGTATTCCCTCTTGACCGCCTCGAAATAAAACACAATTTTCAACAGGTACAGGAATGACACAAACACCATCAGCACCAGCGAGGCCCACCATAAGATTAGATTTGGCATCGGGCTGATGTGGAGGAAGCTCATTACAGGCGATGTGTTGAGCGTCTTCCAAACGATTGCTTGGCTGCTGACACCTAGGCACATCCCGAAAGCATTTACCGGAAAACGCAGAAGAAATGGCCATTTTTCATCCTCTGGCAGAACGGACACCTCTGTCCTGCAATATTATATTATTGTATGATTAAACATGCCATTAGATCCATAAAATAAAAAATGTTAGAGAAGTAGTCTAAAAAATCAAGAGATAAGATAACACTGCCATTTCTCATATTTGAAAATGTTTTATTAAACCATATATTCATGCCACCAATCCAAATGTATATTTGGTTCTGCACAGTGGCTCTCAGGAAACTTCTGTGACTATGACTTCATCCTAGGCTAAATATTTTTTTTTTTCTTCCTAGTCATGGAATCCATTAATTTTCAAGAGTTTCAACTTTCAAGCAACTAATTTGAAGAGTTCTCTTTGACCACCAATTGTAACTCCTGACTAGCTTATGGTGATATTACTTGAATAACCACAAAGAACTCATATGCCTCTATAACAATTAATTTCCGACTCATAAGGCACCGATTCACCATATATTTAGCACAAATAAACGATTGATTACTATGAATTGCATATCATACCCTCAAAGTATCCAATTCAGGACCTTCAAGCGCGTCAAAGTACCGATCGACCCCAGGGGCTTCCTCACTTTCATGTCTCTTTGTCTCGCCAGCCTCCAAATCCTCCTCTTCAGTGGGCATCCCTCTCAAATTAGAGATTTGCCTCTCGAGTTTACCCGACCAAGTCTTAAATGGGTCAAACCGACTATCTCTCACAGTTTCACTATGTACCAACTTTCTCCCTGTTCTCTCCGCCACAAGGATAGGTTGCGAGCAGTACTGTTTTTGTCTGGCAAGTTGCGGGTTCAGGTTTAAGGAATTGTTTCCATTTTCACAATCGACGCAATCAAAGTCCCTGATATTCTGGCATGAAGATTGCTTCAAAACAGAGGGGATCTCAACTTGCAATTCGTTTTTCTCCATTTCAGCTGTAAAGAAAACGCATGTAAGTTGTAATTCCACTCCAGACTAACACTAATAATGTGATAATTATGGTGAGTTACAACCTCTGCACCCCCTTCTTTATATAGAGGTTCTAAGTTATACACTTATAATGTACAACTGTATAATGCTGTACGTCACATCAAGGGCAGGGCAGTGCTAAATTCAGAAGCACAAATGAAATTCTAAACCATCGCTATCAACCGTACAACTCTTTTCTGAAAAAAAGGAGGCAAACATCTTAGCAAAGTCCAATACTTCTTTCCTGAATTCTGGAGTAGAATTAACAACATATACAGATATGAATAAAACAGATATACGGACAAATTTGGGTGTTGAATACTTGAATATAATATTCAGATAAGATTAATTAAGATTCGATCAGATGTGATATGTAGGTATAGTAGTCAAAAATAATTTGCTTGTTATCAGTACTGATGCATAAACAAATCTACAAGTAACAATTTTCTAATACAAGGTACACATCTAACGAAGAAATTATTAATATGAAATTTATGTTTCTAGCTAATTCTAAAAATATCCTTTAAGATCGGTCCACATGCGATTTCTACAATCTTGTACAAATTGGTGATGTATCAAACTTGTATTGGTTGCTTTGAAGTCATTAGACAGTTATCTATCTTAGATTTTAAAAATCAGGTCTCTGGTATTAAATATTAAGTCTAGACTTATATATATGTATGATTTTGTCGTAGTCCAAAATTTATTTTTGTGCACCTCATAATTCAACTTTGTGCAACTCAATCTTCTTCTTGCGTAATCCAGTCTTTAGTTTTTGCCTACAATGAAACTTTGCATATTCCTGAATATAATCAATTCCTGGCTACGCCCTTGAAAGCCATCTTAATATATGTTCCCCCGAGTATATTTAAACGACGTGTTGGGAATGGAAACTCAAAACTGTATCAATGAGGTCACAAAACCATTGATATTATGTGTTCATGTTGAAGAGCTTGTTCTTAGCTTTCCAACGGATTTTGAATCACCACAATCTGAATTTGGATGGAGGAATAATGGCCAATACAGTGCAGCGCAAGTCGATAGGTGAGGACACATGCGCTGGTGTTATTTTTAGCAGTTTCCTTTATTATCTCTGGTGTTATTATTCATCTATGTTCAGAATGGAATGTACTAATTTTAGAGGGTTTGTAGCTATTTTTGGGAAGTTAATTAAGGCAAGAGGCCATTACTTAAGATTGGATAGTGACCACTTTCTATATGTAATTTAGGAGAGTGGTGGGGATCCTTGAGTTTTAAAGGGACTTTAAGGGGCTGATTAGAGCAGCATTGAGTGCAAAAGAAATAGTGAAATTCGTGAGAGATTGATAGGCAGTTACAATCTCCTTTCTTCTTTTTTGTACTTGTAAACAATTGTTTGATGATTTAATTTGGTGGGTTTTCTTCCTGTTAAGGGTTTCCTTCCACCTGAAAAGATTGTCTCTTGTGTGTTTGTTGTTGTTTCTTTATTTGTCTCTTTTTTAAGTAAATGTTGGAGGTCAAGTCATCCAACTATTTAATATCCACAAGGGATTTTTCCATCCGAACTTCGAACATGTGACCTCTTTATTTGTGTCTAATAAGTTTTGAGAGAGATGGTAGATGATGAACAGTATGAATTTTGTATTATGAATTCTGATTTACAAGCTCTCTATACATGTAGTCTTATAGCCTATTCTATTCTATTAGCCGTTGGCTGGTTTCCTTAATAAGAGATTATTTGATCTCTTGCCTAATTACATCCTAATTACAGGCTAGGTACCAATTATAGCTATACAGCTGTATTTTGCATGCTAGCCTAATAGTTGCCTATTTACAACCTATGATGAATATATTCTGAGGTTATACTATTTCTCAACACTCCCCCTCAAGTGGGGTTCGAATAAATTGATTGAACCCAACTTGTTGAGTATGTTCAGATGACTAGTCTTGTCAAGTGCCTTTGTGAAAATATCCGCCAGTTGCTCTTTGCTTCTGACAAACGGAGTTTCTATTTCTCCAGACTGCACTTTTTCTCTAACAAAGTGACAGTCCACCTCGATATGTTTTGTCCTTTCATGGAAGACTGGATTGGATGCAATATGTCGTGCGGCTTGATTATCACAGTACATTTGCATGGTTCTTGTGTGCTATATCTTCATGTCACCGAGTAATTGTTTAATCCAGATAAGCTCACTCGCTGTGGATGCCATGGCTCGATATTCTGCTTCTGCACTTGAACGAGCAACAACATTCTGCTTCTTGCTCTTCCAAGTTACTAGGTTGCCACCTACAAAGGTACAAAAGCCAGTGGTTGATTTTCTGTCACAGCTCCCGGCCCAATCTGCATCAGAAAAGCCAACCACATCATTAGAACCATTTTTCCTCATCCAAATTCCTTGACCTGGAGTGCATTTGAGGTATCTAAGTATCCTATCAATTGCACTCAAGTGACTGGTACGAGTGCATAAATTGGCTTACCATACTAACTGCAAATGCAATATCAGGTCTGGTAACTGTAAGGTATATTAGTTTTCCCACCAGCCTTTGATACTGTCCTATGTCAGGTAGTAATTCACCCTCTTCTAACCCCAGTTTAACGTTCGTTTCCATTGGGGTATTAGCTGGCTTAGCTCCTAGTTTACCAGTTTCTTTTAACATGTCAAGTACATACTTTCTTTGAGATAAAAATAAGCCTTTGCTAGAGTAAGCTATTTCTATTCCAAGAAAGTATGAGAGTTTTCCAAGGTCCTTAATATCAAATTCATTTTGCAAGTGTTGTTTGACATTTTTAATCTCTTCATTGTTATTTCCTGTAATGATAATGTCATCTACATAAACAAGAATAATGGTGGTAGAATCATGTCTATGTTTAATAAACATAGAAGAATCAGCTGTGCTTTTAATAAAACTATTTTTTAAAAGAGAAGAGCTTAGTTTGGCATACCATGCTCTTGGAGATTGTTTTAGACCATAGATTGACTTCTTTAGCTTACATACGTGTGATGAGTCTAATGTAGTATTGTGACCTGGAGGGAGAGTCATGTAGACTTCTTCTTCCAGAACTCCTTGAAGGAATGCATTTTTCACATCCATTTGGAACAAATTCCAACCTAAGTTGGTAGCTACCGATAACATAATCCTAACTGTGCTCATTTTAGCTACTGGTGCAAAGGTTTCTTGGTAGTCAATACCATAGGTCTGGCTGAATCCTTTGGCCACTAATCTAGCTTTATATCTTTCAATCGTACCATCACTGTTGTACTTAAATCTTGTATACCCATTTACACCCTACAGGTTTCTTCCCTTTTGGTAAGCAGACAATATCCCATGTATCGTTTTTTTCTAAAGCTTGAAGTTCTTCTTTCATAGCTTTATGCCAGACTGGATTTTGTTTTGCTTCCTCAAAAGTGGTTGGTTCGGTTTGATTGGTTATGCTCCCTAAATAGGCCTGGTATTCTGGTGATATACTGTTATAAGAAATATAATCTTGAATTGGATACATCACCTGATGGGATACATAATCCCTTAACCTGACGAAAGGTTTGGTTTGTCGTATGGATCTTCTTATGGTAATTTCTTCTTGAGATGATTCTCCACTGGGCTCACTTCCCTCATCTTCTCCCCCTGAAGGAATTGCTGTGGTTTCGCCATGGTGATAGTCATTTATAACCTGTTCTTCATTCATAATCTGTCTGTCATTTTGTTCTTCTGGAAAAACAAAAGTATTTGGAGGGGACACAATTGGGTGGCTTGGTGGATTTATTTGCTCATTTGTCGGATAATAGGGTTTGTTTTCAAAAAATGACACATCTCTTGAAAAATAAACTTTAAAATTTTTCGGATCATAGCACTTATACCCCTTTTTTTCAGAAGAATAACCTAAAAATATAGTTTTAACAGAATTTTTGTCTAACTTGTCATGTCTTTTTATGTGGACAAAGCATATGCATCCAAAGACTCGAATATGGTCAAGATCAATTTTTCTACCTTTGAGGATTTCTAGAGGACTCATGTTTGTTAACCTTGCACTTGGCAACCTATTGATAAGGTAGGTTGCTGTTAACACTGCATCTGACCAAAATGTTTTTGGGACATTATTTTGAAAAAGAAGTGATCTAGTAACTTCAAGAAGATGACGATTTTTTATTTCTGAAACACCATTTTGTTCAGGGGTATTAATGCATGTGGTTTGATGCAAGATCCCTTTTGACTTAAAAAACTCTAGAAAGTTTTTGTTGACATATTCTGTCCCATTATCTGATCTAAAAATCTTAATTTTTGCATTATGTTGATTTTCAACAAAATAGAAAAAATCTTTGAAACATGAAAAAACTTCATTTTTTCCTTTTAACAGATAAACCCAAGTAGTGCGAGAGAAATCATCAATAAATGTGACAAAATATTTAAAATGGTTATAAGAATCAACCGGGGCTGGACCCCACACATCAGAATGAATTAAATCAAATTTCATTTCTGATATACTAGTAGATAAGGGAAAAGGTAATCTGGTTTGTTTTGCAAGCTTACAAACATCACAATTACTAGAATTTAAATTATAACAAAACAATTTATTTAAAACTTGATCAGATGGGTGACCAAATCTCCAATGTAGTAATTTGTCACGGTCTATTTGACTTAATGACACATGACATTTATTTATGGGTTCTTCAAGATAATAAAGTCCATTTTTTAAAAAACCTTCACCAATCTTCTTCCCTGATTCTTGGTCCTGAAATATCACTTCGTGTGGTGAGAATATTACTTTGCAATTCAAATCTTGTGTTATTTTGCTAATTGATAAAAAATTTGAATTAAAATCAGGTAGGTACAAAATATTTTTTACATTTTTTGAGAAGAATTTTGTGGTACCCAAACCTTCAATTTTGACTTTATTTCCATTTGCAACAAGTACATGTTGTGATTCTATAGTTGGTAAAATATTTTGCAGTTTATTTCGGTCCCATGTCATATGATCGGTAGCACCGGAGTCAATAATCCATTTACTAGTGTTATGACCTAAATTTGCAAGTTTTGCACTGTTGTTATTATTGTTAAAAGAAGATAAATTTGAATTATATAGTACAAAACCTGCTGTCTGTTGTTGTAACAGACTGTTCAACTGAGTCAGAAGCTGAGTTAGCTGCACTGTTGATGCCACAGAGGATCCCTCAGTTGATGGAGTTGGTTCGGCTTGGTTTATTTGATCCGACCCGGACCCTTGACTTGCGCCAGCGCCTCTTAGATCCAACCCATCTCTTAGATCCGACCCCGACCCCTGGCTTACTCCTCCGAATTTCCCTTCATTTCCGCCTTTTCTCGCACCGCCTCTCTCTGCCTTGTTACGAGCTGGCCGGAGATATGGATGGAGAACCCAGCACCCTTCTCGGTTGTGCCCTGCGCGCTTGCAATGGTCACACCAGTCGGTGGCTGAGGTCCCCTTTGTCCTGGCCGTCGGGTTAGGGTTAGGCGGTTGTGCTCGAAAGGCGTGATTTTCTGTGATGTTTGAAGATTGAGGGTTCATGAGGGCCCGCCGAGACTCCTCTTGTTGAATTCTTGCCACCACGTCATCGAATTTGGGCATTTCGGCTGAGGCCAGAATTTGAGATCGGATTGCTTCGTAAGTTGAATCAAGTGCGCCCAGGTAAGTGAATATGAGGTCCTATTCGGATCTGTTTTGGATTTCATTTTGGTCGGTTGTTGGTGGAAGATACACATTTAGTTCTTCCCATTTAGACATAATCTCGGTTACTAATTCGTTGTTGCTTTGGCCGTTCTGTTTGATTTGAGCCAGTTCTTGTTTGAGGCTAAAAATATGTGCAAAGTTTCTCTGCTGGCCATACCTTCTTTTTGCCTTGTCCCAAATTTCTTTCGATGTGTCGAAATACATGAGAACATTCGAAATTTTGGGCTCCATGGTGCTCAGTAACCATGACATAATCATCTGGTCTGTAGTCTCCCATTCTTCTATTTTGATTGTTTCTTCTGCAGTTGGTTCGTTGGATTTTGTTGCTTTTGGTTTTTTTCTTGGTTCCAGTGACAAAATTTAATTTGCCTTTGCCACCGAGACCAATTGTGACAGATCTGGACCAAGGGATGTAGTTGCTGCCATTGAGTATTATTGTGGTGAGTTTTGTGATGTCGGAATGTTGCGACATGGTTGATTTTTGGAGATACTGGTAAGAATTGAACTTTGCGGAATTTTTTATTGTTGCTGGTGCATGATTAAGCCTGCTCTGATACCATAATAAGTTTTGAGAGAGATGGTAGATGATGAACAGTATGAATTTTGTATTATGAATTCTGATTTACAAGCTCTCTATACATGTAGTCTTATAGCCTATTCTATTCTATTAGCCGTTGGCTGGTTTCCTTAATAAGAGATTGTTTGATCTCTTGCCTAATTACATCCTAATTACAGGCTAGGTACCAATTATAGCTATACAGCTGTATTTTGCATGCTAGCCTAATAGTTGCCTATTTACAACCTATGATGAATATATTCTGAGGTTAGACTATTTCTCAACAGTGTCTCTTGTTCCTTGCCCAACACCACAATCCTTGTAAAATCAAAATGCGAAAACCAAAGAACATTATTAGTTTTGCTAAAACTTCTCAAGTAATTTAGAGTGTGCTCCAGATAGAGGAGCGGAAAGGGGAGGAAATGGAAGAAAAAGTGATAATTTATGGATTTTTACTGCTTCAGTAAAAATACAAAAATAAAGAAGGTTATGATATAATTTGTTATTTTAACTTCTATTATATGTAAATTTAATTACTTTGTCCTTACATTTAGAGCAATTAGAGCAAACTGAGGAGCATCTATGCTGACAAGCATCAAAATAAAAGAAAACATCTATTAAATATCAAAATAAAAGGAAACATCTTCATATTTGTTGAGTTAAAAACATATGTTAATTGTTTCTGAGTTTTTTTTTAAGAACTTATATATATTGTTCATGAGTTTGTGGATGTAATTCAATTATTCTTTTTTTGTTCCAGTAAAAATAGGATCAAGCTCCTATTTTATTGATAAAAGGGTGTTACATGAGTGATTTAACTATTCTTGATTATGCATATTTAATTAGTTATTTAAGTTTTATTGTGATTAGTGAAATCTGTTCTGTTTATGTGTGCTTGAATTAATTCTTAGATGTATTTCTAAATCCATAGAAGAATTATTAAAACTAGATTGAGATCTAAATTAGTTATTTATATTAGTACTCTTTGAAGGGTTATATATACATATGTATGAAGAGAAAATATTTCTATCCCCCAGCTTCAATCCCCCACTTATCCCCGCGCTGTCATAATCCACTTCTAACGACCCACCTTTATATAACTTTCTCAATCTTTTTATTTATTTGAATTTCAGATCTCTCTCTCCTCTGATTACCCCCTCTCTCTCCTCTCCTCCAACAACACTGTGCATCAACCATACTACTGGAGTACTGGACCTGATCGTTGATCGGGAGTTGCGAGCATGAAATTTGCCTTGGTTAACTGGACACCGCAAAGGTCTGCTACTGGAGCAAGCAAGAGCGAGATCTAAAGAATTTCTGCTCACAACCTTGATTCTATCCTATTCGAAACAGATCTAAAGAAGAGTCGGTCAATCACAAACGATCACTCGTAAGCTCCTTTTCACTGTATCAATCTTTTGTCACCAAAGCATCGATGTCGATCTGGATTGATTAGCTGGGATCCACTGTTAAAGCTTTGTTTCACCATATAGGTCGATCTCTCACACCTCAGCACTGCCATGACCCCTAAGAATCGCTCGCTCAACTCAGGGATGCCAGGCACGATGCTAAGGATGTAATCCACGGCTTTGATTCCCAGGTTTGTAGTGATCCTTTTTTCCATCTCTTGTTATTATCAAAACAATTGCTCGTTAATTGCTAAAATGTGATTTGTTCCTTGTCCTACGGCAGCATTGATTGCATTGATTGCATTTTGATCCAGATCCAAAATTGATTATTATACTACTGTTTGACCCTAAAAAGTTACTACTTAACATTTAAATGCAGTGAGTAGCTACTGCTAAGGCATTTAAACATGTCTGCAAAGTGTCAAAGGGTCACACAATAGCATATTAAAACTCGTGGTGATGATCTACATAGAAACCTTGAATTTTAATGTGCACAATGGTCAAAACTATGAAGTAATTAATTCTTTAAGAATTAAACAATGCATGGGTACAAAATCATGGTAACACCTAGCAAAAATATGCTTTAAACGGCTCTGGGTGCAAGTTAGGAGATGCTTAGCAGTACACTAACACCTTGGGCCCACAAATCAGTGAAATAATATCATTTTCGCTGATCGGCCAAGATAGGTGAACTCGGTCTACACAGATACAACTTCATAGACCGAGCTTAGTAACATGGCATATGCTACACCGAGCCCAGCCAAGCCATGTGCCCAAGAATTGAAACCCGGCGCGGGGTGCAAATGTTGGGTTTTATGGTACTTAAGGCAGCGGAATTTCAAAATTTTTGACAAGAAAAGTACCAAAAGAGATCATCATGTGTGATTGTCAAACCAAAATTAATTTCCAAATCATTAAACATCATACCTTTAGTTCTTGTCTCCAAACAAGAAAGGAAGGTCCTTGAGATGTAGGGTTGTAGCCTCCACCTCCTTATTGATGCTAATGGTGGTTGATGCCTTGCAGCGCCTTGGTGGTTGATGTGTGCGTGACCTAGAATGCCTTGCATCAAGATAAGACTCCAAAGTAGAAGTCCTCCATGGTATCCACCAAGAAATTAATCAGAAACCAAATGTTTCTCTTGCTAGCGAGTACTAACTTGGTTGCTCCTTAATCCCTATCCTTCAAGAGAACTAGATCTTGATCTTTTAGGATTTATGGTTTCTCAACACATGAGATATGAAACAAGAAAGAAAGAGAGAGTTCTTGGCAGAACCTTTTCTCTAAAAAAGAAATCACACTCAAAAGTAATGACAGGGAAAGTATATATAGCAAATGAGGAATGTGAATTCAGTTTTCAAAACTAACCACACGTTCTCCCACATTTTTTATCATGATCTAATTCGAATTTGGCTTCCCTCCAGAAGACAAAATTCTAGATCTTTCTCTTACCTTTCCAGAAAGATATAGAACTCCCAAAACCGACTTCAGATGAGGGAGATATGATCAAAATAAGAAACGTGTGCGGCAGTTTTCAGAACATGGCGGTCCAGAATAACTGCCATTTTCTACTATGTTTTTGACCACGATTTAATTCGATTTTGGCTTTCCTCCAGAGAGGCAAAGTTCTAGATCTTTCTCTTACCTTTCCAGAAAGATATAGAACACTCAAAACCGACTTTGTATGAGAGAGATATGGTCAAAATAAGAAACACTGCGCAGCAGTTTTCAGAAAACGTGGTAGTTATTAAGAAAACAATTCACAAACATGGGCCACAATTAACAACAGTCATTGGACTTTGTTTATTGGGCCAAGTTCTATTTTTCCTTATTTGAATTAATGCAATTAATCTAATTAATTGTAGTATCATATAATTATTTCAAATAATTATATTTCTCATGTTCTGATCGAGAAATCAATTTATTTATCATGTCATACATGTCAAATAAATTAAGGAGCATTTCTAATTAACTTCTTATTGGTGTGACCCTGTGGGATCTATGTCAAATGGCAATGGAATCTGAAACTCCTTTCGATTCATAAACTACAAGCGGCACCTAGCAATATGCATTGTAGTTACCCAAATAACACAGATGATAAGTACCATACTGTATCACGATCCCTAAGCAACAATTGCCTCGTGTCAATTCCATGTCTCATGATATCATGAGTAGATCCAAGGTAGGAATGTGTCATCCTTGCAAATCTACTTGTTTCTTGATTCCGAAATAATTCAGTAATTATGATTAACTCCTTAATCATATGTGCACATACTTGTATTATTTCATCAAGGGGCCCAGTGATATCATCACTCATTTATATGAGGGACATTGGTATTCTTGATAATTACTATCCCTCCACATGAGAGATACATACTGAGATAGAATCTGTATAACTGCCAGTTACTGACAGCGTTGGATAATACCCACGAATATGTATTCTCATGTGAGAGAAACAATCATCTCATACCTTAGAATTCAAGACACAAATAAAACATTAATGACACAAACACAATCCATATTAAATGTTTTATTTTGGTCACGTCCAATCCCCTGATCTCCATCAGGTATCCATTTGATTAGATTGACAACCCCTTGTCACATGATCTGCAGAACATGATCATCATCTAATCCAAATGCTAATCTTATGCTGGTAATTAATGTTCCTTGTTAATTACCAAGACTAGGGACACTTTAGAGTATTTATTAACTCCTGTATAGAGTTCCACAATTCCAGGTCCTCAACCCGAATGATCTATAAGTAATAAAATACTCAAGGAACAAAATGATAAATATATCATCCAATTACATGAACGAAACTTAAAAAACAATCATCCTATGATTGGCTTCTAGATCACAACACTAACAGCAAATTGACCCCTTCATTTTATATACGCTCGGTGCTTGGTACACCACATAAAGCCCAATGCATGGTCTATCAAGTGCCGAGTGCGGCTGATTATCATCCGAAATTAAAAGAAGCACAGTGCTTCGGGTCAGTGAGACTGACAGTGGGACCATACATGTCAGTCCCTTCTTCTCCTCTTTGCTTCCCAATTCCAACCGAAAAACCAAGCCTAAAATTCGGGTTAAAAGTTAGGGCTTTTGATAGACTAATTACCTGAGATAGTTGAGAGCTTCTATTCTCTTCCCCTTTAACCAAAGCTGCCAACCCGAATGCCTCTGGTGAAGCCCAAATTACACCCGAAAAAGAAAAGAAATGAAAATGGGAAATGAGCAATAGGACTCGGTTCAAGCTCTGAAACTTAGAGGAATTGCATAAAAGGGGTCGCACGACCATGTATTGAATACCAACCGAAGCCGAGAAGGGTCAATTTGGTAGGTGCCATGAACCCGAGCCATGTCAGACCCGAATTATGGCAATGGTGCATGCTCAATGGCCTAAGTGATAAATTGGACTTGAGCCCATGTTAAGAGAGTAATTGTTGCACTCTCTGTCAGTCCCTCACGCTTAGAAGCATTCTTAATCAAGAAAAGAACAAATTGAGCTCGGTATACCGCCGGTATAGCATACCCCCGACTCTGCAGCCATTATCTGGCTCCCTGGTCCCCAGGACGCGTGTCACGCTGCCCTTGGGTAGTGACAAAAATAGAAGAATCTACTCCAGAGGTGTAGGGGCACGAAAATTGAATGTTTCCTCATTTGGCCGGTTAATCAATGGCCATTAAGTGATACATGACATTTGATGCTGATCCAAAGGTTGAAATTATTCCAGAAGAGGATCATTGACATGCCAAACCTCTATTGGACAGCCTTTGCCACGTATGCATAGATAAATGAAGGAATCAAGTGAAGACCATTGATCAAACAGCTAATGGGCATGATGAATGCCACATCAGCTGAACCCTAAACCCTAAACCATGCTTGCCTTATATAAGGCACCCCAAATGCAGATGAATGATATACTTCTTCTTCTCCAGAGAGCTTTGTGCAAGAAACAAGTTAGAAAACCTCCATTTTCAAAGAGAGTTAGGTTAGAACTTCAAAGTTTCAAGCTTTCTCAAGCAAATTCAATAGGTAATTGATACCTATATGATGTAAGCTCTTTCAGAGCAATGGTTTGTATATATACTTAAATTCGAAATAAAAATATCTTTTGCCATTTTCCTTTTTGTTCTTACTGTTATGTCCTTCCCTTTTACCCCTTTTCTTTGATTTTTTTTGTTTTATTTCTCCTTTTAAGTTCATGAATAAATAAAAGTGAGGATCTCATGATAAGCATGTTTATTTCATAATGAACATAGCATATGAAGATCTAATGATCA
This sequence comes from Carex parvula, assembly GCA_025461045.1. Classification (NCBI taxonomy): domain Eukaryota; kingdom Viridiplantae; phylum Streptophyta; class Magnoliopsida; order Poales; family Cyperaceae; genus Carex; species Carex parvula. The sequence goes on along the minus strand of JAJGRW010000050.1, from coordinate 3,326,758 downwards.
TTTTCTTCATTTTTAAGTAGTTTAAAAACATATAGGATATAAACTTGATAAGAAAAATGCATATCTTAATCTCTCCTTTTCTTTTCTGAAAATTATGTCTTTATATATGAAAAATGACAATAAATAGAGAAATAGAATTTTCTTATTATTTTTCCTTCTCTTTTCCCTTTCTTTTTCTTATTACTCCTCCTTCTCCCATTTGCTTTTTCTTTGAAAGTTCTTTAATCCTTGTATAAAATAAGTAAATGATGTCTAATAAGGGTGTTTGAGCTGGATAGCTCCACCTTTATTTAATTCATTTAATTATTTTATTGATAGGATTAAAGAATAAAAAAAATATGTGTATGAAAGGGTTATTGAAGTTTGAGCTGGATAGCTCCTTCTTTAATTCCTATTAAGAGGGCCATTTTGCACATTAAAAGATACTTAATTTCCATATGCATGAACATGCTCATATATAATCAAGTTAAGAAAGGAAATTAAGTGATTTAATGTGTCAATAGTGAGAAATTGAGGTTTAAAATGTAAAAGGCAGTAGCATTTGTCTATAATATGCCATTTATATTTTAAATCTATGATATTTCAATGACTTGCCCTTTGGACCTATTTGTACATGAGAGAATATTTGATTTCTTTAAGCAACCATGCTAAAAAAAGAAATTAAATATCTTAAATATGCAAATAGTGAGAGATAGAAGGTTTAAAATGCAAATAAACAACAAGTTATACTTGTTCATGGCATTTGCATCTTTAAACTTAATGAAATCTCAATGATATGTCCATCAAAATATCAAAAACATGATTTTAAACAAAATCAGGGGCTTCCCTGCATAAAATCATATTTTGACAAATTTTTGACATTTAAAGAAACATTCTTTTGGAATTTTGGATTCTCCTCCTTTCCTTTTGTTTATTGGTACCAAAGATGTGGCAAAAAGGCTATGAAAATTCATTAAAATGGTGGTTAATTCATGAAATCAGTTGTAAATACCTTAAACCAGTCTCTAATGCCCTCTGGAACAGTGGACCAAAATCAAATCACAAAGCATATACCATTGGTACAAGAAAAGCACTCAAAAGCTCCAAAATGACCTCTGCTGGTAAATGGCATAACCTGGACTGATACAGGGACCAAACTGGAGAATGAACATCACCACCAGATAGAGGACACCAAAACACACAAAATTGACTTAAATTTCATATTTTTCTGATTTTATTTCAATTTTATATGAATTTTCAAAGTTCAGGTTTAAAAGACAGAAAATTCCAGCATTAAAAGAATAAAAAGGGACCTGCTGGTAAATTAGGCAATGAAAATGATTTAAAGACCAAATTAAAAAACAAATTTCACAGTTAGATAGAAGACTTAAAAATACATAAAATGGACACAAATTTCACATTATTTGGACTTTATTTCTATTTTCTATGAACTCCCAAAGTTTCAGCTTTTAACAAAATAAAAATCCAGCAATTAAATGGGTAAAATTACCTTCAATACCCCTCAGCTGAAATAAATGATTAAAAATAGAAATAAAATTCTGAAATTCATGAAACTCATCCTAAACATAATAAATATACCCCTTTATGAATTAATGATAAAAAAATTACATGCTCCTTAACAAAAATAAGGAGTTTTGAATTTAATTCAATCTTCAAAAAAAAATTAAAAGTCTCATGAGATCAATATCCATTAATGTCTAAAATAAAAAAACCTAAATCAATTGATAAATCCAGACACTCTACCATACTACTGAAAATCAAATTCGCATCTCAAATGTCTCAATTCTGATGAGGGGAATTTAATCACCCAAATTGGCCTTAAATCAACATCAAACCGAGAAGCCCGAGTTCCAAACATAATCAACGCCCAAATAAACTCCAAATTGTTGTCTTCACTATCTCTTAAATGATATTACGAGGTTATATGACCATCTAATTGAAGAAATCGGGGCTCAATTTGAAATAAATGAGATCAAAATTGAATTCGGGTGTCACAGTGGAGCTCAACCGCAAACCACCGCCACCGGTGATCGTCGGTAGCCGACAACAGGTTCAATGAATCCCAGTCATCGAGGCGATGATGATGCTGCCACTCCCTGGCCTTGCCGTGGCCGGAATCTCGCCGGAAAGTGAAACCCCAATCTCGGGGATGAACCCTTGCTCATATCATGGCCTGCACGTTTTAAAGCAAATCAGGACCGTTTGATTCTGGCGCCAAAACAAAGTTTGAAATGGAAATGCAAATCTCAAAGCAAAACACAAATCAAGAGGTTGATGGCCCACTGCCTTGCAGGGCCCACTCGTTAATAGCCTCGGTTTAATAATTAAAACCCTTCAACCGAATCTTGATGCTGGGCCTAAAGCCCAAAGCCAATCTCAAAGTCTAAAACTCGAATCTCAAGGCCCAACAAATTAACTAAATACTCAGCACACATCTCAAAGCCCAAACCCACATCTTAAAGTCCAGAATGTCAATCTCAAAGTCCAATTAATAAATAAAAATCTTTAACATAAAGTCTGTTCATAATGAGGTCCTTCTAATTTGTAATATTCACAGAAGGGTCCCTATAAATTTACACACGAGTCCCTGGCTCCTCAAAATCTTCCCAAAATGGTCCTTAGAAGCCCAATTTTCAAATCAAACCTCATCTAAAATCCAAATCACAAATTCACACCTTTTCAGCTTCATGAATAAGTCCCTGAGAAAATACAAATATTTACAAATAGGTCCTTCTCAGTCCTTTTCAAGCATAACTTTTTCATCTTAAGTCCAAATCGACCCAAACCACCTCCAAATGAACCCAAATTAAATTCTTCATGTTTTTAAATCAAAATTGAACATGTCCAAGCATCATCCAAATCCTGAAATGACCAAAATACCCTTTTCTTCAAAATTAAATGATAAAATGTAAATAAATACGTCATAAATCAAATGTAAATAAATAATGTACATACATCTCCTTTCAGAATATTTTTAATATAAAATTACACACACATGTCCAAAAATATGAAAGACCAAATCAAAATCAAGGTCAATACATGAGTCCCATTTTTAGCCCCTTTATTCAATTCACAACAAATAGGCACAAATCCCGGAATGGACGAGGTGTTCAGTATGGCTTGGAAGGGTCATCTGATGTAATTAACAGCGGGGGCTTGCGTCCGCTGGGAGTTAAACGTCCCCACAATCAATAAACTCTCTCGATAGACCGATTATGAATAGTAGGTCTGTCGAGGGTGAACCGAAGGAATTGTAGAAAGAAAACGAATGTTTCAAGTTCGATGTTTTCCCCCATGACTTAAAAAGAGAGAGCATTGAACCCTGAGGCATTTGACACATTGCACACACCTTCCACCCCGCTGTGCAACTTTCTGCGCCCTACAACTACGAGAGCAATCGATGGGATATAAGCTTGACAAATTTTGCAATATGGACTACTGCTGATTGGATCCTGCTGATTGGATCCTGCAAGTATACTTTTTTCGTTCTATTAATCCCAACAACTTCAATTTCTTACCAATTGTTCAATTTATAAATGTAACGATGCTGTGAATTTATGTTCAATTTATAAATGTAATGATGGTGTGAATTTATGTTTCTCATTGCTTAATTTGAGAATTCATATTCAATTATGGCTTAATTAAATCTTAAAATTATTACAATCAAAATTATACGAAAAGGCAGAAATATACATGTGCATTAATTGTTTTGGAAACTATAATAATACCAAACAACAATTGTACATCATAGAACTTTAGTCTGATTATTATTTCCTCACATTCGGAGTTGAAAATGAAGGTCGAAGGTGGGGAAGGCAGTAGCCCGACAAGTCGAATCTTCAATAGGGTTTCTAGCTTTGTGGGAGATATCATAAATGGTAAATCAAATACAGCGAAGGATGTACTTGTAAAGAAATTCATATAATACTGCATCACTTGAACATTAATCATGGACATGCCAAAAAAATCTACCACAAAGGTAAGAAAACTAGTGGTGTTAAAAGGAATTTTGCCAAAAGAGCAAGCAGAAGGGAGGAGAAAGGAGTATTTCAAAAAGGGAAAGGGAGGGTGGGTGTAGAGATGCCAAAGTGGGAAGGTAGAGGATGCAATTGGGGGGTAGAGGGGGGAGATCAATAAATGGAGGGTGGGTGTAGAGATGCTTTAACATTTTTATAGGATATATGAGTTATTTCACAAGATTCATGTAATATTTTTATAGGATATATAAGTTATGTAGAATATATATAACAATTTACAGTATAGATGCAGTTTATAACATGATACAATTTATAAGATACATATAACAATTTTACAGGATATCTTCAACAGTTTACAGTATTCACTTTGGTTAATCATAGTTACAGGATCTGTTTAATAGTTGTACTGATAAACTGCATTAGACAGTGTATAACAGTTAATAAAATTTTAGTATTTATCTAGTAAGTTTACAGTATTGATGCAATTTATTACAGGATGTATTAGTCAGGTGTAAAGGTTATGTATTAGACAGTTTTTACTATGATTCACTTTGTTTACAATATTCACTTTAGTTTACAGGATATGTGCAATTTTATAGGATCATATAACAATTTTTTACAGGATACATATAACAATTATTAATATTTATATATGGATCTATATCATGTAAAATAAGACTTAAATACTATGATGTCTCATTATTAGACCTATAAATCCGACCAATTTCTGTACCAAAATCTGTGTTTCAAACCACCAAATCGTGTCTTTTACATTGAATATACATTGAATATCTATAGAATGTGGTACTGCTGCGTTTTCATTCTTACTTTGCAAAAAATGAGCGAAATCAGGGAAAATTGTGAGTTCTGAAACCCTACACGCGGGCGGCGTCAAATCCCACGCGGGTAGCGTCAGACCCTGAAATTTCAGCACCCGAACTTAAAACAGTCATAACTTTTGACTCGTAACTCTGTTTTGAGCGTATTACCACTTTTCAGAAAGCTTGCGAGAAGATCTACAATCTGATCCAAAGGCACGCAGTCCGTGTTAGATTCCATGCGGGTCGCGTTAGACTTTTTCGGAAACAGAAGCAGAATTGGAAACAGAGGCTAATTGAAGGAAGGTCGGCCAGAAAAGCTATAAGAGGGGATTTCTTGCACTTGAGAGGGCATTCTGTATATGAGAGACAATTCCTAGGGTTAGGAGAGACGGCTGGCTGGGAGACGAAGAAGAGAGGAGCTGAACGAGAGTTTTGCGACGAATCTTCATCGTTCTTCTAGTTTTTCTATGAACTCCTTTATCTTTATTTGTTTTGTTTGTTCTTTGACTATGCTTGAGTAGTTTACTTAGTTTCTAGGGTTACGATGTAGTTTGATGCTTTGTTTTGTATGCATGTTGTTTGAATCTGTGTTGAATGTTAGTGTTTAATTGTTTGAGTAGTATTTTAATTGCTTTGTTGAAGTTGATTGAATGATTCTTGATTGTCTACTGTTAGATGTCTATAGCATCTTTCTTGTAATTTGGCCCTGATGTTTCTCTCAACCAAACTTAGTATCCGAGGTAGGTTTACGAGCCGTGAGGCGAGACCAAAAAGTAACTGAGAGGTGAACTTTTCCACTTATCGAGAGGTAGTGGTTACCTTTAGTAAACCAGACAATTAACTTAGATTAAAAATCTAAGAAGGTGAAATTGCATTTCCGATACCAGGTTTATTAAGCCAACAAACGAGAGTTGAGATTTAGGAACATTAGGTTCGGTCAATGAATCCTTACGCCAAAGAACAACGCAAAAACAGACAACTGCTACATTTACTCGTGGTCCACGCGGGCCGCGTATGAAAGTACGCGGGTCGCGTGTTCCATGCGGGTCGCGTGTTCCATGCGGGTCGCGTATGAAAGTATGCGGGTCGTGTGGGTACCGAGAGGCAGAGTTGATAATGAAATCAAAAACCCTGGAAACGCTTTTCTCTATTTGATAAAACCAAACTTTATCTTCTATTATTTTAATTACTTCTGTCATTTTAATTATTGCTGTTATTGAATTTAGGAATTTAAACAAACCAAATCAACCTTTTTCCAACTTCTAGTACCTAATTGATTTAAGTAGAGTTCCAGAATTGATTTTGAACCGTCCTGTGGATCGATACCTGACTAGACTATACGACAGGATTGTGCACTTGTGATGTGGATTTTGCAATACAAGTAATAAATCCTAGTTTATACTCAATTCGGTTGCAAGTGTACAACCTTGTCAAGTAGTACTTAGGGATCGTCTCCACAGGGACAAGTTGGAATATCTTTTCTAACCTAACAATTTAATTTAGTAAGAGAAAATAAAAAGGTTTTTGTTTGTTCAAAAGGTTGATTTGGTTTTGATTAAACTGAATTAAACTAAAGTCTTAAAGCAAAATCTGATTTTTAACAAATATGAGAAATTAGGGTTTCTTAGGGTTCCTATCCACTAGTGTTATGACTAATTGGTTTATTAAATTTGTTCTTTTAATTATGAAGGCACAGTTGGAGGTTGTAGGTACAAAGTGATATTTCTATATTAATACCATCTTCAAATTAGAATAAACGTCACCTCTCGGTACTTGGCTATGCTAATCTAAAGTCATTAAGTTCTTACTGTCCCAATTAATCTAGAAAACCGTCTTTCACCTCTCGGTACTTGGCACAATTTGTCTAAACTATTAGGCAAAGCCCGTATAAGACAAGCGTCACCTCTCGGTACTTAGCCTATCAAATACCCTATTCTTTATGGTCAGGACTTAATATTCAATTTCTCAATTGCAAATACCAAATCCTAAGATTTCATATGATTTCGATTAAGTCTTCACAATCAATTAAAATAAAGAATAGATCATAACAAAGAACAAGAACATATGAAATAAAACCAACTAAATCATAACAAAAGTTTCAAGTACAGCCCTAATTAACCCTAGAAAAGCCTTTTAGCCAGTCATGGCTAAAGCACAAATGAAATTAAAAGAGTTAAAAGAGTTCCAAAGGAAAGAAAATAATAAAACCGGTTGATCGATGATGTTCTTCCTCTTCCTTCTTCTCTCTTCCTTTCTTCTCTTTGTTAAAACCCGAAATTCTGTCTAAAAAACGTGCCTAATCTATTTTACAAGTTTCCTTTTTATACCCCTCACAAAACCTAAAAAATAAACCACTAAAAATAGCAAATTCGGGCGCTGAACCGACTTATTGCGGGCCGCAATGAGTGGAGGCAGTTAATTTGACGTGCAGAAAAACTGTAGAAGTCATTACGGGCCGCAATGGATTCACTGCGGGCCGCAATGAATGTGCAGGAATGAGGCTCTGACTTGTTTTGTTTCGGTCCGCAATGGGTTTTATTTCGGGCCGCAACAACATTGACAGTTGCTCCAATCTTCATGCTGACTTGCTACAAATCACCCGTTTTGCTCCGTTCAGCTCCAAACACTTGATTACCTGTAAAATAAACATAACTAGGGCAGTAACTTGAACTTTCGGACATTTCTAACCTAATCAAACCTAATCTCAACAAAACTTGGCTTAATTCACATAACAAACCCTAGGTTTCACTAGATATAATTTTGGCTTATCAACTTGCAATCTTAGTCGGAAGTTAAATCAAGGTTAAAAGCTACAGCTTGCTGTAGTGAAACTTTATGATACACTTTTGTGCGAACATACTATAAAATTAGCAGATGCAAACTATAAAATTAGAAGATGCTAATTTTACGTAATACATATAACAATTTTACAGGATATGTACAATAGTTTACAGTATTCACTTTGGTTAATCATAGTTACAGGATCTGTTTAACAGTTGTACTGATAAACTGCATTAGACAGTGTATAATAGTTAATAAAACTCCAGTATTTATCTAGTAAGTTTACAGTATTGATGCAGTTTATTACATGATGTATTAGTCAGGTGTAAAGGTTATTTATTAGACAGTTTTTACTATGATTCACTTTGGTTACAGGATATATGCAGTGTTGTACAGATTTAAAATTTTATAGGTTGCAACTGCTAATTTTACAGTATTGAAGTCTTGTAATTCACATATGTTGCTTTGATAGTTTGCATCTGCTAATGATTCATAACTCTAATTTTTAACCTTGCTTAATTTTTTTTTTTTTTTACAGGATGATATCTCGAAAGAACGTGTGGTTCTAGCAATGAAACTTCTCACTCATCAGAATAACGTGCACTAGAGGGTTATGAAGTGATAGATACCATTTTTGTTTTGATGGTTGTGAACAATTAAGCTTGTTTATTGAAGTTTTGTTTGTGCTTGTGAACAGTTATGGGTGGTAACAATTATTGTGGTTTTGAACAGTTATGGGTGGTAACAGTTATAGGTGGTGACATCTTACAGTTGTTGGTTGTGGTTTTGAGCAGTTGTTGGTTATAGTTTATGGTTTTGAACAGTTAATTTTGTGATTACTGAAATTTTATAGTTTGTATATGTTTTTTGGATACCATTTTACAGTATTGAAGTTTTGCTGTTAACATATGTTAGTTTTATAAGTTACATTTGCTAATTTTACAGTATTGATGTCTTTGTAGTTTCCATATATTAATTTTATAGTTTGCATCTGCTAATTTTACAATATGTAAGTCTTATTTTACATGATATATATCGATATACAAATATTAATAAATTGAAGAAAAAAAATTACGTAAAAAATAAATACGAAAAAAAAATTAAAAAAATTTAAAATTTTAATTTTGATGCAAAAAAATTAATTTTGCACAATTTTAGGTGTTATTTGTAAATAACTACAAGTTTGAGAAGTGGTTTGTTTTTTAAACCTTCTAGAAGCCGTCAATTTTTCAAGTACAGCTGGAAGTACAGTATTTTTGCAAGTTGCTAACTGTTTGCAACTAACTTGGATTGTTAGATTTTTAAACTACTTATTATACATGATTTGTTGTTGAAGTTACAGTATTGGTTATAGAGTTTTACAGTATTCGCGCAAGTCAAATGATAGTTTTTTTTGGAAAAAAACTGGAGAAGGAAGCTTGGAGACAATTAGTCACTTACATGTATGAATGACCTTAAGCATGTACTTTACAAAGGAAAAGGAAAATGGAGTGAGGGACAACATAAAGAGTTTATTTCCTCTACACTTTGATTTGAATGTTACAAAATTTGAATAGTTTGTATATAGAGTTCACCTCATCTTTCTTTTTCTGGTGCATTTGATTGGAACAAGAATAGAGCTGACCAAAAAATAACACTATTCTTTTGAGCTAACCCACATTTGGATCAAAAGCTACAAACTATTATTTGTTTGTCTTTTATGAGTTAGCTCACTATTTTACTAACCCAACAAAAAGTTGAATTAGCTATATTCTCAATTTTGAAGTTAGCTCACTATTCTAACTAATCCACCCCTCCATCCAAATACATCCGATCTTCTGTTACAAATCAAGAACACCAAACTCCCGAAGAATCTCCCTCCCTCCCATAATTTTATTTCAAAAAAACAGTTTTACAACTTGTGTATATTTTTTCTTCTCACACAGCCTATTCTTATCATTCTCTATTTGTCCATATTTAGAAACTAAATATTACAATCAAGACTAATTCTAAATATAGACTATTCCAGCACTATTACATAAATCAAATATAACTACTCAAATCAGCTAATTTGTGCTTCATTTTATTCTCGGTCTTGCCAGATTTTCCTCTGCTCTATTTCCTTGTTTGTGCGTGGGTGTCAGCTTGTTCTTTTGACATCTTCTCCTCAAAATTTTACATTCAGAAGCAAGTAAACAGAGGGTGGTCCGATCCAGCCACTCCTTCTCTATTCTCTCTCCTCCTTTCCACTCTTCTGAAGCACACCCTAAGTAATTAGATCTTGAGCTCAGAGGTAAAATATAATGTTTGAAATCATAAATAATTGAAATACTATTTTTTTTTATCTAGATTAGATTAGTACATCAATTGAACTTTAGAAATATTAAATTCACGATCCACGAATTTAAAAGAATAAGATCAATTATTATGGTTTGTCATTTAAATTTGAAATAATAAAAAAAATGAATTCAAGAGAAAAGTAGCGCAAACTAAAATTATCCTATTTAGTGTTTGATGTTCAAACTTTAACAAATCCAAACTGTTAGATGTTCAATCTATATTAAAATGTACTTGGAGACCAAATTTTACATTTTTTTGAATTTTTTTACTATTTATTAAGCCACTTTGAAAATTGCTGATCCGGGTGAACAGTAAAAACAGTGCCACTAATTCAGGAAATAAATCTGCTGCGATCCTCCCAGGTTTCTGCAATTCCAATCCTAACCGTTCACATTCTTCGAGATTCGTGCACAAAAACTGACTTCTCAAAAGAATTCTGGATTTCATCATTTTAATGGTTGAAATTAGAATCGCAAAATCCTGCTTTCCCTTAGAATCGCAGCAGATTCCCTTCCAGTAATTCATGCTTTGTCCTAGTTAGGTAAAGTTCTAATTTTTATGATGCTCGTTGTTGTTGGTTCCTCTAGGTGATTAGATATATATGTATTTTTTTTACAAAGAAACCTAAATAACATGCAGGTGCTCCAGCCTCCAGCCCTATGTATATGTAATATGTAATTAATATGTATGGATACAACTCTATTTACAATCTTATTTAAGCTTATTAGTGTGCACAGTTGAGATAGAGGTATATATCATTAGATTATGAAAGAGTTGTGACAATTAATTAATTAATAGGCACGAGCCAAATTAAAATTGGATTATTTCCAATTTCCATTCATGCATGAACCTAGGCTAGTTATGTTGGGGAACAGACTCCGCTATTTTTCTGAGAGAAAAGCAGAATCCTTCTTTTTCTATCTCAACCATTCAAAATTGTTGAGATCTGTGCATGAAAAAGTTCTTTTATCAAAATATATGAATGAAAATTTTTAAATAGTTGAGATCGGAAAAGCAGCAATTTGCTTTTCTCAGTGAAAAACAGCAGAGCAGAGGCTTATCCAGTTATCTTATGTGTCTAGTGTCTTTCACTTTTTCGATGTGTAGTGTACTAGACTAGCTAGTGTGCTACTTGTGCATGCGGAAGAGAATAAACAAAAAGAGTAATTGCTTTCGAGTGCTAGTGTGCTAGTGTGCTAGTGTAGTGTGCTAGTTGTGCTAATTGTATTAGACCACCGATCCACCAATTCTAAAGCAATTACTCTTTTTCCACCGTTACCTCCCTCATTTCCTTTTTCTTTTTAAGTATCTATGGCATCAATAAACAACTCAAAGTTTGATGATCAGATGTAGCAATCTGTCAAACTGATGTAATCTCTCAATGCTTTATGCAAAAGTTTTTTTTTTTGGCAAATCGCTTTCCTCATTGGTTTGATTTACTTCAACAGGAAAAAAAAACAGTACCATTGGTTCAATTTGGGAACTTTTGTAGAAGAGTAGGAATCCTGATAAGGCTTGAAATTTAGTGAATAAAAGAAGTTCAGAAGTTGCATTTTCAAGATTAAATTAAAAAAAGTTTCTGTGAATATTTAAAATTAGATGATTTGGCATTATCTTTATAAAAAGAAAAATACAGGGACAGCAGGATGCATATATATAACTAAGATATAAAGCAAGATCATCAAATGTTTGATAAATTTACCGACATGGGATGCACATAATATTTGTAGTTATGAAAAGGGTTTATCTCTTTTTTTAGTTAAGTCCACATTCTCATTCTGACATGCCGAATTCGTATCCTTTGCATTAAATCACCATACTTTAATAGATCTAGACCGTCTGCTTGAGATCCGCACTGATATTAAAGGGCCTCGGGCGTCATAAGCAGATTCTGAATTGGCTCCGACTGATCAGACGGCCGACATACATTAAACTCAATCACAAACGATCACACATGTTCTACTAAATTTCAAAATGTGTGTTTTAGGCACGGCGTGACTCACGTGGCGTGACCATTTGCGTGTCATGACCACCCCTTGACATTTTGGTCACGGCACGGCACGTAAAAAAATTAACTTAGTCACGACACAACACGGCACGGCACGAGACCAAAGTCACGACGTGTTAGTCACGGCACGGCACGTTTTTTCCACTCTAGGTGAAGCCATTGCATAGCATGATCTAAGTACTTTACTTTCTAAATTAAAATAATGTTATCAACTTTTTCCTTTAGTCACAACTCACAATCCATTTAGCTATATATATATATAGAGAGAGGGGGGCTAAGATCAAAGTGGTATGACCAAGGCCTTTGGTGCTACCAATTAGTTTTTAGATTTTCAAAGTCCAAACGGTCGATCTGAGCCGTTAGATGTGATCTCTATATTAAAATCTGCTTGGAGACCAAATTTTATATTTTTTGGAATTTTTTTACTATTTATTAAGCCACTTTGAAAATTGCTGATCACATGGTCCAGAATTTGGTTACACTGTTTTTACTGTTCACCCGGATCTGCCATTTTCAAAGTGGCTTAAAAAATAGTAAAAAAATTCAAAAAAATGTAAAATTTGGTCTCCAAGCAGATTTTAATATAGATTGAACATCTAACGGTTTGAATCGAGCATTTGAACTTTAAAATTACAAAAACTAATTGGTAGCACTTTTTACTGCGGTCGCACGCGCTTTATTTTCTGTTCTGAATTTCACTCTAAGTGCTGAGTGCGTCCGCACTGCTTCCCAGTGCGCCCGCATTCCTCTCGGACTTTTCTGTTCTTCTTTGGGTCAGGAGGCTGAATTTTTCTAAGTAAAAAGTGCGGGTCCCCTGCGGTCGCACTCTGGTCGCATTTTCTTCTAAGTTGCTGGATTTCTTCACCAAAATTCGGCTAAGTAGGAAATGCGTCCGCACTAATATTTAGTGCATCCGCACTCCTCTCGGACATTTCCTCTGGAGCTTGGATTTTCTTCTAAGTGCTGAGTGCGGCCGCACTAAACTTCAGTGCGTCCGCACTTTGGTCCTTTTTCTTGTTTTCCTACGAATTCCACACAGACAAATGCAGTAACTTGATTCTAGGGGTATTTAATCCTAAATTATACTAAAATACATGATATTTGGTGCTATTATGTGATGAAAACCTGATCGAACATATATATAAATTAAACCTATCAATAGTATGAACCCATATCTCAATTTTTAAAATTCAAACAATAAATTTGCACAACTTAATATAATTTCCACATGAAATGTACTTGTATGTCAAATTTTATATTTTTTTTTTGAATTTTTTACTATTTTTTAGATAGATAGAAAAATGTTTAATCTAAAGATTTTGACCATTCAAAAGTAGTGATTTTCTATTTGAACCATTCGAAAGTAATGATTTTCTATCTATCTAAAAAATAATAAAAAACCTAAAAAAATGAAAAATTAACCAGCTTTTTTAACCATTTTGTAACTATTCTTTTATGTGAAGTCCTTTTATCTGATGTCACTATGGTCCACTATTTTTATTTGACCAGTAAATTATTTTTAATAAAGCACTCTCCATTAATAATAATTGTCATGCTTTAGTATACTTTCGACGAACTCAGATAGTAATCAGATGATGACATTTAAAATGAACAATGACACACACATATATAAACTAAACACTGAAAGCATTTAAGCTCAATAATAAAGAATTTAAATTGAACAATAAAAAAACATATATACTTATAATAAATCATGATGGGTGTTTTCTTTATTGGCATTAATATTTTATTAATGTCTCAGTAGGAAATTAGCAAAAGTAAATATAAGGGTTGATTGAAAGTATTGATTAGTCAAAAAAAAAATGTTCACCAGGAAAAATAATATTGACACAATGGTTCCTTACATATTACATATGGAACTTGTCAAACTGAAATCACAAGGGAAAGGGAAAATAATATTGACACAATGGTCCCTTAAGCAATCATGAAAGAAGTACAGAACAGCTCATTTTATTAGGAAACAAGAAAGAAAGAACAACATCTCCTCACAGTGGCATAATTGGCCAATCTTCACAGGAGAAATACAAATTTCATAGGTATCACATTAAAAAGTGCCTTCAAAGAATCTGTATATGTACCAGTACAGAGCACAAACTCTTTTAAGAGGTCCTCACTCCTCCATCCTGAGATTAAATTTTTCAAGCGCAATCAAAACTCGAAAGTTCTTTCGAGGGATTGCAATTTAGATTTCCAAGCCTTTGGAAATAGAAGAATCAATATCTTTTCGATCTGAACTGGATGACCTGAAATGAGCCAGCATTTTGCTGAACTTCGGTTTTTTCTTTGTAATGGCAATGGAGATATCATTTGGAAACAGATCCCGCGAAACAAATGCATGAATAATTGTATACACAAGGAGTGCTGATATAGTCAAGGTCGAGATAGCACAGAGGCAAAGAGAGAGGGATCGAGTAAATATATTTGTGACAGCCATTGTGTATTTGATTGTAGCGATCGAAGCTCCTGTCATAGGAAATGTGTAAGCCCACCATGCAAGTGAGAACCTGTTAGTTAAAAGAGATAAACATTAGGGAATGTTTTTTTTTTTTTTTCAAATTTATGATAAGATTATTTCAAAATAAAAGCATGGTTAATGGTTTGGTACCTGAATCCTCTGAAGAAATTAACTCTGACTGCCTGGAAACGTTTTCACAAAATCAAGAGAAAAAAGCAGCATTTAGTAATATACTTTATATCAACATGTGCTTCCTTTTAGTTACTGATAAATCAGGAAGATTTCAAAACTTACCAGTGACATATAAAGAAACAAGGCAATGAAATATAGGATTTTGGCACCAAGATCAAAATCTCCTTGGATCGTGGCCCAAGCAATGCAAGCGACACTAGGTGGACCAACAAAGAGGAAAAACACTGGATGCAATTCTTTCGGAAGAGTCGCATTGGTCGGAAGTCTCTGATACAAAGTGACGAATAGCACCATGTAATGAGCCAACCCCACAGCAAAAAAGAATATGGGTCCCTCTTTAAGACCCATGTTGGCACCTAACAAGGCACCAATGAAGTTGCCGATGATTGACAAGTGGTTTGAAGGGTTAGCGACTTTGGAGAGTCTACGTTGGCCGCCCGACATCCACTGGCCATAGATTTTTAATTCAAATAAAAACAATGGAGCCATTAAAATGTACCTGATATTATTAAACAAGAAAAAGTCAAAATATTAAGTAATTTTAGAAATATTTCCCTTGAATAAAAGATAAATGTACGTACACACGTACCATATAATTGGCTGCAGATTCGCCGCAATAGAAGGGGGGATGCCCAGCGACAAGAACAAACATGCAATCCACGGAGCAAAGAAGAAGTTTGCCCGCACCGGGTGGTGGTATTCCCTCTTGACCGCCTCGAAATAAAACACAATTTTCAACAGGTACAGGAATGACACAGACACCATCAGCACCAGCGAGGCCCACCATAAGATTAGATTTGGCATCGGGCTGATGTGGAGGAAGCTCATTACAGGCGATGTGTTGAGCGTCTTCCAAACGATTGCTTGGCTGCTGACACCTAGGCACATCCCGAAAGCATTTACCGGAAAACGCAGAAGAAATGGCCATTTTTCATCCTCTGGCAGAACGGACACCTCTGTAGCCTGCAATATTATATTATTGTATGATTAAACATGCCATTAGATCCATAAAATAAAAAATGTTAGAGAAGTAGTCTAAAAAATCAAGAGATAAGATAACACTGCCATTTCTCATATTTGAAAATGTTTTATTAAACCATATATTCATGCCACCAATCCAAATGTATATTTGGTTCTGCACAGTGGCTCTCAGGAAACTTCTGTGACTATGACTTCATCCTAGGCTAAATATTATTTTTTTTCTTCCTAGTCATGGAATCCATTAATTTTCAAGAGTTTCAACTTTCAAGCAACTAATTTGAAGAGTTCTCTTTGACCACCAATTGTAACTCCTGACTAGCTTATGGTGATATTACTTGAATAACCACAAAGAACTCATATGCCTCTATAACAATTAATTTCCGACTCATAAGGCACCGATTCACCATATATTTAGCACAAATAAAACGATTGATTACTATGAATTGCATATCATACCCTCAAAGTATCCAATTCAGGACCTTCAAGCGCGTCAAAGTACCGATCGACCCCAGGGGCTTCCTCACTTTCATGTCTCTTTGTCTCGCCAGCCTCCAAATCCTCCTCTTCAGTGGGCATCCCTCTCAAATTAGAGATTTGCCTCTCGAGTTTACCCGACCAAGTCTTAAATGGGTCAAACCGACTATCTCTCACAGTTTCACTATGTACCAACTTTCTCCCTGTTCTCTCCGCCACAAGGATAGGTTGCGAGCAGTACTGTTTTTGTCTGGCAAGTTGCGGGTTCAGGTTTAAGGAATTGTTTCCATTTTCACAATCGACGCAATCAAAGTCCCTGATATTCTGGCATGAAGATTGCTTCAAAACAGAGGGGATCTCAACTTGCAATTCGTTTTTCTCCATTTCAGCTGTAAAGAAAACGCATGTAAGTTGTAATTCCACTCCAGACTAACACTAATAATGTGATAATTATGGTGAGTTACAACCTCTGCACCCCCTTCTTTATATAGAGGTTCTAAGTTATACACTTATAATGTACAACTGTATAATGCTGTACGTCACATCAAGGGCAGGGCAGTGCTAAATTCAGAAGCACAAATGAAATTCTAAACCATCGCTATCAACCGTACAACTCTTTTCTGAAAAAAAGGAGGCAAACATCTTAGCAAAGTCCAATACTTCTTTCCTGAGTTCTGGAGTAGAATTAACAACATATACAGATATGAATAAAACAGATATACGGACAAATTTGGGTGTTGAATACTTGAATATAATATTCAGATAAGATTAATTAAGATTCGATCAGATGTGATATGTAGGTAGTAGTCAAAAATAATTTGCTTGTTATCAGTACTGATGCATAAACAAATCTACAAGTAACAATTTTCTAATACAAGGTACACATCTAACGAAGAAATTATTAATATGAAATTTATGTTTCTAGCTAATTCTAAAAATATCCTTTAAGATCGGTCCACATGCGATTTCTACAATCTTGTACAAATTGGTGATGTATCAAATTTGTATTGGTTGTTTTGAAGTCATCAGGAGCAGACAGTTATCTATCTTAGATTTTAAAAATCAGGTCTCTGGTATTAAATATTAAGTCTAGACTTATATATATGTAAGATTTTGTCTTAGTCCAAAATTTATTTTTGTGCAACTCATAATTCAACTTTGTGCAACTCAATCTTCTTTTTGCGTAATCCAGTCTTTAGTTTTTGCCTACAATGAAACTTTGCATATTCCTGAAGAGAGCAGCTTGGGTCCGATGCCCATCGGACCCAAAGTGAGTTCGAAGGGCTCTAAGACCGTCCGATCTGCTTTAAGATTCACGCCAGAACTTTCGCATCTGCTTTAATATTCGTGCGCACGAATCTTAAAGCAGATCGGATGGTCTTAGAGCCCATCGAACTCACTTTGGGTCCGATGGGCATCGGACCCAAGCTGCTCTCATTCCTGAATCAATTCCTGGCTACGCCCTTGAAAGCCATCTAAAATTCTAAATATATGTTCCCCGAGTATATTTAAACGACGTGTTAGGAATGGAAACTCAAAACTGTATCAATGAGGTCACAAAACCATTGATATTATGTGTTCATGTTGAAGAGCTTGTTCTTAGCTTTCCAACGGATTTTGAATCACCACAATCCGAAGTTGGATGAAGGAATATATAATGGCCAAAATACCAATACAGTGCAGCGCAAGTCGATAGGTGAGGACAGATGTGCTGGTGTTATTTTTAGCAGTTTCCTTTATTATCTCTGGTGTTATTATTCATCTATGTTCCGAATGGAATGTACTAATTTTAGAGGGTTTGTAGCTATTTTTGGGAAGTTAATTAAGGCAAGAGGCCATTACTTAAGATTGGATAGTGACCACTTTCTATATGTAATTTAGGATAGTAGTGGGGATCCTTGAGTTTTAAAGGGGACTTTAAGGGGCTGATTAGAGCAGCATTGAGTGCAAAAAAAATAGTGAAATTCGTGAGAGATTGACAGGCAGTTACAATCTCCTTTCTTCTTTTTTGTACTTGTAAACAATTGTTTGGTGATTTAATTTGGTGGGTTTTCTTCCTGTTAAGGGTTTCCTTCCACCTGAAAAGATTGTCTCTTGTGTGTTTGTTGTTGTTTCTTTATTTGTCTCTTTTTTAAGTAAAGGTTGGAGGTCAAGTCATCCAACTATTTAATATCCACAAGGGATTTTTCCATCCGAACTTCGAACATGTGACCTCTTTATTTGTGTCTCTTGTTCGTTGCCCAACACCACAATCCTTGTAAAATCAAAATGCGAAAACCAAAGAACATTATTAGTTTTGCTAAAACTTCTCAAGTAATTTAGAGTGTGCTCCAGATAGAGGAGCGGAAAGGGGAGGAAATGGAAGAAAAAGTGATAATTTATGGATTTTTACTTGCTTCAGTAAAAATACAAAAATAAAGAAGGTTATGATATAATTTGTTATTTTAACTTCTATTATATGTAAATTTAATTACTTTGTCCTTACATTTAGAGCAATTAGAGCAAACTGAGGAGCATCTATGCTGACAAGCATCAAAATAAAAGAAAACATCTATTAAATATCAAAATAAAAGGAAACATCTTCATATTTGTTGAGTTAAAAACATATGTTAATTGTTTCTGAGTTTTTTTTTAAGAACTTATATATATTGTTCATGAGTTTGTGGATGTAATTCAATTATTCTTTTTTTGTTCCAGTAAAAATAGGATCAAGCTCCTATTTTATTGATAAAAGGGTGTTACATGAGTGATTTAACTATTCTTGATTATGCATATTTAATTAGTTATTTAAATTTTATTGTGATTAGTGAAATCTGTTCTGTTTATGTGTGCTTGAATTAATTCTTAGATGTATTTCTAAATCCATAGAAGAATTATTAAAACTAGATTGAGATCTAAATTAGTTATTTATATTAGTACTCTTTGAAGGGTTATATATACATATGTATGAAGAAAAAATATTTCTATCCCCCAGCTTCAATCCTCCACTTATCCCCGCGCCGTCATAATCCACTTCTAACGACTCACCTTTATATAACTTTCTCAATCTTTTTCTTTATTTTGAATTTCAGATCTCTCTCCTCTGATTACCCCCTCTCTCTCCTCCGATTACCCCTCTCTCTCCTCCGATTAAATCCTACAGCTTCGATTAAATCCTGCACCCTCTTCTCCGATTATTTTCGCGTCACCGACCTCAGTGGAGCATCTGGTCGCCTCGTTCGTCGGCCGAACTCCGTAGCCGATCTCCTCCAACACCGTGCATCAACCATACTACTGGAGTACTGGACCTGATCGTTGATCGGGAGTTGCGAGCATGAAATTTGCCTTGGTTAACTGGACACCGCAAAGGTCTGCTACTGGAGCAAGCAAGAGCGAGATCTAAAGAATTTCTGCTCACAACCTTGATTCTATCATATTCAAAACAGATCTAAAGAAGAGTCGGTCAATCACAAACGATCACTCGTAAGCTCCTTTTCACTGTATCAATCTTTTGTCACCAAAGCATCGATGTCGATCTGGATTGATTAGCTGGGATCCACTGTTAAAGCTTTGTTTCACCATAGAGGTCGATCTCTCACACCTCAGCACCGCCATGACCCCTAAGAATCGCTCGCTCAACTCAGGGATGCCAGGCACGATGCTAAGGATGTAATCCACGGCTTTGATTCCCAGGTTTGTAGTGATCCTTTTTTCCATCTCTTGTTATTATCAAAACAATTGCTCGTTAATTGCTAAAATGTGATTTGTTCCTTGTCCTACGGCAGCATTGATTGCATTGATTGCATTTTGATCCAGATCCAAAATTGATTATTATACTACTGTTTGACCCTAAAAAGTTACTACTTAACATTTAAATGCAGTGAGTAGCTACTGCTAAGGCATTTAAACATGTCTGCAAAGTGTCAAAGGGTCACACAATAGCATATTAAAACTCGTGGTGATGATCTACATAGAAACCTTGAATTTTAATGTGCACAATGGTCAAAACTATGATGTAATTAATTCTTTAAGAATTAAACAATGCATGGATAATGTTCTGGGTACAAAATCATGGTAACACCTAGCAAAAATATGCTTTAAACAGCTCTGGGTGCAAGTTAGGAGATGCTTAGCAGTACACTAACACCTTGGGCCCACAAATCAATGAAATAATATCATTTTCGCTGATCGGCCAAGATAGGTGAACTCGGTCTACACAGATACAACTGCATAGACCGAGCTTAGTAACATGGCGTATGCTACACCGAGCCCAGCCAAGCCATGTGCCCAAGAATTGAAACCCGGCGCGGGGTGCAAATGTTGGGTTTTATGGTACTTAAGGCAGCGGAATTTCAAAATTTTTGACAAGAAAAGTACCAAAAGATATCATCATGTGTGATTGAAATCAAACCAAAATTAATTTCCAAATCATTAAACATCATACCTTTAGTTCTTGTCTCCAAACAAGAAAGGAAGGTCCTTGAGATGTAGGGTTGTAGCCTCCACCTCCTTGTTGATGCTAATGGTGGTTGATGCCTTGCAGCGCCTTGGTGGTTGATGTGTGCGTGACCTAGAATGCCTTGCATCAAGATAAGACTCCAAAGTAGAAGTCCTTCACGGTATCCACCAAGAAATTAATCAGAAACCAAATGTTCCTCTTGCTAGCGAGTACTAACTTGGTTGCTCCTTAATCCCTATCCTTCAAGAGAACTAGATCTTGATCTTTTAGGGTTTAAGATTTCTCAACACATGAGATATGAAACAAGAAAGAAAGAGAGAGTTATTGGCAGAACCTTTTCTCTAAAAACGAAATCACACTCAAAAGTAATGACAGGGAAAGTATATATAGCAAATGAGGAATGTGAATTCAGTTTTCAAAACTAACCACACGTTCTCCCACATTTTTTATCATGATCTAATTCGAATTTGGCTTCCCTCCAGAAGACAAAATTCTAGATCTTTCTCCTACCTTTCCAGAAAGATATAGAACTCCCAAAACCGACTTCATATGAGGGAGATATGATCAAAATAAGAAACATGTGCGGCAGTTTTCAGAACATGGCGGTCCAGAATAACTGCCACGTTCTACTATGTTTTTGATGACGATTTAATTCGATTTTGGCTTTCCTCCAGAGAGGCAAAGTTCTAGATCTTTCTCTTACCTTTCCAGAAAAATATAGAACACTCAAAACCGACTTTGTATGAGAGAGATATGGTCAAAATAAGAAACACTGCGCAGCAGTTTTCAGAAAACGTAGTAGTTATTAAGAAAACAATTCACAAACATGGGCCACAATTAACAACAGTCATTGGACTTTGTTTATTGGGCCAAGTTTTATTTTTCCTTATTTGAATTAATACAATTAATCTAATTAATTGTAGTATCATATAATTATTCCAAATAATTATATTTCTCATGTTCTGGTCGAGAAACCAATTTATTTATCATGTCATACATGTCAAATAAATTAAGGAGCATTTCTAATTAATTTCATTGGTGTGACCCTGTGGGATCTATGTCAAATGGCAATGGAATCTGAAACTCCTTTCGATTCCATAAACTACAAGCGGCACCTAGCAATATGCATTGTAGTTACCCAAATAACACAGATGATAAGTACCATACTGTATCACGATCCCTAAGCAACAATTGCCTCGTGTCAATTCCATGTCTCATGATATCATGAGTAGATCCAAAGTAGGAATGTGTCATCCTTGCAAATCTACTTGTTTCTTGATTCCGAAATAATTCAGTAATTATGATTAACTCCTTAATCATATGTGCACATACTTGTATTATTTCATCAAGGGGCCCAGTGATATCATCACTCATTTATATGAGGGACATTGGTATTCTTGATAATTACTATCCCTCCACATGAGAGATACATACTGAGATAGAATCTGTATAACTGCCAGTTACTGACAGCGTTGGATAATACCCACGAATATGTATTCTCATGTGAGAGAAACAATCATCTCATACCTTAGAATTCAAGACACAAATAAAACATTAATGACACAAACACAATCAATATTAAATGTTTTATTTTGGTCACGTCCAATCCCCTGATCTCCATCAGGTATCCATTTGATTAGATTGACAACCCCTTGTCACATGATCTGCAGAACATGATTATCATCTAATCCAAATGCTAATCTTATGCTGGTAATTAATGTTCCTTGTTAATTACCAAGACTAGGGACACTTTAGAGTATTTATTAACTCCTGTATAGAGTTCCACAATTCCAGGTCCTCAACCCGAATGATCTATAAGTAATAAAATACTCAAGGAACAAAATGATAAATATATCATCCAATTACATGAATGAAACTTAGAAAACAATCATCCAATGATTGGCTTCTAGATCACAACACTAACAATCTCCCACTTGAGCTAGAGCCAATCCCATATACATCTCCATGCATAAAAGCTCTAAACAAGTGTAGCCTTACACAATCTCAAATCCACTCTCTAATGTATCTCATACCCATAGAGGCAGTGTGCATCGTATGCTTTGTTTGAGAAAGCGGCTTTGTTAGCGGGTCAGCTGTGTCACCGTCCGTATCAACTCTGCAAACCTTTACATCACCTCGATTGATAATCCCTCGAATCAGGTGATACCTTTGTAAAACATGTTTGGATTTCTGGTGTGATCTTAGTTCTTTGGCCTGTGTAATAGCTCTATCTGACAATGGAGCTCTACAGGATCCAAAGAACTATGAACCACTTCAAGTTCGGCCAGGAACTTCTTGATCCAAAATTCTTCCTTTGCAGCTTTCGAGGCTGCTATGTATTCAGTCTCGGTGGTTGAATC
This sequence comes from Carex parvula, assembly GCA_025461045.1. Lineage (NCBI taxonomy): Eukaryota > Viridiplantae > Streptophyta > Magnoliopsida > Poales > Cyperaceae > Carex > Carex parvula. Next base: position 3,303,931 of record JAJGRW010000050.1, on the reverse strand, counting down.
AGCTGTGGTCTCCTGCTTTGAACTCTTCCAGCTCACAGCACCACCATTGAGAATGAACACATATCTCGATTGCGATCTTATGTCGTTATGGTCGGTCTGGAAAATAGCATCGGTGTTACCCCTTACAACAAGCTCAGATTCCCCACCATAGACAAGGAACATATCCTTAGACCTTTTGAGGTACTTTAGGATATTCTTGACAATGGTTCAATGTGCCAATCCTGGATTAGCCTGATATCTGCTAGTCACGCTTAACGCGTATGACACGTCTGGGTGGGTGCATATCTTGGCATACATGATAGAACCAATTGCCGAAGCATATGGTACTTTTCTTCATGCAATCAAGCTCAACAGTCATCGTAGGACACTGTTTCTTGCTCAAAGAGATGCCAGATGACATTGGTAAGAAACCTTTCTTGGAATCTTTCATGCTAAACCTTTTAGCACTTTGTCAATGTATACACTTTAACTCAATCCTATGAGTCTCCTAGATCTATCTCTATAGATCTTGATGCCTAAAATATAGGCAGCTTCACCCAGATCCTTCATTGAGAACACCTTCATCAATGAAGTTTTCACAGAATTCAGAGAAGGAATGTCATTTCCAATCAGAAGTATGTCATCCACATACAACACCAGAAAAATGACTGCATTCCCACTTACCTTCTTATATACACAAGGTTCTTCTTCGCACTTGACAAAATCAAACATTTTGATCTCTTTGTCAAAGCGTTTGTTCCAACTCCGCGATGCTTGCTTCAGTCCATAAATGGATCTCTGAAGCTTGCAAACTTTCTTAGCATTATTAGGATCCACAAAACCATGAGGTTGTGTCATGTAGACATCCTCTTCTAAATCCCTATTTAGAAATATAGTTTTGACATCCATTTGCCATATCTCATAATCATGAAATGCGGCAATTGCTAAGATAATCCGAATTGACTTAAACATAGCCACGGGCGAGAAGGTTTCATAATAATCAACTCCTTGAATTTGCTTAAAACCTTTCGCAACCAGCCGTGCTTTGTATGTAGTCAAGTTACCATCCATGTCCGATTTCCTTTTGAAAACCCACTTGTTCTCAATAGGCTTAATCCTTACCGGAGGATCAACCAAGTTCCATACTTGATTGTCGTACACAGACTGTATTTCGGATGCCATGGCTTCTAGCCATTCTGCAGAGTCGAGACTCGCCATCGCTTCCGCATAGGTCAAAGGATCTTCAGTATCTTATACTGTCACCTTATGGAGCCCTAACCATCTTTCAGGCGGATGACTCACTCTTGCTGACCTACAAATAACAGGTGCTTGAGGTTCAAGAGCTTCCTCCACAACCCCTTGTGGATCTGCCTCTTGACCTTCTTCCACAACTCCTTGTGAAAGTGGTTCGTGGGACGGAACTTGAACTTCTTTCGCAACTGATTGCAAAGGTTCTTATTGACTCCCACTAGCCTCTATATTCATGGGTGGGACAATGGGATCTAACCTGATCTCACTGTTATGTATTGCATCATAAACCTCTTTAAGTTGCACACTACTCCCACTACTTCTTCTTGAAAGAAACTCTTTCTCCAAGAACACAGCATGTCTGGCAACAAACACTTTGCTTTCAGACTGCTTATAAAAGTAATATCCCTTAGTTTCCTTGGGATATCCAATGAATAAGCACTTGTCAGATTTGGGTCCTAGCTTATCTGATATCAACCGTTTGATATAAGCCTCGCAATCCCAAATTTTTAGAAAAGACATATTAGGAACATTTCCATGCCATATCTCATATGGTGTCTTCTCTACGGATTTCGATGGCACCTTGTTCAGTGTGAATGCAATGGTTTCAGACATTTTAGTTGAAATTGGCAAATTAGTTTTGCTCATTCAAGATCGAACTAACAAGTTCAATCTTGTCTCTTGGAACCACCAAAACTCCTTTTGAGTGCTCCTAGAGAGTAAGTCATGGGACCATCCCAAACCATGAGCATTTGAATTTCAGACTCAATTTTCTGCTTTCATGATCTAATCATAAGCTTATGCCTTTATATCGAGTTGTTTTCAACTTCGCTCTTAAATTCTTTTGGACCGTTCAAAAGGATTCAAGATTTATGTCACATAAATAAGTAAGCACCTAAGTGAACCAAAGGACATACCTAAGGCCAGCAAAGGGCTATTCTCACTATGGACATAACTACTGTCAAACCACAGTAGATGAGATGAATTATTGAAACACAACTCAATTTGCTTATCAACCCACATACATCATATGTATTGGATCCAATAAACCTTTTCACCTAACATTGTGAAAAGTTAACCTAGTCATTTCTTTTAAACAAGACTCATTCGTCACAATTGATTTTGAATCAACTTGGACTAAGAAGTCTAACTTCTCTGCAATTCTTGTTTATTTGACCTATGTGGCAACGAGAGTCATACTCTCTTATTGAGTCTTACTTTTCTTTGGAAATTGATGTTGTATAAAGTCATTTTATAGATTGTTCTTCATATGAACATCCATAATACAAGAACATATTTGCAATGTGACATTCACAATTGCAATAGTCGCAACACTTGCAACATAGATATCTTGTGACCTTATCAATCTTGCTTTGCTTCCTCCATTTCCTTTTGCATACAAATCTGAGCACTTGATTCCTAATCTCAAATGGGATTTTATGACCAAAGCAAATCATCCAAGAGGTAGCAAGCTCAAACATCAATTTCAAACATACTCAATGAAGTAAGAACATTTCTCAACTTCAAACGAAGTATTTTGCACAATTCCCTTTCAATGTCTTTTACCTTTCTTGATTTTCTTCCCTCCCTCACCGACCGCAAAAACATGAGAAACTCCTTTCTACATGTCAACCTTTGCAGTCCATGCAACTCTTCCAGATACTTCTCCATTCCCTGATGAATGAAAAATAACTCAATGGTAGAGAGTTCAACACGATGTCTATGGCCAACCCCTTGTCCACAGGGACACTCGAGCTTCTCCAGCTGCTCCACATAGCTCATCATCTGGAGCATGTGAGCACACACGGAGGTACCCTCAGCCATATTGCATGCCACAAAATTCTTTGGCCACGTTGTACCCCTCAACATAGACTTGCTCTTGAAACCTTTTCATAAGCTAGCCCATGATGTAGTAGGATGATTGTGTCTCGAATCGCCTCTACAACTCGAGACTTATCACCACTACTAAGAGGCACAATGCATCAAGCTCGTCTCCACGTGCTTAATGTACGTGTCCTTAGTTTTCTGGTTTACATGATTATCTGGTTCGTTAGGGAGAGGAGTAGTCAAGATGTAATTCCTACTTTCTCGCGCCTGAGAACAATTCTCAAGGTGCGATGCCAATCCATGAAATTTGAACCATCACTTTTCAATTTTTCCTTTTCCAAAAGAGAACACAACGAGAAGGAAGATTCTTTCGACATGATTTACAAATTATAAGGTTTGAGTTAAGTTCATGCTTATGTGTTTTATTACCACAATAATAAAACTCCCACTACAATTATAAAATTTAAGTCCAATTTTGTAGCAGGTCCAAGATCCATATTTTCACTAAGACAAGCCAGCGTCGGCATGAAACTTGACCTTAGCTATCTTAGGTAGGCAACCCCTTGCCAATCACAACCGGGTGATTCTTGGTGTTTATCCAACCATCTCATGTTTGAATAAACTATTCTCCAAGGCCCAAAACCGTTTTGGATTATCCTTGTCAAGTAAACATCTCTCTATTTGGTTCGACATGACCGTCATGCCCCACATCTCCTAAAGATAGAAAGTGATGCCTACTGAGTAGGTCCCATCAACTAACGATCGATAGTTTGATCTGGATAGAGAAGGAAGGGAATGACACTTAATTTTTCTGGACTTATTTAATTTTTAGGTAGTCGTGTGATTCATACACCCATACCTATCATATGACTCTCATAGATTTATATAAGATACAAACATAAAGCATATCACATATGCTTTGTGAGTTTGTATGGCTCCTGCGAAAACACTTTCCGCAATCGTCGCTCCTTCCACCATCTCCATGGCCGAAGTCACATATTGAGCAACTTATGGCTCTTGCGAAAACTCTTTCCGCAATCGTCGCTCCTTCCACCATCTCCATGGCCGAAGTCACATATTGAGCAACTTATGGCTCTTGCGAAAACTCTTTCCGCAATCGTCGCTCCTTCCACCATCTCCATGGTCGAAGTCACCTTTTGAGCAACTTAATTACCCATGCCCTCCCAAAATCTACTTAGAACTATTCTAATAGAAATTGAGATTACATTTAAAATTCCCAATCCTAAATGTAGTAGGCATGCAAGCCTTGAATGAATTACATGAGAAGCAAGTTAACATCCTTGCTTATTTAATAAATAAAATTATTAATACCATGGGGCATCAAAGGCCGCATTACAAACATTCACACATGCATTCATTACATCACACAAGGCATTGAAATCATGAGCCACACAAACCCACTGTTCGCTGCAAAACAGAGTTAGCTTTTGTGCAACTATTGCACATATGCACAAACAATTCATGCATTCTAATTAATCAATTAATTCCCAATATCATAACTAAAATTTCATATTTTGGGATTTAATTGACTAATCTTATTTGGAAATTTGGCCAAAATCAATCACACATAAGCCCAATGCTCTGATACCACTGTTGGGTTTTATGGTACTTAAGGCAGCGGAATTTTAAAATTTTTGACAAGAAAAGTACCAAAAGAGATCATCATGTGTGATTGAAATCAAACCAAAATTAATTTCCAAATCATTAAACATCATACCTTTAGTTCTTGTCTCCAAACAAGAAAGGAAGGTCCTTGAGATGTAGGGTTGTAGCCTCCACCTCCTTGTTGATGCTAATGGTGGTTGATGCCTTGCAGTGCCTTGGTGGTTGATGTATGCGTGACCTAGAATGCCTTGCATCAAGATAAAACTCCAAAGTAGAAGTCCTCCACGGTATCCACCAAGAAATTAATCAGAAACCAAATGTTCCTCTTGCTAGCGAGTACTAACTTGGTTGCTCCTTAATCCCTATCCTTCAAGAGAACTAGATCTTGATCTTTTAGGGTTTATGGTTTCTCAATACATGAGATATGAAACAAGAAATAAAGAGAGAGTTCTTGGCAGAACCTTTTCTCTAAAAACGAAATCACACTCAAAAGGAATGAGAGTGAAAGTATATATAGCAAATGAGGAATGTGAATTCAGTTTTCAAAACTAACCACACGTTCTCCCACGTTTTTTATCATGATCTAATTCGAATTTCGCTTCCCTCCAGAAGACAAAGTTCTAGATCTTTCTCTTACCTTTCCATAAAGATATAGAACTCTCAAAACCGACTTCAGATGAGGGAGATATGATCAAAATAAGAAACGTGTGCGGCCGTTTTCAGAACATGGCGGTCCAGAATAACTGCCACGTTCTACCATGTTTTTGACCACGATTTAATTCGATTTTGGCTTTCCTCCAGAGAGGAAAAGTTCTAGATCTTTCTCTTACCTTTCCAGAAACATATAGAACACTCAAAACCGACTTTGTATGAGAGAGATATGGTCAAAATAAGAAACACTGCGCAGCAGTTTTCAGAAAACGTGGTAGTTATTAAGAAAACAATTCACAAACATGGGCCACAATTAACAACAGTCATTGGACTTTGTTTATTGGGCCAAGTTCTATTTTTCCTTATTTGAATTAATACAATTAATCTAATTAATTGTAGTATCATATAATTATTCCAAATAATTATATTTCTCATGTTCTGGTCGAGAAACCAATTTATTTATCATGTCATACATGTCAAATAAATTAAGGAGCATTTCTAATTAACTTATTATTGGTGTGACCCTGTGGGATCTATGTCAAATGGCAATGGAATCTGAAACTCCTTTCGATTCCATAAACTACAAGCGGTACCTAGCAATATGCATTGTAGTTACCCAAATAACACAGATGATAAGTACCATACTGTATCACGATCCCTAAGCAACAATTGTCTCGTATCAATTCCATATCTCATGATATCATGAGTAGATCCAAGGTAGGAATGTGTCATCCTTGCAAATCTACTCATTTCTTGATTCCGAAATAATTCAGTAATTATGATTAACTCCTTAATCATATGTGCACATACTTGTATTATTTCATCAAGGGGCCCAGTGATATCATCACTCATTTATATGAGGGACATTGGTATTCTTGATAATTACTATCTCTCCACATGAGAGATACATACTGAGATAGAATCTGTATAACTGCCAGTTACTGACAGCGTTGGATAATACCCACGAATATGTATTCTCATGTGAGAGAAACAATCATCTCATACCTTAGAATTCAAGACACAAATAAAACATTAATGACACAAACACAATCCATATTAAATGTTTTATTTTGGTCACGTCCAATCCCCTGATCTCCATCAGGTATCCATTTGATTAGATTGACAACCCCTTGTCACATGATCTGCAGAACATGATCATAATCCAAATGCTAATCTTATGCTGGTAATTAATGTTCCTTGTTAATTACCAAGACTAGGGACACTTTAGAGTATTTATTAACTCCTGTATAGAGTTCCACAATTCCAGGTCCTCAACCCGAATGATCTATAAGTAATAAAATACTCAAGGAACAAAATGATAAATATATCATCCAATTACATGAACGAAACTTAAAAAACAATCATCCTATGATTGGCTTCTAGATCACAACACTAACAGCAAATTGACCCCTTCATTTTATATACGCTCGGTGCTTGGTACACCACATAAAGCCCAATGCATGGTCTATCAAGTGCCGAGTGCGGCTGATTATCATCCGAAATTAAAAGAAGCACAGTGCTTCGGGTCAGTGAGACTGACAGTGGTCAGTCCCTTCTTCTCCTCTTTGCTTCCCAATTCCAACCGAAAAACCAAGCCTAAAATTCGGGTTAAAAGTTAGGACTTTTGATAGACTTATTACCTGAGATAGTTGAGAGCTTCTATTCTCTTCCCCTTTAACCAAAGCTGCCAACCCGAATGCCTCTGGTGAAGCCCAAATTACACCCGAAAAAGAAAAGAAATGAAAATGGGAAATGAGCAATAGGACTCGGTTCAAGCTCTGAAACTTAGAGGAATTGCATAAAAGGGGTCGCACGACCATGTATTGAATACCAACCGAAGCCGAGAAGGGTCAATTTGGTAGGTGCCATGAACCCGAGCCATATCAGACCCGAATTATGGCAATGGTGCATGCTCAATGGCCTAAGTGATAAATTGGACTTGAGCCCATGTTAAGAGAGTAATTGTTGCACTCTCTGTCAGTCCCTCACGCTTAGAAGCATTCTTAATCAAGAAAAGAACAAATTGAGCTCGGTATACCGCCGGTATAGCATACCCCCGACTCTGCAGCCATTATCTGGCTCCCTGGTCCCCAGGACGCGTGTCACGCTGCCCTTGGGTAGTGACAAAAATAGAAGAATCTACTCCAGAGGTGTAGGGGCACGAAAATTGAATGTTTCCTCATTTGGCCGGTTAATCAATGGCCATTAAGTGATACATGACATTTGATGATGATCCAAAGGTTGAAATTATTCCAGAGAGGATCATTGACATGCCAAACCTCCATTGGACAGCCTTTGCCACGTATGCATAGATAAATGAAGGAATCAAGTGAAGACCATTGATCAAACAGCTAATGGGCATGATGAATGCCACATCAGCTGAACCCTAAACCCTAAACCATGCTTGCCTTATATAAAGCACCCCAAATGCAGATGAATGATATACTTCTTCTTCTCCAGAGAGCTTTGTGCAAGAAACAAGTTAGAAAACCTCCATTTTCAAAGAGAGTTAGGTTAGAACTTCAAAGTTTCAAGCTTTCTCAAGCAAATTCAATAGGTAATTGATACCTATATGATGTAAGCTCTTTCAGAGCAATGGTTTGTATATATACTTAAATTCGAAATAAAAATGTCTTTTGCCATTTTCCTTTTTGTTCTTACGGTTATGTCCTTCCCTTTTACCCCTTTTCTTTGATTTTTTTTGTTTTATTTCTCCTTTTAAGTTCATGAATAAATAAAAGTGAGGATCTCATGATAAGCATGTTTATTTCATAATGAACATAGCATATGAAGATCTAATGATCATTTTCTTCATTTTTAAGTAGTTTAAAAACATATAGGATATAAACTTGATAAGAAAAATGCATATCTTAATCTCTCCTTTTCTTTTCTGAAAATTATGTCTTTATATATGAAAAATGACAATAAATAGAGAAATAGAATTTTCTTATTATTTTTCCTTCTCTTTTCCCTTTCTTTTTCTTATTACTCCTCCTTCTCCCATTTGCTTTTTCTTTGAAAGTTCTTTAATCCTTGTATAAAATAAGTAAATGATGTCTAATAAGGGTGTTTGAGCTGGATAGCTCCACCTTTATTTAATTCATTTAATTATTTTATTGATAGGATTAAAGAATAAAAAAAATATGTGTATGAAAGGGTTATTGAAGTTTGAGCTGGATAGCTCCTTCTTTAATTCCTATTAAGAGGGCCATTTTGCACATTAAAAGATACTTAATTTCCATATGCATGAACATGCTCATGTATAATCAAGTTGAGAAAGGAAATTAAGTGATTTAATGTGTAAATAGTGAGAAATTGAGGTTTAAAATGTAAAAGGCAGTAGCATTTGTCTATAATATGCCATTTATATTTTAAATCTATGATATTTCAATGACTTGCCCTTTGGACCTATTTGTACATGAGAGAATATTTGATTTCTTTAAGCAACCATGCTAAAAAAAGAAATTAAATATCTTAAATATGCAAATAGTGAGAGATAGAAGGTTTAAAATGCAAATAAACAACAAGTTATACTTGTTCATGGCATTTGCATCTTTAAACTTAATGAAATCTCAATGATATGTCCATCAAAATATCAAAAACATGATTTTAAACAAAATCAGGGGCTTCCCTGCATAAAACCATATTTTGACAGATTTTTGACATTTAAAGAAACATTCTTTTGGAATTTTGGATTCTCCTCCTTTCCTTTTGTTTATTGGTACCAAAGATGTGGCAAAAAGGCTATGAAAATTCATTAAAATGGTGGTTAATTCATGAAATCAGTTGTAAATACCTTAAACCAGTCTCTAATGCCCTCTGGAACAGTGGACCAAAATCAAATCACAAAGCATATACCATTGGTACAAGAAAAGCACTCAAAAGCGCCAAAATGACCTATGCTGGTAAATGGCATAACCTGGACTGATACAGGGACCAAACTGGAGAATGAACATCACCACCAGATAGAGGACACCAAAACACACAAAATTGACTTAAATTTCATATTTTTCTGATTTTATTTCGATTTTATATGAATTTTCAAAGTTCAGGTTTAAAAGACAGAAAATTCCAGCATTAAAAGAATAAAAAGGGACCTGCTGGTAAATTAGGCAATGAAAATGATTTAAAGACCAAATTAAAAAACAAATTTCACAGTTAGATAGAAGACTTAAAAATACATAAAATGGACACAAATTTCACATTATTTGGACTTTATTTCTATTTTCTATGAACTCCCAAAGTTTCAGCTTTTAACAAAATAAAAATCCAGCAATTAAATGGGTAAAATTACCTTCAATACCCCTCAGCTGAAATAAATGATTAAAAATAGAAATAAAATTCTGAAATTCATGAAACTCATCCTGAACATAATAAATATACCCCTTTATGAATTAATGATAAAAAAATTACATGCTCCTTAACAAAAATAAGGAGTTTTGAATTTAATTCAATCTTCAAAAAAAAATTAAAAGTCTCATGAGATCAATATCCATTAATGTCTAAAATAAAAAAACCTAAATCAATTGATAAATCCAGACACTCTACCATGCTACTGAAAATCAAATTCGCATCTCAAATGTCTCAATTCTGATGAGGGGAATTTAATCACCCAAATTGGCCTTAAATCAACATCAAACCGAGAAGCCCGAGTTCCAAACATAATCAACGCCCAAATAAACTCCAAATTGTTGTCTTCACTATCTCTTAAATGATATTACGAGGTTATATGACCATCTAATTGAAGAAATCGGGGCTCAATTTGAAATAAATGAGATCAAAATTGAATTCGGGTGTCACAGTGGAGCTCGACCGCAAACCACCGCCACCGGTGATCGTCGGTAGCCGACAACAGGTTCAATGAATCCCATTCATCGAGGCGATGATGATGCTGCCACTCCCTGGCCTTGCCGTGGCCGGAATCTCGCCGGAAAGTGAAACCCCAATCTCGGGGATGAACCCTTGCTCATATCATGGCCTGCACGGGTTTTAAAGCAAATCAGGACCGTTTGATTCTGGCGCCAAAACAAAGTTTGAAATGGAAATGCAAATCTCAAAGCAAAACACAAATCAAGAGGTTGATGGCCCACTGCCTTGCAGGGCCCACTCGTTAATAGCCTCGGTTTAATAATTAAAACCCTTCAACCGAATCTTGATGCTGGGCCTAAAACCCAAAGCCAATCTCAAAGTCTAAAACTCGAATCTCAAGGCCCAACAAATTAACTAAATACTCAGCACACATCTCAAAGCCCAAACCCACATCTTAAAGTCCAGAATGTCAATCTCAAAGTCCAATTAATAAATAAAAATATTTAACATAAAGTTTGTTCATAATGAGGTCCTTCTAATTTGTAATATTCACAGAAGGGTCCCTATAAATTTACACACGAGTCCCTGGCTCCTCAAAATCTTCCCAAAATGGTCCTTAGAAGCCCAATTTTCAAATCAAACCTCATCTAAAATCCAAATCACAAATTCACACCTTTTCAGCTTCATGAATAAGTCCCTGAGAAAATACAAATATTTACAAATAGGTCCTTCTCAGTCCTTTTCAAGCATAACTTTTTCATCTTAAGTCAAAATCGACCCAAACCACCTCCAAATGAACCCAAATTGAATTCTTCATGTTTCTAAATCAAAATTGAACATGTCCAAGCATCATCCAAATCCTGAAATGACCAAAATACTCTTTTCTTCAAAATTAAATGATAGAAATGTAAATAAATACGTCATAAATCAAATGTAAATAAATAATGTACATACATCTCCTTTCAGAATATTTTTAATATAAAATTACACACACATGTCCAAAAATATGAAAGACCAAATCAAAATCAAGGTCAATACATGAGTCCCCTTTTTAGCCCCTTTATTCAATTCACAACAAATAGGCACAAATCCCGGAATGGACGAGGTGTTCAGTATGGCTTGGAAGGGTCATCTGATGTAATTAACAGCGGGGGCTTGCGTCCGCTGGGAGTTAAACGTCCCCACAATCAATAAACTCTCACGATAGACCGATTATGAATAGTAGGTCTGTCGAGGGTGAACCGAAGGAATTGTAGAAAGAAAACGAACGTTTCAAGTTTGATGTTTTCCCCCATGACTTAAAAAGAGAGAGCATTGAACCCTGAGGCATTTGACACATTGCACACACCTTCCACCCCGCTGTGCAACTTTCTGCGCCCTACAACTACGAGAGCAATCGATGGGATATAAGCTTGACAAATTTTGCAATATGGACTACTGCTGATTGGATCCTGCAAGTATACTTTTTTCGTTCTATTAATCCCAACAACTTCAATTTCTTACCAATTGTTCAATTTATAAATGTAACGATGCTGTGAATTTATGTTCAATTTATAAATGTAATGATGGTGTGAATTTATGTTTCTCATTGCTTAATTTGAGAATTGATATTCAATTATGGCTTAATTAAATCTTAAAATTATTACAATCAAAATTATACGAAAAGGCAGAAATATACATGTGCATTAATTGTTTTGGAAACTATAATAATACCAAACAACAATTGTACATCATAGAACTTTAGTCTGATTATTATTTCCTCACATTCGGAGTTGAAAATGAAGGTCGAAGGTGTGGAAGGCAGTAGCCCGACAAGTCGAATCTTCAATAGGGCTTCTAGCTTTGTGGGAGATATCATAAATGGTAAATCAAATACAGCGAAGGATGTACTTGTAAAGAAATTCATATAATACTGCATCTCTTGAACATTAATCATGGACATGCCAAAAAAATCTACCACAAAGGTAAGAAAACTAGTGGTGTTAAAAGGAATTTTGCCAAAAGAGCAAGCAGAAGGGAGGAGAAAGGAGTATTTCAAAAAGGGAAAGGGAGGGTGGGTGTAGAGATGCCAAAGTGGGAAGGTAGAGGATGCAATTGGGGGGTAGAGGGGGGAGATCAATAAATGGAGGGTGGGTGTAGAGATGCTTTAACATTTTTATAGGATATATGAGTTATTTCACAAGATTCATGTAATATTTTTATATGATATATAAGTTATGTAGAATATATGTAACAATTTACAGTATAGATGCAGTTTATAACATGATACAATTTATAAGATACATATAACAATTTTACAGGATATGTTCAACAGTTTACAGTATTCACTTTGGTTAATCATAGTTACAGGATCTGTTTAATAGTTGTACTGATAAACTGCATTAGACAGTGTATAACAGTTAATAAAATTTTAGTATTTATCTAGTAAGTTTACAGTATTGATGCAGTTTATTACATGATGTATTAGTCAGGTGTAAAGGTTATGTATTAGACAGTTTTTACTATGATTCACTTTGGTTACAATATTCACTTTAGTTTACAGGATATGTGCAATTTTATAGGATCATATAGCAATTTTTTACATGATACATATAACAATTATTAATATTTATATATGGATCTCTATCATGTAAAATAAGACTTAAATACTATGATGTCTCATTATTAGACCTATAAATCCGACCAATTTCTGTACCAAAATCTGTGTTTCAAACCACCAAATCGTGTCTTTTACATTGAATATACATTGAATATCTATAGAATGTTGTACTGCTGCGTTTTCATTCTTACTTTGCAGAAAATGAGCGAAATCAGGGAAAATTGTGAGTTCTGAAACCCTACATGCGGGCGGCGTCAAATCCCACGCGGGTAGCGTCAGACCCTGAAATTTCAGCACCCGAACTTAAAACAGTCATAACTTTTGACTCGTAACTCTGTTTTGAGCGTATGACCACTTTTCAGAAAGCTTGCGAGAAGATCTACAATCTGAGCCAAAGGCACGCAGTCCATGTCAGATTCCACGCGGGTCGCATCAGACTTTTCCGGAAACAGAAGCAGAATTGGAAACAGAGGCTAATTGAAGGAAGGTCGGCCATAAAAGCTATAAGAGGGGATTTCTTGCACTTGAGAGGGCATTCTGTATATGAGAGATAATTCCTAGGGTTAGGAGAGACGGCTGGCTGGGAGACGAAGAAGAGAGGAGCTAAACGAGAGTTTTGCGACGAATCTTCATCGTTCTTCTAGTTTTTATATGAACTCCTTTATCTTTATTTGTTTTGTTTGTTCTTTGACTATGCTTGAGTAGTTTACTGAGTTTCTAGGGTTACGATGTTGTTTGATGCTTTGTTTTGTATGCATGTTGTTTGAATCTGTGTTGAATGTTAGTGTTTAATTGTTTGAGTAGTATTTTAATTGCTTTGTTGAAGTTGATTGAATGATTCTTGATTGTCTACTGTTAGATGTCTATAGCATCTTTCTTGTAATTTGGCCCTGATGTTTCTCTCAACCAAACTTAGTATCTGAGGTAGGTTTACGAGCCGTGAGGCGAGACCAAAAAGTAACTGAGAGGTGAACTTTTCCACTTATCGAGAGGTAGTGGTTACCTTTAGTAAACCAGACAATTAACTTAGATTAAAAACCTAAGAAGGTGAAATTGCATTTCCGATACCAGGTTTATTAAGCCAACAAACGAGAGTTGAGATTTAGGAACATTAGGTTCGGTCAATGAATCCTTACGCCAAAGAACAACGCAAAAACAGACAACTGCTACATTTACTCGAGGTCCACGCGGGTCGCGTGTTCCATGCGGGTCGCGTATGAAAGTATGCGGGTCGTGTGGGTACCGAGAGGCAGAGTTGATAATGAAATCGAAAACCCTGGAAACGCTTTTCTCTATTTGATAAAACCAAACTTTATCTTCTATTATTTTAATTACTTCTGTCATTTTAATTATTGCTGTTATTGAATTTAGGAATTTAAACAAACCAAATCAACATTTTTCCAACTTCTAGTACCTAATTGATTTAAGTAGAGTTCCAGAATTGATTTTGAACCGTCCTGTGGATCGATACCTGACTAGACTATACGATAGGATTGTGCACTTGTGATGTGGATTTTGCAATACAAGTAATAAATCCTAGTTTATACTCAATTCGGTTGCAAGTGTACAACCTTGTCAAGTAGTACTTAGGGATCGTCTCCACAGGGACAAGTTGGAATATCTTTTCTAACCTAACAATTTAATTTAGTAAAAGAAAATAAAAAGGTTTTTGTTTGTTCAAAAGGTTGATTTGGTTTTGATTAAACTGAATTAAACTAAAGTCTTAAAGCAAAATCTGATTTTTAACAAATATGAGAAATTAGGGTTTCTTAGGGTTCCTATCCACTAGTGTTATGACTAATTGGTTTATTAAATTTGTTCTTTTAATTATGAAGGCACAGTTGGAGGTTGTAGGTACAAAGTGATATTTCTATATTAATACCATCTTCAAATTAGAATAAACGTCACCTCTCGGTACTTGGCTATGCTAATCTAAAGTCATTAAGTTCTTACTGTCCCAATTAATCTAGAAAACCGTCTTTCACCTCTCGGTACTTGGCACAATTTGTCTAAACTATTAGGCAAAGCCCGTATAAGACAAGCGTCACCTCTCGGTACTTAGCCTATCAAATACCCTATTCTTTATGGTCAGGACTTAATATTCAATTTCTCAATTGCAAATACCAAATCCTAAGATTTCATATGATTTCGATTAAGTCTTCACAATCAATTAAAATAAAGAATAGATCATAACAAAGAACAAGAACATATGAAATAAAACCAACTAAATCATAACAAAAGTTTCAAGTACAGCCCTAATTAACCCTAGAAAAGCCTTTTAGCCAGTCATGGCTAAAGCACAAATGAAATTAAAAGAGTTAAAAGAGTTCCAAAGGAAAGAAAATAATAAAACCGGTTAATCGATGATGTTCTTCCTCTTCCTTCTTCTCTCTTCCTTTCTTCTCTTTGTTAAAACCCGAAATTCTGTCTAAAAAACGTGCCTAATCTGTTTTACAAGTTTCCTTTTTATACCCCTCACAAAACCTAAAAAATAAACCACTAAAAATAGCAAATTCGGGCGCTGAACCGACTTATTGCGGGCCGCAATAACATCTCTTGCGGACCGCAATGAGTGGAGGCAGTTAATTTGACGTGCAGAAAAACTGTAGAAGTCATTACGGGCCGCAATGGATTCATTGCGGGCCGCAATGAATGTGCAGGAATGAGGCTCTGACTTGTTTTGTTTCGGTCCGCAATGGGTTTTATTTCGGGTCGCAACAACATTGACAGTTGCTCCAATCTTCGTGCTGACTTGCTACAAATCACCCGTTTTGCTCCGTTAAGCTCCAAACACTTGATTACCTGTAAAATAAACATAACTAGGGCAGTAACTTGAACTTTCGGACATTTCTAACCTAATCAAACCTAATCTCAACAAAACTTGGCTTAATTCACATAACAAACCCTAGGTTTCACTAGATATAATTTTGGCTTATCAACTTGCAATCTTAGTCGGAAGTTAAATCAAGGTTAAAAGCTACAGCTTGCTGTAGTGAAACTTTATGATACACTTTTGTGCGAACATACTATAAAATTAGCAGATGCAAACTATAAAATTAGAAGATGTTAATTTTACATAATACATATAACAATTTTACAGGATATGTACAATAGTTTACAGTATTCACTTTGGTTAATCATAGTTACAGGATCTGTTTAACAGTTGTACTGATAAACTGCATTAGACAGTGTATAATAGTTAATAAAACTCCAGTATTTATCTAGTAAGTTTACAGTATTGATGCAGTTTATTACAGGATGTATTAGTCAGGTGTAAAGGTTATTTATTAGACAGTTTTTACTATGATTCACTTTGGTTACAGGATATATGCAGTGTTGTACAGATTTAAAATTTTATAGGTTGCAACTGCTAATTTTACAGTATTGAAGTCTTGTAATTCACATATGTTGCTTTGATAGTTTGCATCTGCTAATGATTCATAACTCTAATTTTTAACCTTGCTTATTTTTTTTTTTTTGCAGGATGATATCTCGAAAGAACGTGTGGTTCTAGCAATGAAACTTCTCACTCATCCGAATAACGTGCACCAGAGGGTTATGAAGTGATAGATACCATTTTTGTTTTGATGGTTGTGAACAATTAAGCTTGTTTATTGAAGTTTTGTTTGTGCTTGTGAACAGTTATGGGTGGTAACAGTTATAGGTGGTGACATCTTACAGTTGTTTGTTGTGGTTTTGAGCAGTTGTTGGTTATAGTTTATGGTTTTGAACAGTTAATTTTGTGATTAGTGAAATTTTATAGTTTGTATATGTTTTTTGGATACCATTTTACAGTATTGAAGTTTTGCTGTTAACATATGTTAGTTTTATAAGTTACATTTGCTAATTTTACAGTATTGATGTCTTTGTAGTTTCCATATATTAATTTTATAGTTTGCATCTGCTAATTTTACAATATGTAAGTCTTATTTTACATGATATAGATCGATATACAAATATTAATAATTGAAGAAAAAAAATTACGTAAAAAATAAATACGAAAAAAAATAAAAAAAAATTTAAAATTTTAATTTTGATGCAAAAAAATTAATTTTGCACAATTTTAGGTGTTATTTGTAAATAACTACAAGTTTGAGAAGTGGTTTATTTTTTAAACCTTCTAGAAGCCGTCAATTTTTCAAGTACAGCTGGAAGTACAGTATATTTGCAAGTTGCTAACTGTTTGCAACTAACTTGGATTGTTAGATTTTTAAACTACTTATTATACATGATTTGTTGTTGAAGTTACAGTATTGGTTATAGAGTTTTACAGTATTCGAGCAAGTCAAATGATAGTTTTTTTTGGAAAAAAACTGGAGAAAGAAGCTTGGGGACAATTAGTCGCTTACATGTATGAATGACCTTAAGCATGTGCTTTACAAAGGAAAAGGAAAATGGAGTGAGGGACAACATAAAGAGTTTATTTCCTCTACACTTTGATTTGAATGTTACAAAATTTGAATAGTTTGTATATAGAGTTCATCTCATCTTTCTTTTTCTGGTGCATTTGATTGGAACAAGAATAGAGCTGACCAAAAAATAACACTATTCTTTTGAGCTAACCCACATTTGGATCAAAAGCTTCCAACTATTATTTGTTTGTCTTTTATGAGTTAGCTCACTATTTTACTAACCCAACAAAAAGTTGAATTAGCTATATTCTCAATTTTGAAGTTAGCTCACTATTCTAACTAATCCACCCCTCCATCCAAATACATCCGATCTTCTGTTACAAATCAAGAACACCAAACTCCCGAAGAATCTCCCTCCCTCCCATAATTTTATTTCAAAAAAACAGTTTTACAACTTGTGTATATTTTTTCTTCTCACACAGCCTATTCTTATCATTCTCTATTTGTCCATATTTAGAAACTAAATATTACAATCAAGACTAATTCTAAATATAGACTATTCCAGCACTATTACATAAATCAAATATAACTACTCAAATCAGCTAATTTGTGCTTCATTTTATTCTCGGTCTTGCCAGATTTTCCTCTGCTCTATTTCCTTGTTTGTGCCAGGTGGGTGTCAGCTTGTTCTTTTGACATCTTCTCCTCAAAATTTTACATTCAGAAGCAAGTAAACAGAGGGTGGTCCGATCCAGCCACTCCTTCTCTATTCTCTCTCCTCCTTTCCACTCTTCTGAAGCACACCCTAAGTAATTAGATCTTGAGCTCAGAGGTAAAATATAATGTTTGAAATCATAAATAATTGAAATACTATTTTTTTTTATCTAGATTAGATTAGTACATCAATTGAACTTTAGAAATATTAAATTCACGGTCCACGAATTTAAAAGAATAAGATCAATTATTATGGTTTGTCATTTAAATTTGAAATAATAAAAAAAATGAATTCAAGAGAAAAGTAGCGCAAACTAAAATTATCCTATTTAGTGTTTGATGTTCAAACAACAAATCCAAACTGTTAGATGTTCAATCTATATTAAAATGTACTTGGAGACCAAATTTTACATTTTTTTGAATTTTTTTACTATTTATTAAGCCACTTTGAAAATTGCTGATCCGGTTAAGTGCACTAATTCAGGAAATAAATCTGCTGCGATCCTCTGGGATCATAGGTTTCTGCAATTCCAATCCTAACCGTTCACATGCTTCGAGATTCGTGCACAAAAACTGACTTCTCAAAAGAATTCTGGGTTTCATCATTTTAATGGTTGAAATTAGAATCGCAAAATCCTGCTATCCCTTAGAATCGCAGCAGATTCCCTTCCAGTAATTCATGCTTTGTCCTAGTTAGGTAAAGTTCTAATTTTTATGATGCTCGTTGTTGTTGGTTCCTCTAGGTGATTAGATATATATGTATTTTTTTTACAAAGAAACCTAAATAACATGCAGGTGCTCCAGCCTCCAGCCCTATGTATATGTAATATGTAATTAATATGTATGGATACAACTCTATTTACAATCTTATTTAAGCTTATTAGTGTGCACAGTTGAGATAGAGGTATATATCATTAGATTATGAAAGAGTTGTGACAATTAATTAATTAATAGGCACGAGCCAAATTAAAATTGGATTATTTCCAATTTCCATTCATGCATGAACCTAGGCTAGTTATGTTGGGGAACAGACTCCGCTATTTTTCTGAGAGAAAAGCAGAATTCTCCTTTTTCTATTTCAACCATTCAAAATTGTTGAGATCTGTGCATGAAAAAGTTCTTTTATCAAGATACATGAATGAAAATTTTTAAATAGTTGAGATCGGAAAAGCAGCAATCTGCTTTTCTCAGTGAAAAACAGCAGAGCAGAGGCTTATCCAGTTATCTTATGTGTTTAGTGTCTTTCACTTTTTCGATGTGTAGTGTACTAGACTAGCTAGAGTGCTACTTGTGCATGCGGAAGATAATAAACAAAAAGAGTAATTGTTTTCGAGTGCTAGTGTGCTAGTGTAGTGTGCTAGTTGTGCTAATTGTATTAGACCACCGATCCACCAATTCTAAAGCAATTACTCTTTTTCCACCGTTACCTCCCTCGTTTCCTTTTTCTTTTTAAGTATCTATGGCATCAATAAACAACTCAAAGTTTGATGATCAGATGTAGCAATCTGTCAAACTGATGTAATCTCTCAATGCTTTATGCAAAAGTTTTTTTTTTTGGCAAATCGCTTTCCTCATTGGTTTGATTTACTTCAACAGGAAAAAAAAACAGTACCATTGGTTCAATTTGGGAACTTTTGTAGAAGAGTAGGAATCCTGATAAGGTTTGAAATTTAGTGAATAAAAGAAGTTCAGAAGTTGCATTTTCAAGATTAAATTAAAAACCTTTTCTGTGAATATTTAAAATTAGATGATTTGGCATTATCTTTATAAAAAGAAAAATACAGGGACAGCAGGATGCATATATATAACTAAGATATAAAGCAAGATCATCAAATGTTTGATAATTTTACCGACATGGGATGCACATAACATTTGTAGTTATGAAAAGGGTTTATCTCTTTTTTTAGTTAAGTCCACATTCTCATTCTGACATGCCGAATTCGTATCCTTTGCATTAAATCACCATACTTTAATAGATCTAGACCGTCTGATTGAGATCCGCACTGATATTAAAGGGCCTCGGGCGTCATAAGCAGATTCTCAATTGGCTCCGACTGATCAGACGGCCGACATACATTAAACTCAATCACAAACGATCACACATGTTCTACTAAATTTCAAAATGTGTGTTTTAGGCACGGCGTGACTCACGTGGCGTGACCATTTGCGTGTCGTGACCACCCCTTGACATTTTGGTCACGGCACGGCACGTAAAAAAATTAAGTCACGACACAACACGGCACGGCACGAGACCAAAGTCACGACGTGTTAGTCACGGCACGGCACGTTTTTTCCACTCTAGGTGAAGCCATTGCATAGCATGATCTAAGTACATTACTTTCTAAATTAAAATAATGTTATCAACTTTTTCCTTTAGTCACAACTCACAATCCATTTAGCTATATATATATAGAGAGAGAGAGGGGCTAAGATCAAAGTGGTATGACCAAGGTCTTTGGTGCTACCAATTAGTTTTTAGATTTTCAAAGTCCAAACGGTCGATCCGAGCTATTAGATGTGATCTCTATATTAAAATCTGCTTGGAGACCAAATTTTATATTTTTTGGATTTTTTTACTATTTATTAAGCCACTTTGAAAATTGCTGATCACATGGTCCAGAATTTGGTTGCATTGTTTTTACTGTTCACCCGGATCTGTCATTTTCAAAGTGGCTTAAAAAATAGTAAAAAAATTCAAAAAAATGTAAAATTTGGTCTCCAAGCATATTTTAATATAGATTGAACATCTAACGGTTTGAATCGAGCATTTGAACTTTAAAATTGCAAAAACTAATTGGTAGCACCAAGTCCTTGGTCATACCACTTTGACCTTAGCCACTCTCTCTCTCTCTCTCTCTATCTATATATAGAGAGAGAGAGAGAGAGAGTGGCTAATATCAAAACGTTTGTTCCTAGCCCCCGGTGCAACCAAGTTGTTCTCGGGTTTTCAAAGTTCAAACGGTCGATGCGAACCGTTAGATGTTTAATCTATATTAAAATATGCTTGGAGACCAAATTTTACATTTTTTTGAATTTTTTTGCTATTTATTAAGCCACTTTGAAATTTGCTGATCCGGGTGAACAGTAAATACAGTGCAACTAAATTCTAGACCATGTGATCAGTAATTTTCAAAGTGGCTTAATAAATAGCAAAAAAATTCCAAAAAATATAAAATTTAGTCTCCAAGCACATTTCAATATAGAGAACATGTTGAACGGTTCGGATAGACCGTTTGAACTTTGAAAATCCGAAAACAACTTGGTTGCACCGGGGGTTAGGAACAAACGTTTTGATATTAGCCACTCTATATATATATCTGCCCATTACATCATGATCAACTTAATTTAACATGGAACAAAAAATAAAATAGCTTGAAACATAATTAGTTCGATTTCGCTTTTAAATTAAAACTATTTGTAAAGTTTTGCTTATTAAGATTTACAAAATAAAAAATTGAAAAATCAACCATAACAACAAAGTGTTCTAATCAGGAGCGGATCATAAGAATACTTAACCACACCTTAATTTTAATTTTTTTATTATGCATATTAAATTTGAGTGAGGTGTATCGCACATGGGTCCATAGTATGAACCCATATCTCAATTTTTAAAATTCAAACAATAAATTTGCACAACTTAATATAATTTCCACATGAAATGTACTTGTATGTCAAATTTTATATTTTTTTTTTTGAATTTTTTACTATTTTTTAGATAGATAGAAAAATGTTTAATCTAAAGATTTTGACCATTCAAAAGTAGTGATTTTCTATTTGAACCATTCGAAAGTAATGATTTTCTATCTATCTAAAAAATAATAGAAAACCTAAAGAAATGAAAAATTAACCAGCTTTTTTAACCATTTTGTAACTATTCTTTTATGTGAAGTCCTTTTATCTGATGTCACTATGGTCCACTATTTTTATTTGACCAGTAAATTATTTTTAATAAAGCACTCTCCATTAATAATAATTGTCATGCTTTAGTATACTTTCGACGAACTCAGATAGTAATCAGATGATGACATTTAAAATGAACAATGACACACACATATATAAACTAAACACTGAAAGCATTTAAGCTCAATAATAAAGAATTTAAATTGAACAATAAAAAAACATATATACTTATAATAAATCATGATGGGTGTTTTCTTTATTGGCATTAATATTTTATTAATGTCTCCGTAGGAAATTAGCAAAAGTAAATATAAGGGTTGATTGAAAGTATTGATTAGTCAAAAAAAAAAAAATGTTCACCAGGGAAAGTAATATTGACACAATGGTTCCTTACATATTACATATGGAACTTGTCAAACTGAAATCACAAGGGAAAGGGAAAATAATATTGACACAATGGTCCCTTAAGTAAGCAATCATGAAAGAAATACAGAACAGCTCATTTTATTAGGAAACAAGAAAGAATGAACAACATCTCCTCACAGTGGCATAATTGGCCAATCTTCACAGGAGAAATACAAATTTCACAGGTATCATATTAAAAAGTGCCTTCAAAGAATCTGTATATGTACCAGTACAGAGCACAAACTCTTTTAAGAGGTCCTCACTCCTCCATCCTGAGATTAAATTTTTCAAGCGCAATCAAAACTCGAAAGTTCTTTCGAGGGATTGCAATTTAGATTTCCAGGCCTTTGGAAATAGAAGAATCAAAATCTTTTCGATCTGAATTGGATGATCTGAAATGAGCCAGCATTTTGCTGAACTTCGGTTTTTTCTTTGTAATGGCAATGGAGATATCATTTGGAAACAGATCCCGCAAAACAAATGCATGAATAATTGTATACACAAGGAGTGTTGATATAGTCAAGGTCGAGATAGCACAAAGGCAAAGAGAGAGGGATCGAGTAAATATATTTGTGACAGCCATTGTGTATTTGATTGTAGCGATCGAAGCTCCTGTCATAGGAAATGTGTAAGCCCACCATGCAAGTGAGAACCTGTTAGTTAAAAGAGATAAACATTAGGGAATGTTTTTTTTTTTTTTTTTCAAATTTATGATAAGATTATTTCAAAAAGAAAGCATGATTAATGGTTTGGTACCTGAATCCTCTGAAGAAATTAACTCTGACTGCCTGGAAACGTTTTCACAAAATCAAGAGAAAACAGCAGCATTAGTAATTTACTTTATATCAACATGTGCTTCCTTTTAGTTACTGATAAATCAGGAAGATTTCAAAACTTACCAGTGACATATAAAGAAACAAGGCAATGAAATATAGGATTTTGGCACCATGATCAAAATCTCCTTGGATCTTGGCCCAAGCCATGCAAGCGACACTAGGTGGAGCAACAAAGAGGAAAAACACTGGATGCAATTCTTTCGGAAGAGTCGCATTGGTCGGAAGTCTCTGATACAAAGTGACGAATAGCACCATGTAATGAGCCAACCCCACAGCAAATGAGAATATGGGCCCCTCTTTAAGACCCATGTTGGCACCTAACAAGGCACCAATGAAGTTGCCGATGATTGACAAGTGGTTTGAAGGGTTAGCGACTTTGGAGAGTCTACGATGACCGCCTGACATCCACTGGCCGTAGATTTTTAATTCAAATAAAAATAATGGAGCCATTAAAATGTACCTGATATTATTAAACAAGAAAACGTCAGAATATTAAGTAATTTTAGAAATATTTCCCTTGAATAAAAGATAAATGTACGTACACACGTACCATATAATTGGCTGCAGATTCGCCGCAATAGAAGGGGGGACGCCCAGCGACAAGAACAAACATGCAATCCACGGAGCAAAGAAGAAGTTTGCCCGCACCGGGTGGTGGTATTCCCTCTTGACCGCCTCGAAATAAAACACAATTTTCAACAGGTACAGGAATGACATAAACACCATCAGCACCAGCGAGGCCCACCATAAGATTAGATTTGGCATCGGGCTGATGTGGAGGAAGCTCATTACAGGCGATGTGTTGAGTGTCTTCCAAAGGATTGCTTGGCTGCTGACACCTAGGCACATCCCGAAAGCATTTACCGGAAAACGCAGAAGAAATGGCCATTTTTCATCCTCTGGCAGAACAGACACCTCTGTAGCCTGCATTATTATATTATTGTATGATTAAACATGCCATTAGATACATAAAATAAAAAATGTTAGAGACGTAGTCTAAAAAATCAAGAGATAAGATAACACTGCCATTTCTCATATTTGAAAATGTTTTATGAACCATATATTCATGGCCACCAATCCAAATGTATATTTGGTTCTGCACAGTGGCTCTCAGGAAATTTCTGTGACTATGACTTCATCCTAGGCTAAATATTATTTTTTTCTTCCTAGTCATGGAGTCCATTAATTTTCAAGAGTTTCAACTTTCAAGCAACTAATTTGAAGAGTTCTCTTTGACTCCTAACTAGCTTATGGTGATATTACTAGAATAACCACAAAGAACTCATATGCCTCTATATCAATTAATTTCCGACTAATAAGACACCGATTCACCATATATTTAGCACAAATAAAACGATTGATTACTAAGAATTGTATATCATACCCTCAAAGTATCCAATTCAGGACCTTCAAGCGCATCAAAGTACCGATCGACACCAGGGGCCTCCTCAGTTTCATGTCTCTTTGTCTCGCCAGCCTCCAAATCCTCCTCTTCAGTGGGCATCCCTCTCAAATTAGAGATTTGCCTCTCGAGTTTACCCGACCAAGTCTTAAATGGGTCGAACCGGCTATCTCTCATAGTCTCACTACGTACCAACTTTCTCTTTGTTCCCTCTGCCACAAGGATCGGTTGCGAGCGGTACTGTTTTTGTCTGGCAAGTTGCGGGTTCAGGTTTGCGGGATTGTTTTGGTTGGTATTCCTGCATTTTTCCTGCTGTACTACCAATTTTGTATGTCCGATGTGAAGTCCCGAAGGAGAAGATGGTAGGCTTAGAGAGAGGAGGATAATGAAGTCATAGGAGGTATGCTTATCACTATGTCTTGCCCGTCTAATTTTTTGTTTTCTGAGCTTGCAACTGATTCTACTCTGTTTGATTCCTAATGAAGCAAAAATGAAAGTTCAATAAGAAACAAGAATGGGAATGCGAAAAATGTACGAAATGAGAAATCGAATTAGTTTCTTACTTTATCAGAAGTTGCATTTCCTAAACGACTATGATCGTTTCCGTTTTCAAGATCGATGCAATCAAAGCCCTTGATATTCTGGCAAGAAGATTGCTTCAAAACAGAGGGGGTCTCAAGTTGCAATTCGTTTGTCTCCATTTCAGTGATAATGTGTAAGTCGAGTTACAACCTCTACACCCCCTTCTTTATATAGAGGTTTAAGTTATAAATTATAATATACAACTGTACAAGCATTTAAAAAAATACATATGAAGTGTGAAAAAGAAAAGGGAACAAAGGAAGAAGATGGATTCTTTGAATTGAAAGAGACTACAAAGGGAAACACTTTTTGTTTTTTGTTTTTTGATGTGACTTATAACATGCGCTAAAATTCTGAAATTTCCAACACTAGCTATCAATCTTACAACTCTTTTCTGAAAAAAAAAAAAAGGAGGCTATTTTCTTGGCAAAGTCCAACACTTAATTCTTCCTAAATTCTGGAGTATAATTGAGAAAAAAGAAAAAGAAAATTTATTTTGGATCATGACTGGAATCAAGTTGTTATACTCTGTTTTCGTACCAAACTGAGACAGTTCAGTGTACAGTGGGAAAAATGGCACGGCGGAGCTGGCTCCATTACGGAACGGCACATGTGTCAGTTACGTGCCGTGATCATTCGCGGGCCGTGCCCATTTTTTGAAACTTTGGCACAGCACGGCACGGCATGTGAAAGATTTAGTCACGACACGGCACGTCACGTAGTCACGCGAGTCACGTGTAATTAGAACTATTAAATATTGATTTAATGGTGAATCTTGAATAAATTAACATAAATTATGATTAAATGGTCAAGCGAGTCACATATGGTCACGGCACGTTAGGCACGGCGTGACTCACGTGTCGCGACTATTTGTGTGCCGTGACCACCCCTTGACATTTTGGTCACGGCACGGCACGTCACGTAAAAATTAACTTGATTACGGCACGGCACAGCACGAGACCAAAATCACGGCACGGTACTTTTTTTCCACTCTAGTTCAGTGGATCGGATGGCAAACTGGAGCTTGCTATCAAAGAGAATTCGAGAAAAGATCCTAATTTGTGGTAGTAAATTTTAAAAAATACTTGGATAATAATAATAAAAAAAAAAAAAACCTTACTTGTGTTGTGTAATGTGTAGTTCACCTACATTGTCGGATGCTACAGCAATGCTTTCAAAAATGTTATTATAAAATTAAAAGTTCAAACAAAATTGCCTCCCATTATTTGTCAAAAACTAAGTAAATAATCAAAAGATCTTGCTTTGAATATGACTATATGACACATGTTACTTATGAGCAAATCGGCACTGTTTTTTTTTTGTATTTATTATAATTTAATACTTTGTTGGTCGTCATTGACTGGCCAGTGGGCACTGTCCCACTGGCTGCTCTGTTTGGTGGGGTCTTATTGTTCTTCTATCTTGACCACTATCATGTTTAGACCGTAAAATAAATATTAATATCAGTTATACAAACAAATTTAGGTGTTTAAAATAGAGTAGAACATGTGTGTTTTTAAGTTCATCAATTTTTTTTTTAATTCAACTCTAAAATTTATTGAATTAATTTAAAATGATAAATCTGAACTGTTGAAACTCAGTTATCTTATAAGTAATGCATCTACATGCGAAAAATTTAAATTTTAGAATTTATTTTGTATAAAGTCAAGTGATAAAAAAACACTCAAAAAAATAAATGCATTAAAATTAATTTATAAACCTTTTAATTTTGTTTGCTTGACTTTATACAAAATTAATTTCAAAATTGAAAATTTTCGCATGTAGACACATTACTTGTAAAGTAAATGGATTTTAATGATTCAAATTCATTATTTTCTGAAAAATTTTAAGTTCACAAAAAAACTCGATAAACTTAATAACACCCTAGTTCTACTCTTTAAAATATTTTCTTATCTATTTGAAATTTGCAATACAAGGTACACATCTTACGAAATTTATGTTTCTAGCTAGCGATATCCTTTTTTATCTTCTACAAATTGTTATAAAATTGTTGAAAAAACAAATTAGGACATTATTAGTTTTTGTTACAACTTAAAACTTATCTACTTCTTAAGGTGACCATGCAATTAATTACAGCATAGGCGCGGTTGCTCCATCTACTGTTAATTTCTACATTCCTTTATCCAATTTTTTTTTAATATATATACAGCTTTTATATTCTTTTTCCCGTATTTTGTACTCTACGATTTGGTCTTTTTTTTTTTTTTTTAAACTATAGGTACCCTTTACATGATTCCCCTCTTTTTTTATATATATTTTCAGATGTTTGTTAAAATTTTAGAGTAATTATAATGTCTTAAAGTACACTAAGAATGCGCATAAATTTATATGTATATGATGTACATTAAAATAAAATGTACATAATAACTTAGATGTGTGCTTAAATTAATTACTCAAGATTTCAAAAGATAGCAGGATTCAAATAGCTCATGCCTTTCACATCTTATTATATCTCATATTCTTATCTCCATTTTTCAAGTTCAAACAATTGATTCAAACTGGTCAAGATGATCTCTAAATTAAAATGTGTTTGGAGATCAAATTTTGTATTTTTTAGAAACTTTTAATATTGTTTTAGATAAGTACAAAATCATAGTTTTTCAGAAGATTTTGGACCATTTAAAAACAATGATTTTGTACATATTTAAATAAATAATAAAAAAATAATAAAAATATATAAATTTGGTCTCTAATCATATTTTAATATGAGAATCATGTTGAACGGTTTGAATCCATTCCGAGCATTAATCCTGGTAAGTAATCTATTATAATGGTTGGAACCAAGTGTGAGTGTGACTATCAAAACAGTTTTTATCAAAATCCACCTATGTGATCAGCAATTTTCAAAGTGGCTTAAAAAATAGTAAAAAAATTCCAAAAAATGTAAAATTTGGTCTCCAAGCAGATTTTAATATAGAGATCACATCTAACGGTTTAGATCGACCGTTTGGACTTTGAAAATCCAAAAACGACTTAGTAGCACCAAAGGTCTTGGTCATACCACTTTGACCTTAGGCCTTGGTGCTACCAATTAGTTTTTGCAATTTTAAATTTCAAATAGTCGATTCAAACCGTTAGATGTTCAATCTATATTAAAATATGCTTGGAGACCAAATTTTACATTTTTTTTGAATTTTTTTACTATTTTTTTAGCCACTTTGAAAATGGCAGATCCGGGTGAACAGTAAAAACAGTGCAACCAAATTCTGGACCACGTGATCAGCAATTTTCAAAGTGGCTTAAAAAATAGTAAAAAAATTCAAAAAAATGTAAAATTTGGTCTCCAAGCAGATTTTAATATAGAGATCACATCTAACGGTTTAGATCGACCGTTTGGACTTTGAAAATCCAAAAACGATTTGGTAGCACCAAAGGCCTTGGTCATACCACTTTGATCTTAGCCACTATATATATATATATATATTTTTTTTTAGAAGAAAGATCGAGATCCAAATATGAATAGTAAATACATATACGTAAAAAAGAACAGGCTCTCATGTAGAATTTTATAAATATTATAATATTCATGAAATACTAAACTGTCTTTATAATTATAGTGCTACAAATTTTGGATGATGTAAGTTGTTACGTTCTTAATTACTTTGCAATTATATTTTAAATTCTAAATGCAAACAATGAATTTGACTGATTTTATGTTTCTTTATTTATAAGGAATGTGTTCATGTGAAATATAATTTACAGTATTTTAAATTTGTTTTACAAAAATAAAAAATAAACACATTAAAATACATCTATTACAATTAACTTGATCAATTCATTTATTCCTATTCTAATTAATATTTGATTAAGCAAGTTAAAAAAATATATAAATACTATGTAAGCGCACCCGCACGAAAATAAAGGTATTAAGTAAACAAATCATCTTTGTCATTCTATTTTAAATTTGTTTTGCTAAAATAAAAAAAATAAAAAAAATAATCACATTAAAATGCATCTATTATATAGAATTAACTTGATCAATTCATTTTATTCATTCTTAATATTTACCTTTGTCATTTAATTTGAATTTTGCACACACCAATTGACTTGAAAGAGAACCGCAGCCGCAGCCGGTACATACAAAATTCTCGGCTGCTTCATTACCTGATTACCACAATGTCACTATCAACAAGGTTTTATCTGGTACATTAAAATTTCTCGGCTGCTTGCTACAATTAAATTGTGCTTATATGTATATGTAATTAAATTGTGCTTATATGTATATGTAATAACCTCACCATGCCATATTATATCCAGATCTAGAAGGTGGTACTTTTGCGTACTTGTATATTTATCAAGTTGTAAAGACATCAAGCCGTTAATGGAAGAAATAGGTGAAGATAATATTGCATATAGGGTATCAATGATACTCTTTTAACCGTTTACTCTACTCGTACTGTATTCGTTAAAGCAGATATCGATAAAGTTTTTTTTTTTTTTCATTAGTTTATCGGGTATGGATATGGGTAAGAATTTTTTTTTCGTTAGCTAAACGGGTATGAATATGGGTGAAGGCTATTTCGTACCCTTTACCCTATAGGGTAATTATATAAAATAATATTATATGATAATGTTTGAGCAATAATTAGTGATGGTAAAATTTAATTTTGTGACATTTAAATTCATTAGCTAATCGGATACTAGATATAAAAACAATGCTGGAGCAATAATTAGTGATGGTAAAATTAATTTAGCGTAATTTAATGTAATTTAGTGTAATTCAACATAATTGATTGTAATACAGTGTAATTCAACATAATTCAAGTAATCTAGTATATTTTAGTATAAATATGCTAATTATAAATCAAAAGAAGTAATCCAACAAATAATTTAAACAAAAAATTCGAATTTTCAGTGTTAGATTTCATTATCTTGCTCTTCATAGTGTCTCTAAAAAATAAAAATAAAAAGAGAAAACTGGCCATAAAATGGCTGGTTTCTGGGGAGAAGAAACCGGCCATAAAATGGCCGTACGACGAGCGTGTCGAGGTTGAGGACGATGATGCTGTCCCTCACTCCTTCCTTCATGGCCTGCCTCATATATGCCTCCAACAGCGTCAGTTCTGGTTTGCTCAGGTAACCCTTACATTATTATTGTATTCCAGTTTGCATCACTTTTATTTATTACGTACGTAGGATTATTTATTTTTATGTACTTGCAGGTACCACTTGTGTTCTACCAGCTTGTCGAGCATTACTATCCTGGACGGGTGATGCGTCAGTTCGGTATGCGTCAGCCCTTTCCCGTCCCGGATCCCATCTCCAAGGACAAGTGGTACGAGCTTCACAAAGAACTGGCCACTACCAGCGGTAAGAATTGGCGGACCGTGCACGCCGATTATGTGACTCAGCTTGAGGCGATGGGCGACAGGATCCCTGACGAGCTCCAGTCGTATGCTTTCGATACATACGATCAGACCTATCGCACTTGGTATCAGGAGTACTGTGCCTTCACGGTGTACTTGCATGGTCAGATCACGGAGATGAACACGAAGCCGCTCCATGTACGACGCGACACGGTTAGTGACAGAGTATGGCTTCATTCCCTGCGTTGGCCCGGCTGCACAGATTGTAAGTCTTTAATTTTTTGGTTTAAGAAAATTATGAAAATTCATTTGCAATTCGAACTAATTTTTTTTTTTTAATTCGCAGGTACTCATGAACATCAAACAGGTGCTTAGGAGCGCAAGATACGCCGTCACAAGAGGCTGGAAGGCTATCGGGAAGAAGTGGTTGTGTATGGCTGCACCGCCTGTCGTCGTTGCCGGGTACCAGGATCAGCTCGAGAGGGTTCTCAGGCTTTCAGATCTTCCCCGCTATGAAGATTTGAAAGACATGGACGATGACGATTCTGCGGAGCCTATGAGCACGCCAGAGCCGGATTTCTCAGACCTACACGAGGTAGCAACTGCTGAGGCTGCTGGGCTTGCAGCGGTACGTATATTTTTGTAATTATTTTTATAATCATCTTCATTGTGAAACCTAATTATCTATTTGTTTCAGGGAGATGTACCCAGCGGAGATCTGCACGACGAGCAGGACCCCTCCTCAGATTTTACGTTTCACTTGGGCTCTCAGTACGGCGCTTACACACAGGATGTAGACTCTCCTCCGTTTTACACACAGGAGACGCCACTCCCACATGAGACGTCACTCCCACAGTTCAGTGCAGCAGCTGTCCAGCAGGATGTCTCATATGGACCCGTGTACCATGCAGAGGATACACGTGAGTTTATTTTCGGACCTGGTGCAGATGAGGGACCACACGAGGAGACACTTTTTGGGGAGATACATGAGGAGACCCCACCACAGCCATCACGACAGTACACATCGCTGGAGTAGAGGGAGCGTCAGGAGGAGGGGCAGGGTAAGAGACTTAGGAGAGAGAAGAAGCCGTGAACACCCTCGAGCAGATAGGATAGAGTTACTTGTTGTAGTTTATGTTTTGGATATTATTTCGGTATTAGTTCTTGTTATTTGGATGTTATTTCGATATTATTTTGATATTAGTTCTTATGTTGTTTTGTTTTTCTGTTGCTTAGTTCTTCCGCCGTCAATTTAACACATTAGTTTTTACGTTATTTACCTGCATGCTGCCTTGCGTCTGATGAATGAACATCGTTAAAAATAAAACAGGATTTTCAGATACCCGTTGCAAAAATAAAAATAAACCCCAAAATCCAGTCAGCTCTAAACCCTAAACTCTAAACCTAAACCTTAAACCCAAAAATCCATTCAGCCCTAAAAGCCCGCTAACCCAGTTGGCGCACCAAGCTGGTGCGCCAACCCAGTCCGCGCACCAGCCAGTTTGGTGCGCGAACTGGGTTAGCGGGGGTGGTAGTATTCAATAAAGGGTCAGCGGGGTGGTAACGATTTAATTCCTATTTTTTGTCATGGTAACAATAAAAATTTCGGAACAAAATCTATGTAGTTGTTTCATACACTCAATGTCAGCATCCATCAGAAGTTTAACTAAAAAGAATTTAACTGAAAAGTTTACACAAAATAACTTAAAATGCAAACGCATACATCAGAATATTTTTGTAATAATTAGTGATGTACATTTATTATTTAATGTATATTTTTTGCTATAAGAAAATATTAAATATATTACTTTTTTTGTATGTTTGTTATTAGTTAAATAATTGAATTTGTCGGAATAGATATTTGTGTTTTCAAATTTCTTGCTTTAAAAAAAAAACAATTTAGTTGAAATTGATTGTACATTTGTCTTTTTTATTAGTAATGTGATTGCATATATATGTGTGAAATTATGAGTTTTGACATTCTATATGTAAAACATAATAAAATTAATTATTATATTACTGTTATTATTCGTTATCCACCCGCTACCGTTTCGTACCCAATAATTCTAACGGGTATGGGTAGGGTAGGGTAATGTCAATTTTTAATGGATAAGAGTAGGGTATGGGTAAGGTCAATTCTTAGTGGGTATGGATATGAAAATGCTTCTACCCTACCCGTATCGTACCCATTGACACCCCTAATTACATAGCCATGATCCAATATATTGTGCTTTACTTTCTGAAGTTGCATGCGTTAGCCACTTTTCCCTTTGTTAATTTCTCTTATGTAAGCTTCTTAGGGCCTGTTCGGATGTTTGAGTTTGAAATGAAAATTGATAAGTTTCACGGTAATTTGATTTATAAATTCCAAGAGTGTTCGGATGCTCAGTTTATTTCCAACTCATTCCTATTATTTTTCCTATACTTTTCCCAAACAACATAAATTGATGGGAAATCGAAAATTCAGTCCGATTATATTCTTATTTTTTCCAAACCATGATGTCTACTACGTTTAGAACCATAAATACAAATCAGCTATTTTTCACTTCAATTTTATAAAGCTGTTGTACATCCAACTACAAAATTGTTTTAAATGTAACGGCAAAGAGTATTGAATGCACATCATATTTTCATCTAATTAAATTCTTATTTAACTATAAAAAAAATGTTTATATTTTATAAAATAATAATTAAGAAGAAATATTATGTTATAATTTAATCTATTTATTTAATTGTATTATTGATAATATCAAATATTTTAGAAAGAAAATTAAGATTTTTCATAACTAATTCCACAGTATAAACACTCAATTCAACACATTTTCATAATTAATCATATCGTATCCGTACTCGTGGGTTCTCATTTTTTCAAAAGTGAGTTCTCATTTCTGTCAAATCTCATCCCGTGTAATACAAATCTCATCTCGTGTAATCCCGTAACATCCGAACAGGTCCTTAGTGTGCAAAACTGAAAGTGTCACAATCATTTTAATTACGTAGATATATGTATCGATCCATTGGATCATCAAAAGTTGTAATAGTTAATGACGCACAATCAAAATTTGATTATGTTGCGTTCATGCATGCACAGCCTAGCCTAGTTATAGCTAGTCATGTACGTATGTGACTGTCTTTCATTTTTCTTCTTCCGATGTGTATGTGCATGCTATTAGTGGATGCGAGACGGACGGCGATCGAAGGATTAATTAATTAATTAATTAGGCACGCGCGTGCAGCATAAACTGATAAATAGTGTGTGGTTATCATGTACGTTGGCTCCTTAGAAATTAATGTGTGTACCAACTATATACCAAGCGATAAATAGTGTGTGGTTATCATATAAAAGAGAAGCGTGCTTATCACGTCTCACTCTTTCGTTTCAGCACGAGGTTCAAATGCAAATGCAAATGCAAACGGTGCATGCATCGATCAGCATCACCCCTTTCCCTTTGCCCCTTTCTCAACTTGAGAATCCAGTTGTACACGCAGCACTCTAGTGGAAAATACAGCTGGAGATCCAAGTCCACTATTATCGATCGGAATTTGGTTTAATACTCTCCATCACACCATTTCCTGGAGAAGTCCAGTACTATTGGAATTTTCTGTTACTTCTCAATATAATATTTGAATGAAGATTAAAACAACACAGGAACGGATCTAGGATTTTCATCAATGGACAAAAAAATAGCGAATCGAATTTAAATAGCTAATCAGATATAAATTCATTAGCTAATCGGATAATAGATATAAAAACAATACTCTGACTTATAATTTTCAATACTCCGACTTATAATATTCAATACTCATCTTTTAATGCTATTTATCATCAGAATTCAAAGAATTTATTCTATTTTTAATCCAAAATTTAATTCAAATTACAAATCAAGATTCCAAAGAGAGGCAAAAAAAAAAAAATTCCAGAGGGGGAGCAAACTCGGTCCGAATTAATATATTTCTATAAAAATTCAAAATCCAGAAGACAATGGTTCACCCCTGCATATAAATTACTAACCTGGAGAACAATGGAAGTGTTCAGTATTATATAAAATGGAGATGAAACTAGGTATAAGCTGATAAGCACCTATACCATTCTCTTTCTACCCAAACTGATAACCTACGGGTCTAAATCAAAAAGAAAAAAGTAGCAACCAATCTCAGTCCGATCCAACCAGACAGGTACTGCCAAGATTTGGCATTAGAAGAAGAAGAAGAAAAATGTAGCTTCCAGATCATGCCGACGGTCTCTTGTATTGTATGTGCTGGTCTGCACTATTAAAAATTTGAATTATTAACATGAAATTAAAAATATTTATTTGTTATATTTATTGCCTATATGTAATCTAATAGTGAGCATATCTGTAATCTAATTATGAATTGTCTACTGTCATATATAATTATCAATTAAAGTGATCAAATAAAGTAATAGACAATCAATATATTCATCAGGATATGGTCCATAAACGTGTAGAACAATTTAGGCAAAAATCAAATCATTGATGGACTAATTCTGAGATTTGCAATTTAGAAAACTGTCATTTAAGAGAATTGTGTGGGCCACACGGATATCAATGCAGCTGCGCGGATTTTGATGTAACAGCATGTTTTTTTATGAAGTCGCACAAAATATCTTTTTCAAGTTGGCAGATAACCAGATAGGTTACTATGTATAAGGATTGGTCCCCAAGACACAAGATAACATAGAAAAACACTCTTTGGAAAAATACAACTCTGTGTGTCTTCTCTTCTTCTCCACCATCAAAGAATAGAGAAGAAAAATTCATTAGAAAATTTGAAGAGGATTTCTCAAGGGTCATATCTTGCTGTCTTGGAAGATTTGATCCACGGCCATACGACGAAAAGGCGAGAAGGGTTTCTTGCCATTGAAGACTTGTCTTGTGCTCACGGAGACGGTTGTTGATCTACCAAGGCTATGGATATTTCATGACAAACGGCATGAAATCAGGTATTATGTTCTGCATTTCTGATTTATGTTTTGGACCTCTTTGGCATAGGATTGTTTGACCTTTATGATTCTCCAACATTACTTACATGAATTACTCATACAATTAATTAATGTCAATTGTATGGATAATATTCATGCAAATAAAATCCATGTAGTTGTTTCATACACTCAATGTCAGCATCCATCAGAAGTTTAACTGAAAAGTTTACACAAAAAAACTTAAAATGCAAACGCATACATGCATAAGAAGTTTTTATTGTGAACTTCATCCCTTTTTGTCATTTTGGAACTATTTTATTTTGTTTAATGAAATTGACTGAGTTCATTGAAAAAAGGAAACTTTGGAGATGGATTTATGTGGGTAATTATTTTATTTTGTTTAGGTGATTCAGGCTCAGGCAATAACGCACCAGCTTATAGCCTAGGAGAATATTACGGACCATTGATTTCTACATTGCGGCCCAGCAAGGCAGCTAAATTAGGCCCATTATATATGCTCCAATGGTAACAGGCTAACAGCTGCTTGATTGCCAAAATGTCCAAAATATATTTTAAGAGTATATGCATCTTTGAAACTATTAGAGTTTCTAATTTGACATGACAGTTGCTAAAAAATTACGACAAAGATCGTCTGAATTTCAGAATTTGAAAATAGATCTGACAACTCCGCTAAAAAATTAGAATTTATACCCTCTGCATTAACTCAAATTTTGAGTTAAGATATGTTAACCGTCCGATTTAAATCTGCACTAATATTAAAGGACCCAGTGTGTTATAGGCATGGATCGGATTGGTTTGAATTTTGATCGTACGATTCAAAAATTAACTCAAATGATATGTTAGAGCATCTACATCCCAACAACTCAAATGAGTTTTTAAATAACTGTTAACTACTTTTTAGAAATTAAGGTTCTAAAGTTTCTAATTTTCACATTCCTAAAATTAATTTTAGAGTTTCTATTAAGCCACATCAGTAATAAAGTAAAAAAGAGAAATAATTTGACTCAATCATTTGATCAGCATAGAGTTTATAAACAGTTTCTTAATAAGAAACTCTTCTATATCTCTAAAATTGAATTATAAACTGCCAGTCAAATTAGAAACTCCAATAGTACTAGAGATGTAAATGCTCTTAATACAGAGGATACGGATTCAACAAATTAAGTGTCACTTGTTCGCCAAATTTGAATCTCCTATACATGATAGCAACAACCTCGTATCATAATAATGAAAGCGGTAGAAGCAAAAGACCTCTCGAATTCGGATCAAGTACCCAATTGGATCAAGTAATATCTGAACCGTTCAATGTAAGTTTGTACGGATTTTATAGTGGAAACTTATATTTTAAATAGGCTCAAAATTATTATTATGACTTAGCTGGACTGACTCCTTCTTTGTCTAATTATTTTTTTATGAAAAAATTCTTATTTTAAATAGGTGCAAAAATTTAAAATAAATCAAGATTTCTCACAGCTAATCTCACGATATAGCCGAACATTTATTTTAGCACATTCTCATGATTATCCATGAATATGGGTCGTAAATCAATTAGTGGATTCTCGAACCCGCAAAATTTCATCTCGCACAATCCCGTGACAAACGAACACCCTTCCAACCATTTGATTTAATCTTTGCATAATTAAGATTCTCACGTCGTTAATGATTTCATTAATAACATTTGATATGGAAGCAAGCAATGATGTTTTAATGAATTCTTCCTTTGTTAATAACATAGAAAGAGAGGAAGTTTAAAGGTTAGCACCTCAGTCACTACAGATTACATTTTTTTTAAAAGAGAAAAAAAAGTATCAGCCTTGATAAAACAAGTAATTTTCTGATTCTAAAAAATATAATACAATATAAATAAATTGAAATCGTATATAAATTTTAGGAAAATATCGTATGATTCGTAAAATTTGGAAAATAATAGCTCGGAGATGATACAAATATTTTTGGGAACTTGGTTATATTGCTGTAGGAATTGATCAAAGCGAAGGTATAAAATTTTTATTTTTAGAAATTTAATATTAAAAATCATCAAGAAATGGATGGTGTTTTAATTTTTTTATTTTACAGAAAGAACCGAATCATTACTTCAGTTTCTTTAGTCATTTTTAAAAACAACAGAATCAATAATTTAGTTTATTAGAAAATGTATTCATGGAAGTAGCTTGGCCACAAGAAATCCTTAAATATGCTTGAAGAAACAGAATTATTAATCAGGTTATTTTCTATGAAATTGAATAAATAAAACTATACATCTATTTTATAAATTATTTTTACAAAATTTCTAAAAATAAAAATGTTTCTTTTTTCTCTTTTACTTTTGTTTTGTACTACTGATTGGGTCGCAAGTGGCAACCTAGTCACATCTCATTGGTCCTTGTGAAGTGCTCTACCTGATGCAACATGTTGGCCTTTTATAGTGATTCAAATCCAACAATGATTGCTACCACTAGTTATACAACAATGTTCTTTGTAACGCTCTCGTATCAATATCTCATATTTTTCATACCTCATTATACTTCACACTTTATATTTTCGTTTTCAAATTCAAACTGTCGATTTGAACCGCTCAGCATGATATTCATGCTAAAATATACTAGGAGTCCAAATTTTATAATTTTTGAAAAAAATTACTATTTTTTTAGATAGGTACAAAATCACTGTTTTTGAACGGTCTAAAATCAGTGATTTTGAACCTATCTAAAAAGATAATAAAAAAAATTTCAAAAATTATAAAAATTCATCTCCAAGCATTTTTTAGTATGGATATCGTGTTGAGTGATTCAAACCGACAGTTTAGATTTTGAAAACAAACATATAAAATATAATGAGATATGAAAGACATGAGATATTGAAGCTGACTGCCATAAGCAGCCAAATGTCCAAAATGAAGGAAAGAACCATCTTAGGTGTAAACACCGAGTCACAAATCCTCCTTTTTAGGATTTTTACACAACAAAGAGAACTAGAAAAGGTGTACAAAGTGGAAAGTATATATATAAAATTATGTGGTTTGCACATGCATGATGCTTATTGATGCATTATAGTCGAATTAAATATAGGGGAGACTCGACAAAGGAGAGCAAAGAGTTAGGTTGGTGTCGAATAGAACTATTCACCAGTGACAGTGTGACATGGATGTGCATTGCACTTCGGTCTCACCAGTTATCAAGTGCCAGATGACATTAATTTTAGAAAGATACAAACGGGACACTGATTTTAGTAGCACTAGGCCACTAGCTAGCACCCCAATATTTTATTCCCAAATTAAATTAAATTATTTTTATTAATGATTGCTATTATAGAATGTTAGAATGTTTGGTTTGATATATAACAAGGGAACATGGATCTGATAAGCTATCTAATGGCACTGAGAGAGACTGAGACTGTCTTAGTCTTAGTCTTAGTGCGCTTCATCAATCATCAGTGCAAATGAATCCATCCATAGCCCATAGCCCATAGCCCATAGGTAGATTCCAATAATGATTCTAGTTTCTCAACTTTTGACATATTTCTGCAATTATATATAGTTTGGTTTTGGTCTCCTCTACTGCAAGTAGGTTGCCATTATTGCCGACATTTTTATTAATATCCAAAGTTTAATACAAATTATTAATTATGTCCGGAGTTTAAAATTTTCGCTAAAAATATTCAAACCGGTCAGAAAATGGCCGGTTTACTCCTCCACTAAACCGGCCATTTTCTGGCCGGTTTACTATTTTTTTTTTTTTTTTTTAAGACTTGAATAGCAAAATAGTAAAATCTAACACTAAAAATTGAAATTTTTTGTTTAAATTTTTTGTTAGATTATTTTTTGTGATTTATAATTACCATATTTATACTAAAATACACTGGATTACTGGAAATTATGTTGAATTACACTATATTACAATAAATTATGTTGAATTACTCTAAATTACAATAACTTTGCTAATTACGCAAAATTACGCTAAAGTAGACCGATTATGTGCCATCTTTCGTGAATCATAAAAAATAGTAAAAAAATTCCGAAAAATTATGCTAAAGTTTCGCAAAATTACGCTAAAGTTTCGCCGTCGTTTTTCGCCGTCACTAAATTACATTACATTACGGTACGTTTTATAGGCTATGGTGAGTTGTGAAGTAAAACAACGTTTTACTTCACGCTATATTTTCATTTTGAAAATTCAAACAACCGATCCGAACGGTTCAACATGTTCTAAATATTGAAATGTGCTTGGAGACTAAATTTTACATTTTTTGGAATTTTTTTTACTATTTATTAAGCCACTTTGAAATCGCTGATCCACTATGAACAGTAAAAAACAGTAAAATTTTCTGGACCACCGGATCAGCGATTTTCAAAGTGGCTTAATAAATAGTAAAAAATTTCCAAAAAATGTAAAATTTAGTCTCCAAGCACATTTCAATATAGAGAACATGTTGAGCGGTTCGGATCGGTTGTTTGAATTTTCAAAATGAAAATATAAGCGTGAAGTAAAACTGACCTCTTACTTCACAACTCACCATAGCCCAGCTCTATATATATATATATATATATATATATATATATATATATATATATATATATATATATATATATATGAGATGAGCTATTGTGCTTTGCAAAGTAAAACCCTCTCTTTACTTCGGGTCATATTTTTTATTTTGAAAATCCAAATAACCGATCCGAACCGTTCAACATGTTCTAAATATTGAAATGTGCTTGGGGACTAAATTTTACATTTTTTGAAATTTTTTACTATTTATTAAGCCACTTCGAAAATCGCTGATCCGGTGGTCCAGAAATTTTTACTGTTCACAGTGGATCAGCGATTTTCAAAGTAGCTTAATAAATAGTAAAAAAATTCCAAAAAATGTAAAATTTAGTCTCCAAGCACATTTTAATATTTAGAACATGTTGAACCGTTCGGATCGGTTGTTTGAATTTTCAAAATAAAAATATGGCCCGAAGTAAAGAGGGGTTTTACTTTGCAAAGTACAATAGCCCATCTCATATATATATATATATATGTGTGTGTGTGTGTGTGTGTGTGTGTGTGTGTGTTAGAAATATAAATGTGGATGTCCAACCATTTTGTAACTATCAATATTAATCGCCTCATCTTCCACTACTATTGGAATTC
This sequence comes from Carex parvula, assembly GCA_025461045.1. Lineage (NCBI taxonomy): Eukaryota > Viridiplantae > Streptophyta > Magnoliopsida > Poales > Cyperaceae > Carex > Carex parvula. The sequence goes on along the minus strand of JAJGRW010000050.1, from coordinate 3,263,579 downwards.
ATTTTCCCACCACTATTGTAAATAATTTTAGATGACTTTTCATTTACAATTTGTAGCTTATAAATAGAAGATTCGTAATTTTGTATTGTACACATAAGAAATATACGAATAAAGAGATTGCCATCTTTTATATGTTCCCTCTCTTGTTTATTATTCTTTGTCTTTATTTTATAACAATATATTATGTATATTAATGAGCAATTAATATTCATTCTCCAACTATTCTTGATAGTTGTGTTACGCTTAATGAACCACTAAAACATGTAAATAAATTTCAGCAAATCCCAATAAAGTTTAGATCTTTAAAATACGTATATATATTTGTGAAATGAATGTGTTTTAATGTTTTATTTAGTAAATAATAAAACAAATTATTATATTAGCATTACCCGTTATTTACTCGCTACCATTTCATTATCCAACAATCATAACGGGTAAGGGTAGGGTATGGGTAAGATAATTCGTAGCGGGTAAGGGTAGGGTAAAATAAAGACAATTTATAACAGATAGGCCTTAATTTTTTATCATTTCCACCCGATCCTTACCGTACCCGTTGACACCCCTACAACCAATAGGCCTTAATTTTTTACCTTTTAGTTGTCAATAAAATATTTAATGATCAAAGGATTTGATATTTAAAAACTAGCTTTTAAAAAAGTTTAGTGACAAAAGATAACGATTTTTGTGTAGGAGATGCGGGTTCCAAATTCGAATGGATTTTTTTAATAAATATTAAAAACTAGGTTTTAGTTTAGTGACAAAAGATAACGAGAGGGACTCCATATCAGAAGTATCGAACCCCGCAGGTGATGGCTGTGACGGCATCTCTGCCGGACCCTGCAATCATACACATAAATTATTAAATTTGATCTGAATGAAGAAATTTATTAAAACCTGACAGATACTGAAGTATGACAGATACTGAAGTATGACATACTGAAGTATGACACACATTTTGTAACTCTCAATATTTCAATATTTAGAAAATGTTGAGCGGTTCGGATCGATTGTTTGGATTTTCAAAATGAAAATATGGCGTGAAGTAAAACGTTGTTTTACTTCACAACTCACCATAGCCTATAAAACGTACCGTAATGTAATGTAATTTAGTGACGGCGAAAAACGACGGTGAAACTTCAAACGGTCATAAAACGGCGCTCGAGTGTCCGATTTCAGCAAATGACCACTTTTCGGAAAGCTTGCGAAAAGACGCATGCGTCAGTGCCCACGATGCCGGATTTCAAAATTCAGAATCACCAAAAAACTAAGGGAAGAGCCTCAAAACTTGAGTTGAAGTTTTCGATTAAGATTTTTGTTTCTATTATTCAATCCAAGTAGCTCAGTAAATTAGTTACATAATGAACTTGTAGAATACCAGTTTTTACTATTTTTCGGATTTTTTTTACTATTTTTTATGATTCGTGAAAGATGGCACATAATCGGTCTACTTTAGCGTAATTTTGCGTAATTAGCGAAGTTATTGTAATTTAGTGTAATTCAACATAATTTATTGTAATATAGTGTAATTCAACATAATTTCCAGTAATCCAGTGTATTTTAGTATAAATATGGTAATTATAAATCACAAGAAATAATCTAACAAAAAATTTAAACAAAAAATTTCAATTTTTAGTGTTAGATTTTACTATTTTGCTATTCATAGTCTTAAAAAAAAAAACAAAATTAGTAAACCGGCCAGAAAATGGCCGGTTTAGTGGGGGAGTAAACCGGCCATTTTCTGGCCGGTTTGGGTATTTTTAGCGAAAATTTTGAACTCCGGGCATAATTAATAATTTGTATTAAACTTTGGATATTAATAAAAATGTCGGCCATTATTGTTTAGGACTTGTGAGTGTTTATTTTCATTTTTTATTTTTAGAAATTAAAATATTAAATTACCGAAAACAATATTGATTGTTTTTTTCTTCCATAAATAGATGGAACTTTACCATTGGTTCGGTCTCACTGAGGATAGGCTAATAGGATTGAACCATTGGTTCGGTAGTACCACATCAATGGCCACACAGTGCGCAAAATTAATAGGACTGAACTCACACAAAGTGTGCAAAATTAATGGGACCGGACCATTGATGCGTTTTGAAATTAATAAACAAAGATATTCATTTCAGTGTTGAATACTGAAAATTTCAAGTTTTTAGTTGTCTGTCACTTGATGTTGCGGATGTGTTAAATTTTAAATTTTCAGAATTCTAGTAGCTTTTTTGTTTATCATTTTTTTTTAGACGAGATTATATTTAAAAATTTCGGTGAGTGAGCTATATATAGTATGCACAGCTTTAATACCAAATTAGCATAATATATATACATTAAAGTGGTTAACTTTAATGGCAGGCATGTGCTTTGGCATGCTAGTCACTATCGTATATTTAAAAATTTCGGTCTGTGAGGCATATAGATAATTAATTGTTTTTAAAATTGCAATGAGATCTGAGTCTCCAATTTTAATCCGTATAGCTAGGCTAGGTAGAAATGCGAGTATAGATACACTTCTCCTGTAGGCTGTAGCTAGGTAGAAATTAAAAGATGGAAACTTAATTAAGGGCTAAGCAAAACCAATGAATGAGCTTTTTGCTTTTCGGTGCAAAAGTAGCTAGGATCCTTTTAGTCGCCTAACTTTTGTGAAGTGTCAAATTTTGGAAGCTTGGCCTTTCTCTCTTTATTATTATACTGCCTAGTGCGTATGGTATATAATATGGTAGCCTACTAGCCGCCAGTGCCCAGTGGCCAGTGCCCAGTGCCAGTGGCAGTGCGTGAATTCTAGAAGATCCTAATTCTATTCTCTCTTATATAATATATATAATGTATTTACCTAATTAATGCATTCTTTTACTTTTCAGTATTCATGATTCATCGGCTGTGGTTACAGTTACAACTTAAAAGGCGTCTGGGATCATTTTTCTTTTACTTTTCGAGTGAGGCTATGGTGCTATGCATAGCACGGATGGGGTCCGTGCTACGGCTCAAAATTTGACTTTTTAAAATCCTAATAGTCGATCCAACCGTTCAATGTGATAACCATATGAATATGTACTTGCAAACTAAATTTTATATTTTTTCGAATTTTTTAACTATTTTTTTAGATAGGTAGAATTTTGATGGTCCAGAATTTTCAGAAAACACTGATTTTGCTACCTATCTAAAAAAATAGTTAAAAAATTCGAAAAAATATAAAATTTAGTTTGCAAGTACATATTCATATGGTTATCACATTGAACGGTTGGATCGACCGTTAGAATTTTAAAAAGTCAAATTTTGAGCCGTAGCACGGACTCCATCCGTGCTATGCATAGCACCATAGGCTCACTCTTACTTTTCAGTATTCATGATTCATCGGCTGTGGTTACAGTTACAACTTAAACGGCGTCTGGGATCATTTTTCTTTTACTCCATGAAGCACACGCACGTAGCTTTTCATCACCAAGTACACAAACCTTTCCAGCTTTCCTCAACAAGTACATATATACCTAACCATTTAACCAGGAACCAATGTGTTGCCAGTTAAATTAGGTCACAGTAGTACAAATGTACAATTATTAAGATTTTGTTATTTTAACAAGAGGTTTCATGATCTGTGGTTCGTAACATACTCTGACAGATGGGGCTCAATCCTCTGTCTTAAATAATCTGGTTAATTAGACACAAACAAATCACACAATTTCAATGCACAATTAATGCTGCAGGAAATAGTCAAGTAGATATATTGACAGAGCAATTTTTGCTTCACGCAGCGCACAAACACTAGAGACAACACATATGAAATGTGCGCTGCATAAAGCGAAGAAAGGAAATAGTGGCTCTTAAAATGAAGAATTAAAGGAAATAGTGGGTCTTAAGTCTTAACAGTTAATTAACATGGAGAAACGCTTGATCAGCACAGAACACAACTGTACATGGTTAGAAACAAAGGAAGAAGTAAATAAAAAAATACGCAACCGTACAAACAGAGAAGTGAATAAATAAATAAAAAAAGCAAGGAGCAGCCAACGTCAAGGCCCCGTCAAAATTCAACTGGGCCACGTCAAAGTTCAACTGGGTCACGTGACACGTCCAACTCCATGAAACCGACCACTTTCCCTGAACCTGGTCCACTACACTCAACTCTCTCAGAATACAGGGGCAATATATTATTGTGCTTTAAGATTTGTGCAAAAGAATTTGGACGATCTGGATTTTTCACAGATCAACTCAAAGTTTGAGATATATCAGCGCAGTGTGTAATAATTGAATTTTAATTTTGTTTCATTAGTCCTCTTTACTTTTTAATATTTGATTTTAGAATCACTTGTATCGTGCATGACTTTAAAATCTTCAATCATTCCTGGTCAAGAAAAATGTGTAAGTTTTTGAATGTGCATGCATTACTTGTGATGCAAAATAAGATATAAATAATATGAACAGTTCATTTTAAATAGTAATTTTGAATTATAAGATTGAAATCTAAAGTAGTTTCAGAATAACTCTTAAAATATTAGTTCTAGTTAAAACGATCTTAGGTTAACATATATTTCCCGCTCATTTTTATTGTTTACATGAAAAAAATAAAAAATTGAATGTGAATATATTTTTTTTGCTATTCTTAGATAGCATAGATAGTCATTTTCTCAGTTAGTATTTAATTATTTTGCTCGTAAGTAGTCTACGGCAAGTTTTTAAAAGTAATCATCAATATAATTTTTTTAGTAAGGCTGAAAATAAATATTATGCATTGAGCAACAATAATTTATTAAAAGAAGGATTCAGTAGCTATGTTATGTTACTGTATTTTTCTACGAATAATTAATTTCACAATTTATTAACATGTTGAAGTAAGAACATCACTTGGCTTCTTTAATTATATCGGCATTATGCATCATAACATATCTGTTAGTTGGAAATTATAATCCCTGAGCAGACTCAAAGTCCAACATGAATCGTAATCTAATTTGACTTTTAATATATTTTGTCTGACTCCTGTATAATTGTTCTCTACGACTTTCTATTAATGTCATATACATTCTCATATCAACATTGATATTGATATAATAATAATAATAATAATAATAATAATAATAATAATAATAATAATAATAATAATAATAATAATAATAATAATAATAATGCGCTACCTGCCTACCTCAGACACTTTGGAATTGATAGGAAAAGGAAACACATACGGTTACGCCGTACACCAAGCCCAGGCGAAAAGTATCTCTCCCATTGTTTAGCGTCTCTTTCCGACCACCACCTCTCAAAAAGAATTCACTTCATTTGCGTTGGGACCTTCCTTCCCGCCTGGCTTTTCCTCACTACCTCCCTTTCTCTCTCTTCCCTTTTCCTTTAATTTATCTCTGTTACACCTCTGTCTCTCTTTTGAACTTCTATATATAGCACCTCAACTCCATTCTTCCTCGCTTCCCGCTTCCTTTCATTCATTTGTTGCATGTGGGGCTTTACAACCTGAAAAATCACGCACAAAACGACAAGAGAAAGGTGAAATGGAGCAAAAGGGATTATTCATGTCAGCGATCGGGGTAGGCCTTGGTGTGGGGATAGGTCTCGCGTCAGGCCAGGCTGTGGCGAAGTGGGCCACGCCGCCGCTTCACTCGCCGACGGACGCCGTCGAGGCGGAGTTGAAGAGGCTGGTCGTTGATGGAAAGGAGAGCCCGGTCACCTTCAACGACTTCCCGTATTATCTAAGGTAATTGATCAGGGGATTTTGCGTAGTGCCTATATATGTAGTGATGCCCTTGGCAACTTTTTCTCTTTGAGTCATTGAGGGGGGTCGAAAGGCAAATTATTTCTCTTGGAACCGTTTACTAAGTTTTGTTCTTCGTGTTCACTGCACTTTTTATTGATGGAAGTTGTATATTTACATCCTCAGATCTTTTATATTTACTTGGCGATTATAATGTTAGAACCAGTATCGTCTGCTGTCACATAAATTTTGGGTTTGCCCAAAGTCAGGCCGGCTGAAGCATTCGGACCTGGCTGGAAATTCATGGGGGAGATTAATAAGGAATGGATAAATTTAAGATTCATGCCAATATGTAATGGACAGTCCGGTATTCAAACTCAAATTTTGAATTACCTCAGACGATATGAATTCCAATTTAGAATGCCTTTTCCTTCAGTTGTCCGTAAGTACTCTGTTGACTACCTGCTAGGCTGTTATTGTTGAATTCAGATTCTCTATGATAAGTCAAATTTTGAGTTTGAATTTGGACCGTCCGTTCCAAATTGGCACAAACCTTAAAGCTGCCTGCTCTCTGTTCTCTGCCCCGTATATTCCAAATTGGCCCCAATTCTTCAACTGGCCTGGTTTCTGGCAAACTCAAATTTTGAGTTATCTTAGAGGACTCGGACTCGTTATTGTTGGTGTTTAGACATCAGAGATTCGTATCACTCTCATGATTAGAATCGGTTGTTCAAAAGACCATTGTTGCAAATCATGTAAAAAGAATACATGATCTATAAACTTTGATTTTACTTATAGTTTTCTTTAGGTATTTTACCTTTAGGAAGAATTTAGCTTATACTATGTTGCTGGTGGTTAAATTGTAGCAAATCGGAATTCTTTTTCTTATTTTTAAATCATTGTTCCCTTGTAACATGATTGTCTGATTTACTTTCTTAGTATGCGGATCTCCAAGTTAGAAAATCCAAAGAGATCCCTTTTAAATAAACTTGCAAAGGCATCTTCTATGTTTCTTTATTTCCAAGAGTGGATCATGTGCTTGTTGTGATGTGAAAGCAGCACATGCTGTTTATTTATTTTACAATGCTTTAACTTTGTTCATCTACACCTGAGTAAAATGAGAAATATCCTGTAAATCATGGAACTATCAGATATATCTGTAGTTATTGTTGACCACAAAAATTAGCATAGTACAAGATGACCAAAGTATACTTCCTCACTGTTTTTTTACCAAATTGAGAGGACAGAGAAGGGTTTTCCAATCAAAGTGGGTGTAAGGGGTTATTCTCCAGGTTAAAAATATTAATTTCATTTTAGGCCCTGAATGTACCTGGAATTAAATTACTGCTATTGATTTAATTGCAGTGAACAGACCAGAATCGTACTGACTAGTGCAGCATATGTTCACTTGAAGCAAGCTGACCTCTCAAAGCACATTAGAAATCTTTCTCCTGCTAGTCGTGCTATTTTACTATCAGGCCCTGCAGGTAAATACATTAGATTTTTCTTGGTTCTATTTAAAGAAAATACAGCATTTTGCACATATCATTGCAATATTGCAGAGATGTTGGAAGTACATCCCTGAAATTTGCTAAACTCCAGTATACCCCATGAATCGCAGAGAGTTTTTTTATATAATTCTGCAAAGCACAAGGAATCTTTCAGAGGCAACCACTTTCACGTTTGCTTTAAAATGCCTCAATTGCCTTCTCTGCTACTCTTTCTGACTCTATATCCATAAATTAGTGTGAAGAGCAAAATTATGGTATTTCTGTCAAGTGCTGGAGGGGGTGGTGCATGAGATGTTTTACATATTTTGGAGGGTATACAGGGTATTTCACAGTTGAACAGTGCTCTTGTTGGAATGTGTTGTAATTTAAAAATCGTCTCTTGCAGCTATAACAGGGTGATGGCATTTAATAGGAGTACAAACTTTTATTCTTAAATAGTATTAATTTATTACATTGTTCTATATGTCTCCAGAGCTTTACCAGCAGATGCTCGCAAAGGCTTTGTCTCATTACTTTGGGGCCAAGTTACTTTTGCTTGATGTCACGGACTTTTCACTTAAGGTGGGTCCTGAAAAGCAGTTTATTTTCATTTTCGAAAGCAATTGTTTTACATTTTGCCTCTTTTTAATATATTTATGTTTTTTTTATAGTTTCAGAGCAAATACGGTAATGTCAACAAACCTTCGGTAAGACTTGAGTAGAAATACTTATTCTGCAGTTTCTATATATTAATCAATACAAAAAAATACATGATTTGATTTAAGGAACAACACTGAATTATTTTATTTTATGATATCTAGTTTCACCAAAGGTCTATATCTGAGACAACAATTGAGAAGATGTCTGGTTTATTTGGGTCTCTTTCCGTACTTCCCAAGAGGGAACAACCTCAACCTAAAGGTAACAATCCTTTACAAACTGATAATACTTTTTGTAGGATATCTGTTTTTTATCATGCTCTCATTTCTTTGATATTCTTTAGCAGGGTTGTTGCGCCGTCAGAGCAGCAGTGTTGAACTAAGGGCTAGGTATGGCACCAATATTTTGTTCTGAATCTTCTGATATATATTTTTTTGTCCTTTTCAGATTGATTTGATATTAATCAAACATTAAGGGTAATAAGGGCGCTTGTGATATGAAATTTAAGTATAAATTGATGCTTTAATTTTCTCAAAATTGCATCTTGGTTGTGTTCTGGTTCTGGTTCTGGTTCTGGTTTTGTGTACCTGACCAAAATTCAGAACCTTTTCTTAAGACCCAGTTTGACTCGCATTTCCTTTTATGTCTTTTATACATATTTTTCTCAGTGACAAACCTCTGCTAAGGAAGAATGCATCAGTCTCTTCAGATATGAGTGATCTTGTATCACAATGTAGCAGTAGCACAGGTTATTGAGCAGCTTATAATGTCTTTTCATTTTCAATATCATATCTCATTGATATTTCCAAATTTAAATGTTGGGCCAGGCATGAAAGAATTTCTTTTCAATTGTGCAGCTCCTCTTAAAAGAACCAGTAGTTGGTGCTTTGATGAAAGATCTCTCATACAGGCACTACATAAGGTCTGGAACTGTTTTCACCATTCTTTTGTTGTCATTGCATTGAATATTTTTAAACTGATTTTAGTGTTTTATTAATCTTAATTTACAGATTTTATCATCCATCTCCAAAAGTGACTCCATAGTACTCTACATAAGGGACATTGAGGCCTTCCTCTATAGGTCTGAGCGTGCATACAAGATGTTTGAGAAAATGCTCGACAAGGTATCAGGACCAGTTTTAGTTCTTGGTTCAAGAGTTCTCGAATGTGAAACTGATGCATCAGACATAGAAGGGAGGGTTAGTAATCTATTTCCTTATACCATAGAGATAAGGCCACCTGAAGAAGGGGACCACCTCATCAATTGGAAAACTCAATTGGAGGAAGATATGAAAACTATACAGATCCAGGATAATAAGAACCACATAATGGAGGTTTTGGCATCTAACGACTTAGAAATTGATGACCTGGGGTCAATTTGCCTAGCAGATACAATGATAATTAGTAACTACATTGAGGAAATTATCGTCTCGGCTATATCGTATCATTTGATGAATACAAAAGATCCAGAATATAGGAATGGCAAGCTCGTTATTTCTATAAAGAGGTCAGTTAACATTGCTTTTAATTTTCTCATTTCTTACATTCCTCTAGCATTTATATGCTAACATTATGCTAACATTATGTATACAGTTTACTTGTTGTTTAAATTTTTCTTTACTTCTCAGTTTAATAAATTTTATTTCTGTGAAGTTTGTCACATGGATTGAGTATTTTTCAAGAGAACAGTCTTGATGGAAAAGACACCTTAAAGCTAGAAGCCAATGGTGAAGCTGCCAAGGTACTATTTCTTTCCTCGATTGAAATTAGAAAAATGAAGAATATGGGTTTGGTCTATGCGAAGTTAATGTATTTTTTTCCAGGATAATTCCAAAAATGACACAACTGTTGGCAAGAAGCCAGAGAACAATGCTGAAACCTCAGCAGCACCGCCAGCAGAAAACAAAGGCGAAGCTGAGAAACCAGCTGCAGCATCTCCTCCTGTTAAAGTTGTAATATTTTCTCGTCTTATTGCACCTTTACCTTCTCTCCTGCTTTTATGTTGGGTTTTTTTATCCACTTTTCCCAAAACCAAAGTTGGTACAAATGGTACACTCTTTTAGTTGACCTTAAGAAACAGACAAAGAAAAAATAATAGAGCCGTAGAGAAAAATTCCAGTGTGAAAACCCCAAGGGAACGAAGCTTAGACCATCAGAGAAAGTCAGATAAATATGTATGGCACTTTTCGGCACAGTCCTTGCATGTATACACCTACTTGACCTATCATTCTAACATGTACACCCTTCAACAGGAAACACCGCCAGATAACGAGTTTGAGAAGCGCATTCGGCCCGAAGTAATCCCAGCTCATGAGATTGGTGTCACCTTTGATGATATTGGTAAATATAGTAACAAAAGAAAAATTTACATATACAAACAGGATTGTACAGGAACCTGAAGATAAATTAAATTTTGGTTTATAAGATATGGGAATTTTGTCAATGTTTCCTCAGTTTTCAAGGAAGAAATCTCAGTACTTCATTGTCAACCTCCTGTCATACTTTAACCTTTACGGACACTAGTTCGAACTTTGTGTGTGGCAATGGATAGCCAATTGTGAGACAGTTTCAATTTACTGTAGAAATAAATTTCGTTTCACAAAACTTCTTTAATAATTGGTGACACAATTCCCTCAAAAGTACATTATACTATGAATCCTTTTATTGGATTTTCTCCTTTAGATTATATTAGCTAAGTGGAAGGGACTTTTGGCAATGGAAATTGACGAACAAGTAACCATATTTTTTCCCATTTGCACATGTAGAATATAGAATATAGATAGATGTAAATAATAATTTCTCTTACAGGTGCATTAGACGACATCAAGGACTCATTGCAGGAGTTGGTGATGCTCCCCTTGCGCCGCCCCGACCTCTTCAAAGGCGGCCTCTTGAAACCTTGCCGAGGCATTCTTCTATTCGGCCCTCCTGGTACTGGAAAGACCATGCTTGCTAAAGCTATTGCAAATGAAGCCGGCGCGAGTTTCATCAATGTTTCAATGTCAACTATTACCTCAAAGTGGTTTGGTGAGGATGAAAAGAATGTCCGAGCATTGTTCAGTCTGGCTGCTAAGGTTGGTTTTTCTTTATAGATGTAGTTGGGTTTATTTAGTTTGACTGGTATGATGAAGCAGGTGAATGGAATCACTTTTTATCATTGAAGAAAAAAAATGACTGGTATTCACTGGCTTGGAACTCATTCATGTGCTTTTCTTCTATCAGCTATGCTTTCTTTCAATTGGCTAATGGTCCATTAGAAAGAGGTCATGTCATTTAAATTGACCCAATCTGCTCATTCTTACCCAAACATACGTGTAAATAGAACTTAGTGAAGACTCACCTCAAAGCAATTACAGGTGACAGAATGAAAATTGATATTGTTACAATTTATCCAAACTCATAACATCATTGTGCAAGGCATAGTTCAGAAGAGGTGACAGAATGTTCAATAGATAATCTATTGTACAAAACTAAAAAAAAAATACTAATTATTGTGAATTACAGGTGTCACCTACAATAATATTTGTTGATGAGGTAGATAGCATGCTGGGTCAGCGGGCCCGAGCTGGGGAGCATGAGGCCATGAGGAAGATCAAGAATGAGTTCATGACACATTGGGATGGCTTGTTGAGCAAATCAGGGGAGCGTATCCTTGTTCTTGCAGCCACAAATCGGCCCTTTGATCTCGATGAGGCCATTATTAGGCGGTTTGAGCGTCGGTACGTAGTAGGAATATTTTTCTTTTTGTTTAATAATGACAGGTATTGAATGTTATGGAAACAATTAAACTAGCACCCAGGTGGACCACATCAGCATGTACCCCTTTTTACCAGATATAATCTTCTAATGTTGCATAAATTTTCTAATCCAATAAACACTCTTTGAACTAGAAGACCATTTTGTTCTGTTTTGGAGTTCAGTGATGATTTGATGAGTTTAGGATGCTAATTAGCAAAATCCCAGATGTTTAGTTTGAACATCTAGTTAAAGAACCAGAGTGACTGTAGTTTTTTAGCAATATAATTATACGAGGATTCTTTTGGTCATTTATGCCAATGATTTAGCTTAGATGTAATTGTTGCTGTCATGTTTAACCCCAATAATTTCCTTTTTTCTTAACAGAATTATGGTTGGATTGCCCACGTCTGAGAGCAGGGAATTGATATTGAGGACCCTTTTATCTAAAGAAAAAGTTGGGGAGCTTGATTACAAGGAGCTTGCCACTATGACTGAAGGATATAGTGGAAGCGACCTAAAGGTCTCTTCTAATATATGTTTTCTGACCCTTTCTTGTTTTAAGAAAAACTTTACTTGATCAATGATGATGGTGATAATAAATTGCTAACTGAAAACATTTGTTCTGTAACGTAGAACCTTTGTGTGACAGCTGCATACTGTCCTGTTAGAGAGTTGATCGAGAAAGAAAGGCAAAGGGATCTGGTACGTGCTGTTTTTACATCATCTATTTTAGTTTAATTAATCATTGTTGCACTTGTTACCATAAACAGAAGGGAAATTGTATGTTTATGCAAAAGAATCAAGAGGTATACAACCCATAGGAAATATACTGTTTGTTAGTGCATGAAACTGTTGGGACAACAAAATAAAAATTGAAAATGAACTATGAGAGAAAACTTGTATGTTGAAGAAAATTAAAAAGAATCCAAAAAAGATGGAAAGAAGGAATTTTTTGGTCAGATAGTTTTCATTCCTATCATTTTTAACAGTATCTAAGCCCTCTTTCTGTCGCAGGGTAACTCAGAAAATAGTAATGACAATGATGAGCCGGCAATTACACTAAGACCATTGACCATGAAAGACTTGAAAATTGCAAGGAGTCAAGTAAGCTTCCCTTGTATAAATTTGGATCTTACAACCAAGGGTTTATTCCATACTAATAATTCTGATAAAAATCAGGTATCTGCTAGTTTTGCGGCTGAAGGAGCTGTGATGAATGAACTGAAACAATGGAATGATTCGTACGGTGAAGGCGGCTCTAGGAAGAAGGAACAGTTGACCTATTTTCTGTAGTAGAAAGACAGTTTCGTATATAAGCAATTACTTTGAAGTTTGCTTTTGGGGTTCTGAGTGGAGATAACTCAGATAACCGAGGTTGCAAAGGGATATCTTTAATACACTAGCTTCTAAGTCAAGCTTATACCACATCAGCTTGAATATGCCAGATTCCATTCAGGAGCTTCATATATTGTAAAATTCTTTTGTTTAGATTGTATTATGTATGTGTTTCTATTTGCTTCTAGTTCCCCGGCTAGATCCTCATTTAAAGTGTAATTATATAACTTTTGCTTATTCTTTTGTTTTTCTTTTTTTAAATCAATGTAATGGTTTATGAAGACCATGTGTGTAGACAATGTAAACATAGCAACTTAATTCTAGAGACAATTTATTATAAGCATCTGTGTCTTAAGAAATACTATAGAGGAAAATAGTGGTGATCATTTAAGTGTCTGCTTCTGTTGTAACTAGAAATAAAAAATAAAAATAAGCAAGGGCTTTTGTATAATATTATCTAACACAAAAATCTTGGTTTGTCACAAGCAGCTAGGTGGAATAACTAAGCCAGAGGCACTGCCACCTGCATGGGTACAAGATGCCTCTGCCGGATGGTCCCCAGCCCCAGAATAGGTGAGTTTTATATTTTGTAACTCTATTCCAATGCATGGGTTCACTGGGCTGCAATCGAACTTGACGGCGACTTTGGATGCAGATGAGCCATGGATGTCCGTGTATGTCACTTGGCTTATTCTCACACCAGAGTTCTATACAAGGAGAAAACAGAGATGAGTAGTGAAAACTTGTCAATGTAATGAATAGGTGGAAATACAGACTTGCACACTCATTCAGCTTGGACCATGGATATAGGGAGAAATGGAGAATCATCATAATATCTATGCTACCCATGAACCTCAAATAAACACAGATTAACTAACCAAATTTTAACAGTGTGTAAAAAAAAGAGCTGGCTCAGTACAAGCCAGGAAATTCAGCATCAAATCCGGTATCATAATTAAATCATGGATTGCAATTATTAAATTAAGAATCTGGGAAAAAAAAGTAAAAAACAAGAATTTCATTTGTCTGTACAGTTTTGGATACCTGAGCAGGACAGCCTTCATTATCAGGGCAGTAATTCTGGTCAATAATAATCGGATTTTGCACATTTTCCATGACAGAATGCTCAAATACGACTCCTCGCACAAAAGCATCTGTCGGTCTCCCCCATGTTTTTATCCTTAGCCCATTCTGGGTCCCAGTGAACATGGTCGTCTTAACCGTTACATTCTGTACGCCTCTCTCGTTGTACCCCTTTCCTAGACTGCCTATGCTGCTCCAATTATTAGATGTTCCGAAATCAATACACAAGAAAAAGAATATTTTTGTAAAATGTTGATTGAGTCTAGGATTTAACAGGTCAGTTTTTTTAGTTTTTCACCAGAAATTGGGTTCAAATGTTGCTCCATTTTTTTTTCTTTTCTTACACTATTTGTATTTGGTTGTTTAATTTCTATATTTGTTGTTCAGGGCTTCAAGCACAATTAATTAACCCTTGAATTAAGTATGTTCTGTCCCAAAGAACATACAAAAGCAGCATATTAATGAAATTAACCACAACAAGATGCAATCATGCAAGATGCAAGGGTACAAATCATGTGACAGGGAGGACACACTGGTGTTTTAGTCCTTTGACCTTGGATAGAAAATTGAAAAGTCATGAGTAACAGTAAGAACCTTATGCCATGACCAGGCCCACAGCTGACGAGTTCAATCCACAAGTTGGTTGTGCCAGGTCCAATCGAGACACAATCATCTCCGGTTCGAATGCTGGCTCCTGTTATAGTAACACCAGTTGACCCCTGTACATGGATCCCGTCTGTGTTCGGACTATTTCCTGGGGCGTTTATCTTAACACCTTGCACCATCACCCGATCACAATTATCAATAACAATGTGGTACAACTCGCTGTTCATCGATGACAGGCCACTTATCGAGACATCTTTCGAGTTACGAAATGTCAGTGACTGTTTCAGCGAAAAAGAAAAAGAAAAAATTGATATGAAATAGAAAAAACAATTATGTCCTATTTAATTTAATTTGCTTGTAGTTTTTTTCTCTTTTGCATGCCAAAAAAGAAAGAGAGAATTTCAGCATGCCAGCACTTACCGTGGCTCCATTCGGGCAGTTACGACCAGAGGCTTTGCAAGCCCATAGACCTGACCCAAAACCGTCGAAGGTCCCTCCATAAACCGAAAGACCAGCAACTTTATCAAACACAATCCACTCCCCAACTCTTCCTAAAGTGGCATAATTTGAAGTTGCAACAAATGTGCCATGTATTTGCATGTTGATCTTGTTGCTGGCGCATGGTCCGGAAAAGGTGACATGGCCAACTAAATACTTGCCATTTGGCACATAGATAGTTGCTGGATTATTCGACTGGCATGCGGCGTTCCATGCTGAAAGTATGGCACTTGCAGCATCGGTCTGGCAATCCGATTTAGCTCCAAAGTCTACTATGTTGTACACTGCTCCTGCTCCTACAGATGCAATTAGATGGATTGAGAGTGTTATGAGTAGCACAGAGATTAAAAAATGTGCCATGATATTAGTATCCGTGTATATAATTTTGGGTATGGTTTGAGCTTGTTGCAGCAATTTGTAGGAAAATTTGGGCTATATATAGGAACAGGATGCATGATTGCATTATATCTCTTTGGTTGCTTTCAAGGCAAGTGATTAATTAATTCCGAGATTGCTGCGTACATGCTGCCTAATTGCAATATTTATTGGCCTTAATTTATGTAATTTTGAAGATTGCTGCGTTGACAAATCTCTTAATCTAAGGTAGGTGTTAATAGTTACTAGATTAGGGCGTATAAAAGCTATATATGCCTTTAGTGCCGATATTTTTATTAATATCCAAAATTAATTATATTATAAAATATTAAATGTACCCAAACTTTCTAGGTATTTTTAAAAATTGTCGGTTGGATTAAAAATTCGAACTGGCAATTTTTTGGCGGTCAGGAGGGCTTTTTTTTTTTTAATATTTGTTAGATTACTTCTTTTGATGTATAATTAGTATAATTACTTGAAATTATGTTAAAGTAGTATAATACGCTAAATTACTTGAAATTATGTTAAATTACGCTAAATTATACTAAATTACGCTAATTTACACTAAATAAAGCTGAATTACTCTACTTAAGCTGAATTACGCTAAATTAGGCCGATTTAGTGCCATCTTTCATAAATCATAAAAAATTCAAAAAAATTCCAAAAAAAAAAGTAAAAATTAGTATTCTACAAGTTCATTATATTACCAATTTACTGAGCTACTTAGATCGAAAAATAAAAATGAAAATCTTAATCAGAAACTTCAACTCAAGTTTTGAGGCTCTTCCTTTGTTTTTTGGCAATTCTGAATTTCAAAACATAACAAAGCGGTCACTGACGCATGCATATTTTCGCAAGTTTTTCGAAAAGTGGTCATATGCTGAAATCGGACACTCGAGCGCCATTTTATGGTCGTTTGAAGTTTCGTCGTCGTTTTTCGCCTTCTCAGTGAAGATATCGTCTCTCTTAGCGTAATTTAGCGTAATTTAACATAATTTCAAGTAATATAGCATATTTTAGTATAATTAAAGTAATCGAACAAATAATTCAAAAAAAAATCCTCATGACCTGCCAAAAAACGGCCGGTCCTAATTTAAATCCTAACTGGTCAAATGGATATTTTTAAAAAAATCCAGCTAAGCTGAGTATATTTAATATTGTATAATTAATTTTGGATATTAATAAAAATGTCGGCCTTTAGTTCCTTAGAAAAAAAACAAGAAACTACCTCTTGTATAATACCAAGGTATTTTGGGTATAATACAGAAAAATATATTTCACACATAAGACCTGGTTTTAGATTTCATCTATAGAGTGTACATAGCATAAGAAGCTTGTTGTTTTATAATCCAATTTCTTTGTTCAAATATTTTTTATTCTGAATAGCAAAAATATTGTTTGAATGCACATTGCTATTCTAAATAGCTTATATTCTAGAATAGCCTCTATTCTTGCTATTCTTGTGTCATCCAAACATAAAATATAATTTGGAGAGGTTATGGAAATCTTTGTTTTGACATTAAGGAAACATTTCATATTAGTCATGTTGGATTCTAGTTATATGCTGGTAAGTACATAATTACAATAAAAAACTTGTCCAAATTTTTTTTTCATGAAAACAATTATCCAATCGAATTAATAATTAATAACAACCGTGCATATTGTCTTAGTACACTGCAAATTCGCCTTTTTTTTTAACCACTGACATGTTAAAAATTTAATTTCCAACTTGATCAAGGATAATTTTCATATGAGATAATGAATCAGACAAGGAAGCAGAGCACAAGTAGCCGAGTTGGCGCTCTAATTTCTGGAAATCTTACCTTGCCTCATACTCATAGCATGTGACCCAAATGGCCGAATTTTGTAGATAAGTCTGATAAGGAAGGTGCGCACCAGAAATCAGGGATCCTGCTTTCTCCGACCCAAACCAATTTCTCTCGGAACAAGCAAAGCAACCATGCTCCAAATTGTTTTGACAAAATGAATGAAAGAATACTGTCAGCCTAGGGGTGCACAAAAAGCTCATGATTAGAAATTTAGTTCGGATTCAACTCGCTAATAATTCGAGTTGAAACTGATTCGGTTGATTTATGAGGCGAATCCAAGTTACCTCCAACTCGGTTCGGAATCAACTTGGTTTGACACACACCAAACTCTAATCCATATATTCCTAATTTTTGCGTCCCCAAACCTTATACTTGTTTCTCACAATATTTGGTAATTTGATAAATTATGCACTATTAATTTTGTTTTGTTAATTTATTAGACTCTGTATTATTTTGTTAGACTTTATCTATTTGGTAATTTTTAATTATATACTATTTTGGTATTTTCGTAATTTTTAATTATGTATTGGTCATTGTCTCATTATGTATTGTCTTTAATTGTGTATTATTTTGGTAAACTATGTAATATTTTTTTTGTTAGAATTAAATTAGATTGTCTCATTAGTCACGAGTCGACTCGAGTTGCTCGCGAGTTGATTCCAAATTAGAGTTTCTGACTCATAATTGAATTAGCAACTCGGCTCATGAATTCGTGAGTTGAATCCAAGTTGTCCTCAACTCGGACTCAACTTAGCTCATGAGCAGCCCTATGTCAGCCTAACGGTGATAGCTTCAGTAAATAAACATATTCACTCGTTGTATGTTCATACTTGGACGTTATATTGTTCACATTTTGTAAGGTTAGTTTTAGAAAAGGTGCATTTAGTTCGAGCAAGAATAACACTATTTTTTTTGAGCTAATTCACATTGAGATCAAGAGTTACCAATTATTCTTTATATTTGTCTTTTGTGGATTAGCTCACTATATTCGAGAGCAGGTTGGGTCCGATCGGTTCCGGGATCGTCCAATCTGCTTTAAGATTCGTGCGCACAAAAAGCAAACGCAAAAGTAGCGGGTGCAGATCTTAAAGAAGATCGGACGGTCATCTAACCCATCGAACTCACTTTTGATCCGATGTCCTTGACCTCACTATATTCTAGTGACCCAGCAAAATGCTAGATAGCTCTATTATCAATTCAAATTTGAAGTTAATTCACTATTCTCACTAACCCACCTCTCCATTCAAATACAGAGCAAAATAAGTTTGGTGTATCATTATGTTTAAAGAGGAGCAGTAATAGCTCATATCTATATTTGCATTCTTTGCACTCTAATTTTTTTATTTTTGAAATTAGTGACTACCAAATTTGCACTCTAAATTAATTTATATACATTTTTTTAGAAAAGTGTTCATAAGAAATATAAAGTTTAAAAATACTTCTTTATTTACTTATTCAACAAAATACTTTAATTAATTTTTCAATTACTCAGAGAAAAAATGATAAGCACAAATAATTTTTAATTGAGTTAGGAACAATTTCAATGTCAAGAATAATTATATTTCTGTTAAAAAAATAGAGTAACAGAAAAGAAAGAATACTTTCTGTAATTGTTATTTTATTATGAAAAATAGGCTGCAGGGACACTAACATTCACAGTATAAGACCTTGGTTTATGAGAAAAAAAAAATTAAATTTTTCTTTCCATCTTATTTCTTATTTAGCTAATTAAAATTTGAAAGATTAATTAAATAGTCAATAGCTACTTTCGTGTTTCGATTATTTATAGTGTTTCGATTATTCATGAAAAAAAATAAATTTAATTTTCCTTTCCATCTTATTTCTTATTTAGCTAATTAAAATTTAAAAGATTAATTAAATATTCAATAGCTACTTTCGTGTTTCCATTATTTATAATATTTCGACTATTCATGAGAAAAAATAAATTTAATTTTTCTTTCCATCTTATTTCTTATTTAGCTAATTAAAATTTAAAAGATTAATTAAATATTCAATAGCTACTTTTGTGTTTCGATTATTCATGAGAAAAAATAAATTTAATTTTCCTTTCCATCTTATTTCTTATTTAGCTAATTAAAATTTGAAAGATTAATTAAATATTCAATAGCTACTGTAGATCTGCAACACAGAAATTCAATAACTGTTGTAGGTTTATCTAATTTCTTTTTAACATATATATAACAATTTGTTTCCATTCATTACACCTCAAATTGAAAAAAAAAAATTAATTGTATTGATTAAAATAATGCAAAGTTAAAACTTTTTTACTTCATATCCTTATCTCCAATATAATTTTATCAACCAAAAATAATTTGAGAAAAAAAATTGTTTCTTTCCATTCCATCCCTTTCTCTACTCTCCATCCAAACAAGGTGTAATGTGGACATTCGATAATAAGTGAATCAAAATCAATCAAAAGGTCTTAAAAAATTAACACCACTAGTAAGTAATAACTAGTTAACAGTAAAATATCTTGACCCGTTAGTGAAATAATTATCCAAGAAACTGAAAGGGAAGGAAAGAAAATGGGAAACAGATAATTTTTGTTGCTCTGTAAAATAAAATAAATAACCGCTGTGAAATGTAACCGCTGTTTCAGATGCCATGAAACAAAAAAATCAAGGCATCATAACTATACGGAATTAATTTCTCTACGAAGGTTTATGTAAATGTTAGAGAAGCCTCAACTAATGGAGATCTACGCTTCCCTGCTGGGTCCTTCGATTTCTTACAACTAAATCGTGCAAATTATATGAATAGATGAGATTAAATTTCGTTCAAAGAAAAAAAAGAAATTTGCAATCAAAAGATCCACTTAGACTAAACTCCATGAGAAAGGTAGAAGTTCAGTTGGATCCAAAATAAAATTATAAGCACTTGCATACTAAATGACATCTTCCTTTTTAGGTATCAAACAAATAGATGCAAGATTAAATTTAGAAACATCTAAGGAGTGATTATAGAAATTAGAAAACAGCCTAAATAAGTCATCTTTAACTAATTTCCAAAATGATTGATAAAACTGAAAGGACATGCCATCAGGGCCAGGAGCTTTGGAAGGGTTGCAAGCAAAGACAACCATTTTAATTTCCTCTATTGTAAATGGAGTCTCTAAAAAGGAACATTGATCACTATTTAGATTCTCAGAACTCAACCACAAATCCTGTTGAAGGGTGATGAATCTAGGAGTGGAGGATCCCATAAGACCTTTATAAAAAGCAGTGATATGCCTATGTATCAGAGCCTGGTCAGACACTAGAGTGCCATCAATTTCTAAGCTACCAATAGTATTTTTCTTCTTTCTAGAAGAGGCAACCACATGGAAAAACTTGGTATTTAGGTCTCCCTCTAAGAACCATTTAAGTTTTGATCTTTGTTGCCAATATTGTTCTTCTTCTAAATATAGTCTATGTAACTCATTTTGACATGAAATTCAAGCTTCTAAATTATGATCAGTAAGACAATTATCATCTAATTGTTGTTCAAAAGAGTCAAGTTGAGTTAAAAGATTAGACTTAAGTCTTTTTGTCTCGCCTCTAACATTGGAACTCCAACCTCTAAGTTTTTTCCTTAAAAATTGCATTCTCAATTTCCAACTAAGTCCCAGGTCAGATGTTAAAGGGATTTCAGACCACCAAGAAGTAACTAGATCATAAAAACCATCAATAGCTAACTAGGTTTTATCAAATTTTAAAGTTTTAGACTTAGGGAATATTACTGCTTGAGTATCTAAGATCAATGGATTATGATCAGAGTAAGCTCTAGGCAAAGAGGATAATTTTGCTAAAGTGAAGTGAGAATTCCAGGCATTAGTGCAAAAACATCTATCTAATAATGCCTGAGAATTAGAATTTAAAGATCTAGCCCAAGTAAATTTCCTATCTGATAAAGAGAGTTCCATTAATTCTTTGTCTCTGATGAAAGAATTAAAACGACTACTTATGACATGATTAAATGAAGGACCAGATCTCTCTGAAAGTTACTAGCATGAATCTTAAAGAAGATCAGACGGTCATCAAACCCATCGAACTCACTTTGAGTCCGATGGGCATCAGACCCAAATTGACCTCACTATATTCTAGTGACCCAACAAAATGCTAGATAGCTCTATTATCAATTCAATTATGAAGTTAATTCACTATTCTCACTAACCCACCTCTCCATTCAAATACAGAGCAAAATAAGTTTGGTGTATCATTATGTTTAAAGAGGAGCAGTAATAGCTCATATCTATATCTGCATTCTTTGCACTCTAATTTTTTTATTTTTGAAATTAGTGACTACCAAATTTGCACTCTAAATTAATTTATATACATTTTTTTTTGAAAAGTGTTCATAAGAAATATAAAGTTTAAAAAATACTTCTTTATTTACTTATTCAACAAAATACTTTAATCAATTTTTCAATTACTCAGAGAAAAAATGATAAGCACTTGCATACTAAATGATAAGCACAAATAATTATTAATTCAGTTAGGAACAATTTCAATGTCAAGAATAATTATATTTCTGTTAAAAAAAATAGAGTAACAGAAAAGAAAGAATACTTTCTGTAATTGTTATTTCTTTATGAAAAATAGACCGCAGGAACACTAACATTCACAGTATAAGGCCTTCGTTTAAGAGAAAAAATAAATTTAATTTTTCTTTCCATCTTATTTCTTATTTAGCTAATTAAAATTTGAAAGATTAATTAAATATTCAATAGCTACTTTTGTGTTTCGATTATTCATGAGAAAAAATAAATTTAATTTTCCTTTCCATCTTATTTCTTATTTAGCTAATTAAAATTTAAAAGATTAATTAAATATTCAATAGCTACTGTAGGTCTGCAACACAGAAATTCAATAACTGCTGTAGGTTTATCTAGTTTCTTTTTAACATATTTATAACAATTTGTTTCCATTCATTACACCTCAAATTGAAAAATAATTAATTGTATTGATTACAATAATGCAAAATTAAAACTTTTTTACTTTCATATCCTTCATCTCCAATATAATTTTATCAACCAAAAACAAATTGTTTCTTTCCATTCCATCCCTTTCTCTACTCTCCACCCAAACAAGGTGTAATGTGGACATTCGATAATAAGTGAATCAAAATCAATCAAAAGGTCTTGAAAATCTTTTTAATTAACACCACTAGTAAGTAATAACTAGTTAACAGTAAAATATCTTGACCCATTAGTGAAATAATTATCCAAGAAACTGAAAGGGAACGAAAGAAAATGGGAAACAGATAATTTTTGTTGCTCTGTAAAATAAAATAAATAGCCGCTGTGAAATGTAACCGCTGTTTCAGATGCCATGAAACAAAAAAAAAATCAAGGCATCATAACTATACGGAATTAATTTCTCTACGAAGGTTTATGTAAATGTTAGAGAAGCCTCAACTAATGGAGATCTACGCTTCCCTGCTGGGTCCTTCGATTTCTTACAACTAAATCGTGCAAATTATATGAATAGATGAAATTTGCAATTAAAAGATCCACTTAGACTAAACTCCATGAGAAAGGAAAAAGTTCAGTTGGATCCAAAATAAAATTACATTTAGATTTCCGAAGGCAAACTTGAATAAAATCGCATTATTAAAGCGACAAATCCTTAGGTCCCTCGTTATTTGAATCGAAATGACAAATCAAATTGGTGAAAACGGTAGAACACACAGATGCTCAGGGAATACGAACCAAATAATCGAAATCATCTCGCCCTGAGGCGATAAGCAAAAGATCAATACCTCATCTTCGCATCTAAAATGAAACAAAAAAAAACATCACAAGAAAGAATAAGCTGCCTTACACAGGCGCTAGAATGCTTGAGAGCAAAAAGGGATTCATAGAGGCGGCTTTATGCCTCTATCCTCTCTCTCTCTAGGGTTTTTAAACGAGCGGGGAGCAAAGGCCGAAGGGTTGGAGATGAAAAAGAAAAAAGAAAAAGAGTATAATTGGGCCCGACCAGCAAATTGGCCCAACAAGATTTATTATGAATTAGATATCCAACGAGCTTAAACTTAGCATATTGTAGAAGGCCAGGCCCAGAAACAGCTTCAATTTAGATAGATGTTACAGATCCGATCTAATCACACATCTTGTAATAAATTTTTTATTCAAAGTTAATGAAGATAGTGTGCTACAATCTGTGTGTCAGATCACATCCGTTTGGATTAGATTAATTCTAAAAGATTAGTCAATTTGTGCGCGTAAAAAATCTAGTGTAAGTGTAAGCATCTACAGCTAACTCGTCGCACGCGTTTGTTCATACTTTGAACCTTTTTAGACTCCCATTCGAGATTCTATAATCATCGAATGTTCTAGCTTTCTTATTTACATGTGTATCAACTTATTCCTGTGATATGAGGCATAAAAATCAGGTGAGATGATATGTACTTCAACATGTATTATAGGTACTTCTTATTTTGAACTGACAGGGTCACGCTTAGCGAATGGATTACGGCTAGTGATGATATGGCAAGCAGAGATCGAAGATCAAGGCGGCTAGTGCGGAAATCATGCGGCGACAAGACTTCCTTGTCAGCAACAGACTCAGATCTATTCTTCTTCTGCTTTCTTTCTTTTTTTTCCTTTTTGGATTTGTAAAAGGAGACATACAGATAATAGAGAGAATAAAAAGAGTAAATCTGTATGAAGGAATAGAAGAATAAGGAGGTACTTTTCAGGTTTTGAAAGGAATTGAAGAATTAAAGGGAATAGGAAGGATGTAGATGTGGAATAAAAATGCTTATTCCAACATACAGTGAAATACAGAGATTTTAAACTAGTGTAAAGAAGAATAAGATATAAACTGGAATAGAATAGGATTGAAGACATTGAAGACACTAGAATTGGCGTTAGCCTTATTCCAGCATTATTTCTACTATGATACCATCAAATGTTTTAAGAAAGAAAGAATTTTGTATTGATATTTTGTGTTTAGATTGCAATTACACGGAACCTATTTATAAGCTTGATTATAGTATAATATTAAACACCTCTACTAATTATCTCCAACCTACTATTACTATTGTATTCCTAATCATCTCCAATCTAATATCTCTGTCATGAACCAATTAGAGCCAAATGACACGCAGCACAATATTAAATATAGTGGCAAGTTGTTTGTTTAGTTGTTTACAGTACAGATGTAGTCTTATCTTTTAATGAAAAAAGAAATACAAGATTCCAACATTAGCAATCCAAATATGATTAAGAAAATATTCAATAACGCGACAACAAACAGTAATGATCAGTCTGATTAGATTTGGACGGTTCAGATCAAATATAAAGCTACAGTTGACACAAATGAACAAGCATTACCAAATTAAGCAGATGCCGAGTTCTCAAAGCTGTTATTACACTCTAAAATACAAACAAACACATAAAGATACAAAGCCTACTTGGTATAATTCTTGATAACTGCATGCGGTTGGACACTTTTCGCATCAGGCGTGGGCTCCACAACCGGTGACGGTGGCACCGGCGTGCCGAGGAGCTCATGTGGAAGGTCAGGAATGCCCTTCAGGTAGAAAGTGTAGAAAAGCTTGAAGGGGAAAACGATCTGCTGTAACTTGACTTGCCCGTAAGCCCCCTCGAAAATCCCGGTACCACCAGTCACTGCCAGGTAAGTATCCTCATAGGTCAGGTACTGGCCTTGTACCGACAGGTGACCATAATCCCCAAAGTAGAAGCTGTATATCGCTTCATACCGGTCACCGTTTCGCTCTGGTACGTGTTGGATCAGTACACAGATGCCAGATGTTATTCCCAACCTCTTCTCCAAGTTTCCAGAATAGAGCTGCAATATATATTTTCAATTCCTAGCTTTAATCACTACTAATTATGATTTACCAGACTCATGATTTGATCCAATCTTTCTTATGTAAGGAAAATAATAACTATGCATAAAAAAGGAAAAGAAAAATTAACAAAAATTAAGTCAGAACAAAAAGTCAAATTTTTGCTCAGAAATTGGGAGTCATCCATTTTGACCTTACTTTCCTGATCGGTACCTACGCCAAGTTTTTATTTAGAAAAAATGGAGAAAAAAGTATACTGTGAACTAATTTTCAAGATATGTTGCAGTCAGAAACTTATTCCACATTTGATTTCTTATTAGATAGATATTCAGAACCAAAACGGGGACCATGATACATTAGTAGTTAGTACCATCCTTTTGTAATTTACCCAGAAATAGTAGCTAAATTATTTAAGGTATGAGGTTCTAAAATCATACTTTGTTGGAGAAAGGGACGAGATCGCCAAGGGATTGAACTTCCTTTTTACTGAGGGGGAGGTAAGCGGGGCTACCTCTGTCTCTCTCGTTTATCTCATACACATACAGCTCCTGCACTTTTGCTGCTCCATCAGAAAAAAAAACAATTAAATAGATAAATTAATGAAGAAATTAACTTGACTTGTAAAGTTGTAGTTGTAAGTTCGTAACAGTAAATTTGGATCAAGTGGTATAAACGTACTTGGTCTAGTTGAATCTTTGGTGGTTTGCTTCGGTGATGAAAACAGAGAAGCCTTTACGCATAACGCAGCAGTAGATTTGGCTGGCGAATTCTTGTTTGAGCTAGAAACGAACTTTGTCTTTGGTAAATGGAGAGAACTAAGAGAGGATTTGTTAGAGATGGGGGTTTTGAGAGAGACAGGAGATGTGAGAGATGCCATTAGAGATGAGAGATAGTAAAGCTTAAGAGGTTTTGGGCTTTTAATAGAGATCTAGTTAGGTTATTAATAGAGATGGGATCATGGAAGCTACGCTATGGTCCCAAGGATAATGAAGGCCAATATTAGTATTATATTTTGATTCTAGTCTTTGTCAATTTATCAGTGGAGCCGACACTTTTACTAATATCTAAAATTAAATACAAATTATTAATTGTAAGCTGGATATTTTTAAATACTTTCTTTTTTCTCTCCTCCCTCTCACAACTCACTCAAAATTACTGAAAAGAAAGAGAGAGAGAGAGAAAAAGATAATGCGATTTATGAGACAAAAAGAGTAATTTCGAAGGCGATTTAAGGTTTTTTTTTTAATTTCAGCAACCTATACATTTAAATTAGTAACCTGACAACTGTTTACCATTTACCAAAATATAGTTTATTGGTCATGTCAACGATAATTTCATTACACTGAAGTTTTTGACTAATATATATGGAGTTTATTACTCCAAAGAGGCAATTAATTCATTCATGGTTGATGATGATATCTCAATTTGAGACTTGAAGTCTATGATTTACGAATCCACTGATTATAACACAGAAATGTGTAACTTACAATTGGCAACCCGAGTAAACGTTGGAACACCCCCAACCTATACCAGAACTCTGATATTAAGTGATGTTGCATGGAGAGGCTTGTACGGGCAGTTAAAGGCTACTGAAAATTTTATCATAGAAATCTACGCCTAGAGAGTTCCGATAGAGTCAGGGGTTGGAAGTTCTGGCCAAAATTCGGTTGCGCCAAATTATACATCACAACCATAACCATACAGTCCCGTGGCTCCTTTATTCATACCTGACCCAAAACCATACACTTCCATGGCTCGTTTATTCGTACCCAACCCAGAAACATACAGTCACTTCACCCCACTAGCACCCGAACCACCACCTTATACAAGACCCCAATCTAGACCCGTGCATGTGGCGCATTTATCATTACCTACACCAGCACCTCACCCCAGACCGGCACCAGTAGACAACAAAACTGGGTCAGATTTTGAAAATATTAACAAAATTTCAGAAAAAGATCTGCAAACTGGAGATGAATTTGAGGGAGGAAACTGGGACTCTGATCACCTAGAGGGTTGTAATAAAGATGGTCCAGTGCCCATTTGCAGAGAATATGATAATATGCCGCTTAGTGGCCGGACTGATACGTACCCGTTCACAGACTTCAATGATATATCTGCTTTTAAAGAAGCAGATATTGGTTACTATGGGAAACGGATTGAGTACAAAGGTGAGCTGGCGTCAGAACAATATTTTAAAAACAAAGAAAAACTACTAAAGAAGATTAGAGAGTACCATATTGATAAGAATCAGGAGATTAGAATGAAGAAAAGTGACAGGTATAGTATTCAGGTGGTGTGAAAGACTCCGGGTTGTGATTACGAACTTAGGGAAAAATCAACGGGTTTTGGAGATGTATGGGTTATAACGAAGCAAGACAAGTCTCACATATGCAGGTCTGAATACTCAAAGCAAGACTATGAATGTCTCACGGCATCAATCATTGCCGATATCATTGAGACCTCCATTAAGAATGACCCATGTATGAGCATCCAGGGGGTGGCAAACTCTGTGAGGGTTAAGTATGACAATGTAACCCCGAAATATAATCTACTGTGAAAGGGTCATGAGTTTGCAATAGCCCGATAATTTTGAGAGCTGGGAGGGTTCATACAGCTTGCTGGAACCACTGCTTATGGGAATCTGCGACAAGAATCCCAGCTCTAAGTACCAATTTCTGACATGTCTTGTACGAGATAAACACTGAGAGCTTATTACAGGAGTTGCTAAATTCAGGGTGGTAGCCTGGGTTTTTGGTTCATGCATTGCAGCAGTTCAGTACTTGAGACCAGTGATCAGTATAGATGCATACTTCTTGTCTGGGCAGTATGAGGGGAGGCTTTTGATAGCTTGCAGTTATGATACCGAGAACCAATTGATGTCTATAGTATTTGCAATTGTGCAGAAGGAGGATGGTGAGAATTGGAGATTTTTCTTGCAGTAGTTGAGGAACGAAGTGCTTGGAGCTGATAGATTCGTCTGTGTTATCTCATACCAGCACAAGGGGATCAAATCTGCACTGACAGCTGATCAGAGTCAAAATAATGATGATTTACGTAGGGTTTTGACTTAGGTTTTGCATATTTTCTCACACTTATGCTTACTTTATTAGAGAAAAAGGCTACTGTCACCCTTCTTTATGTTTTATTGCAGAAAACAAATTTTGGGACTATTTTACACCAAATGGAGCTAGAATCGGGTCAATCGGATCAGCGATGCTCATCGACTAAGTCTCTGTTACGGTCCGTATTGCCTAATACGGATCAGGCCTAGCACAGACCAGGAGATAGCGTTGGAAGCATCAAACCCTAACCGTCAAGGACCTAATACGGACCGTATCACCTGATACGGCCCGTATCCGAAGGCATCTCTTGGGGAATAACTGCCGACAGCTGTTTCCAGATCAGTTTCTTAGCCTCTACTCAACCTCCACACGTCCCTCCACTCCTATATAAGGCCCCTGGGCAGAAGGAATAATCATCTTTGTAATTAGGGTTAGATTTGATTAAAGTGAGAAGAAATGAGTGCTTGTAACAATGCCGTTCCGCGGCTAAGTTCTTTTTCTTAGGGCTAGGCAGTAAACCTTGTTACTCTTGATGTTTTGATATATATATTTCTGTTGATTATGATTTTTTATTGTTGAAACAAAATGCTTTTGTGATTTACTATCTCTTCATCTAACTTCAATGATCTAGTTTGAATCCGTTAGAGTAGTGACAGTACTTTAATGGTAAGAGAAACTATTTGTATGAATTAGCCTCGTTGAGATTTATTAGGTTTATGTGAAGAAAACCTTAGCGGGGAAACCATAAACCAGACCAACAAAACGCTTACCAAATTCTATCACATGCGTAAAGGAAATTCGCAGTGATCTATGTAGTAATTTGGGGTATTTGAGAGATCAGACATTTGCGTAAGGAAAATCGCAGTGTCCTATGTAGAATCTCGGTGAAAGATCTGTCATTCTTGCGTAACATAAATCGCAATGACCTATGTGGTATCTTTCATTAAACAACAACAGAGAATCAGACGCAACAGGAATATATTGTCAAGGCGGATTGAGTAGCAATGGTGTGCCGAAACCCTAGGAATTCTCATCTCTATCTTTATTTTAATTACTTTTAATTGCTTCCTAATTTACATTGATCAAAACAACATCTCTCAATTTACAGATTTCGTCTAGCCTTTCGAAAGATTGTGATTCGATCGCTCAAAGCATTGAACCAATATTCCCTGTGGATCGACCTCGAATATACTACTCGATAGGATTGTGCGCTTGCAGTCCGAACCGATAGCATTTACGAGTTTATAAATGTTAAAAGAAACATTGCTCTCTTTTGAGTGATCAACAGCTGATCAGAGTCAAAATAATAATTACGTAGGATTTTGGCTTAGATTTTGCATATTATCTCACACTTATGTTTAATTCATTAGAGAAAAAATTATTGTCACCCTTTTTAATGTTTTATTGCAGAAAACAGGTTTTGGGACTATTTTACATCAAATGGAGCAAGAATCAGGTCAATCGGATGAGCGACGCTCATCGACTAAGGCTTTGTTATGGCCCGTATTGCCTAATACGGGCCTAGCCGGATACGGACCAGGAGATGGCGCAATACGCATTAAACCCTTCAGCGACACGGGTCTCATTACGGACCGTATTTGCTGGTACGGTCCGTAACCAAGGCGCCCTTTGGGGAATAACTGTTGATAGCTGTATCCATATCATGTTTCTTGGCCTCCACTCAACTCTAGACGTCTCTTCACTCCTATATAAGCACCCTGGACAGAAGAAGAACTCATCTTTGTAATTTTGGTTAGATTTGATTAAGTGAGAAAGAGATGAGTGATTGTAACAATACCGTTCCGCGCTAAGTTTTTTTCTTAGGGGCTAGGCAGTAAACCTTGTTACTCATGACGCTTTGATATATATATTTTCTGTTGATTATAATTTTCTTGTTGTTTGATTGAAATACTTTTGTGATTTATTATCCCTTCATGTAATATCGATGATCTAGTTTAATCCGTTAGGGTAGTGACACTGCTTTATTGGTAAGAGAAACAATGACGCACGAGTTAGTCTCGTTGGGAGTTATTAGAATTATGTGAAGAAAATTTTAGCGGAAAAACCATAAATTGGAACAACAAAACGCGAACCAAGTTCTATCATTTGCGTAAGATAAATCGCAGTGATCTATGTAGTAACTTGTGTATTTAGAGATATATCATTTGTGTAAGATAACTCGCAGTGTCCTATGTAGTATCTCGATGGAAGATCTGTTATTTACGTAAGATAACTCGCAGTGTCCTATGTGGTGTCTTCCATAAAACAACAACATGAAATCAGACCCGACAGAAGTAGAATATCAAAGAGGATTGAGTAGCAAAGGTGTGCCGAAATTCTAGGAATTCTCATCTCTATCTTTATTTTAATTACTTTTAATTGTGCCAAATTTACATTGATCACAACTACAACTCTTAAATTTTCAAATTTCGTCTAGCCTTTCGAAAGATTGTGATTTATCGCTCAAGACTGTAGACCAATATTTCCTGTGGATCGACCTCGATTATACTACTCGATAGGATTTGTGCGCTTGCAATCCGAACCGATGGCATTTTCGAAGAGTTTGCTTTAATATGTCTAATTTATAACATTTCGTTTAATCATTTTAGCTTGTTCAAGATGTGGGTGTGTGAGTGACTAAGGCAAAAAAAATTTGTTTTAAAATTTTTTAGGAAAGGATCTTATTTTTACTTTTAAATTTATATCAAATTTATCATATGTAGTTTATCAAATAATTATGTTAATGAATAGGTTATTTAAACCTTTTTTTAAAAAATAAATAAATTCTTAGCGTACGTGAACCTAAAATTTAAAGTACAAAAGATCATTATTATATTTTGTCATGTACATACATCGGAAGAGATGGAAAGATACATTGTATTTTTTTACTTAAATGCTTAAAATTTTCATACAATGAAGTGTAAAAAAAAATGTCATATATTGATAATGGTAGGACAAAATAAGTGAATAAAGTAAAGCAAAAATAAGTAATAAGTAATAATATGTATAGTTGTTTGTAAATTTATTTTTTCTTAACTGATTTCGATACACTCCGGTGTATTTTAGATTCTACTTTCAAAAAATAAACTTGAATTTTTTTAAATAGAGACGAAAACTCGTGCCACTATACTAAGTTCACAGTTTTATAATAGTTTGTAAAATAATAATAAAATTGTAGATAATTAAAAACAGAATGTAATAATTAATAAGTTGAGGTGTAAAAATCTCACTCTACACCGATCGTGCATCAAGTTTATTTATATTAAGTAGCAAGATCACAAATGCCAAACACGCAAAGACTCGTTACATAAATTACCTCTTTATATGTTCCGCAAGCACACAAATGCCGGCTTAATAGTCGCATGAGATAAACATGCACTGGCATGTGGGTCCATCTGGACAACGCAATTCGACAAATAATATTCTTATTAGTGGTATATCACGTGGACTCAACAACCGATGCCTCTTGGTCCCAGAGTTGTAAATATATAGTCGTTAGTTGCAATTATGTTGCTATCAATCTACTAACTTTCATTACAAATAATAGAAGAGCGAGACTATGTTAATTTGCAACGTGCATATTCATATTTTAGTTTTTAAGTTCAATAAGTGGATCCGAATATCTCGATCTTCGTTTCAAAACGTACATACAAATCAAAGTTTATATTTTATAATATCAAATGGCTTGAATAATATTTGTCCTTAATGAACAATAAATTCAAATCTTTTGATGCAAGCACTCAAAGCTCTGTAGAAGCACAGAACGTACTACAGAAATTTATAACTTTATCTACATGTAATTAGCTTGATATTGATGTTTTCTTGTTAAATAATGATTCTGTTTATGTTGTAATTTTTCGACCTGGATCATATATAAGTCTCTCTAACCCATGACGTATCTGACTAAAGTCTAAATGAATATAACCTAACAATTTAATTTTACAGTATTACTAATTATAAACAAATCAAGTTCAAATTTTAAATTTAATATTACGTGCAAGATTTATACAGTGCACGTGTGTACAGAAAATAAAACAATTTGATATATCTTTTACCATTCATCAAAAAATTTAAAATAAATGGATTTTAAATGGTGTTCTAAATAGCTACCTATAGTTACACTATAGTTTTTTTGACCATAAAAGTTACGTTATGAGATAAAAGTTCGTTAATTCAGCTACGACTGTTATAGCTGTAATAACTTACCGCTATTACCGCTACACGCTATTGCTTACGGCTATTATACATGGGCTTCTTTTTTATTTGTTTTTTGCAATTTGCATGGGTTTTTGTGCTTCTGTTCCTATTGCTATGTTAGGTATGCTAAACCGAACTCTGTGCTTCTGTTCCTATTGTAATTTAGTCTCTCCTTTTATATTGGAAAATATTCAAATATTAATTATTCATTTTGTTTGCTCTTCTTCTAGTATTCACCTGTAAAATTATTGTCCTTTAATTTTAATGGAAAGCTAATTTCGATAATTGCAATATGTAAAATAATCAAATAGGTACTGACTTCGTTTCACTTGTAAAATTAATTGTTTTTTGTCTATTATAATCTGTAATACGAAGTATGAACTATTAAAGAATGTTACCTTATAGATCTTTTTTTTTCTTATTTGCATGATTGAAAAAAGTATAAACTTAGATTAGTTGTCATTTAGTTGTTACTCCAATTTTTCAATATTGATAAAATTGATAATTAGTAGAAATATAGAATATTTTTTTAAAAGAAAAAAAAAATGCTATGTACAGTAGCTTTTACTATAGCTACGTTATTCGTGATAGTTTCTTTTAGCCTCTCTGCGATGACACGATAATCGCTATTTAGAATCTTAATTTTAACGCATCACCGAACAATGCTCAAATAGCAAAAAATTTAATTGATATCTGGATGTAGAGAGGGAAAAACGTGCCGTGCCGTGCCGTGACTAACACGGCGTGACTTTGGTCACGTGCCATGCCGTGCCGTGACCAAGTTAATTTTTCACGTGCCGTGCCGTGCCGTGACAAAAATTACGAGGGGTGGTCACGGCACGCGAATGGTAACGGCACGCGAGTCACGGCGTGACTCGCGTGCCGTGACTAAGTCGTGCCGTGACCAACGTGCCGTGACCAAAAATGCCGTAACTAAATGTGTCGTGACCGGTTACGTTAGTTACGTTTGATCGCATTTAACGTTTTTAAAAAAAAATATGAAACGATTCTTTAAAATTTAAAATGAATAATTAATATTGAAAGAAATTATTGATGCTAAAAACATATTTTTTTGTCCAGAATTTAGAATTTAACATAAATTAATGTCGAATCGTGACTGACGTGTCTACCATGCCGTGACTCGCGTGTCCCGTGCCGTGCCGTTCCGTGTTCCG
Source organism: Carex parvula (assembly GCA_025461045.1). NCBI lineage: Eukaryota > Viridiplantae > Streptophyta > Magnoliopsida > Poales > Cyperaceae > Carex > Carex parvula. Next base: position 3,230,018 of record JAJGRW010000050.1, on the reverse strand, counting down.
TGCCGTGCCGTGCCGTGACCAAGACAATTTCCGTGCCGTGCCGTGCCGTGTCTTCTTTGCCAACTATTGGTCACGCCACGTGAGTAGTCACGGCACGGGACACGCGAGTCACGGCACGTAACCGACATGCGTGCCGTGCCGTTACCGTGCCGTTTCGTGACGGAGCCGGCTCCGGCGTGCCTTTTTTCCCACTCTATCTGGATGTATATCAAGCAACGTTAAATGTATATTTCTTTGTATTTTTCATCTTATTTGAATTGACTTGACAAAATTATAAATAAGTCATTGTCAACTTGTCAAGTGATCCCTCGTGTATTTTAAACTGTGCATTATTTGTAGAATAAATTTTATTATTTAATTATTTGACTATAATTGGCTGCGTGAATTCCGTAATAGTGCTAACTATATTTTAATTTTGTAGAATATATTTATTTACCTGATGCAACTGATCGGACTATGATTGGCAGCCATCATGTTGCTTCTGTTAATATCACCAACATTAAATAGTGAATTATTCCTCCTTGAGAAAATATTAAAGTAATGATGGTCGGCTCAGGTAGGTAGATGCCATGTTGCAAGTGCTTCTATGTTACCTCACTGCTTGAGTTTGAATCTGGTATGTTCATTAAATATAGCACGAATCTTAAAAAGATCATGTGCATTACAAATTTGGACTGAATTAATGTGCATTACAAATTTGGACTGAATTAATGTGCATTACAAATTTGGACTGAAAACTGTGATTTTGTACCTATTTAAAAAAATAGTAGAAAAATTCTAAAAAAATATATAATTTGATCCTCCAAGTACATTTTAATATGAAAATGATGGTAAGCGGTTCGGATTGACTATTCGGATTTTGAAAATGAAAATAAGAATGTGGAGCATGATTGGAGCATAAAACCAATGGTACATTTTAAGCTGGAGATTCTTATTGGAGAAGTTAAACAAATTAAAAAGAAAATCTATTTAAAATTAGACAGTTGAGATAAAAAATAATCTCCACGAGTAAAATCAAAAGGAGAAAGAAGTTATTTATTACTAATCACATCAGATCAGATCATTCGATCTGAAGTGAGAGTGAGCAATTCAATTTATGTGAAACTCTCATATCAATTTAAAATAAAAAAAATTGAGAGGAGCACATGTGCGTGCGGTTTATTTTTGCTTATCTGACAGCCTGGCCTTCGTTTATTTTTCCCTCGAGCTCTTGTTCTTGGATTGTAGCTACCGACATTTTTATTAATATTCAAATTTAATTACAAATTAATAAATATACCCAGAACGGCTGAATATTTCGAAAAATGCACAAACCGGCCAAATTCTGGCCAGTTTCTTTTCTTTTTTTTTTAGAGACACTATGAAGAACAAAATAATGAAATCTAACACTAAAAATTCGAATTTTTTGTTTAAATTATTTGTTAGAGTACTTCTTTTGATGTATAATTAGCATATTTATACTAAAAATATGCTAAATTACTTAAAATTATGTTGAATTACAATATATCACATTAAATTACTCTAAAATACGGTAAATTACATATGAATATGGATGATATTTTTGCTAAGAAGGCGAAAAATGACGACGAAATTTCAAACGGTCATAAAACGGTGCTCGAGTGTTCGATTTCAACAAATGACCACTTTTCAGAAAGCTTGCGAAAATACGCATGCATTAATGTTGCTAATATTGGATTTCAAAATTTAGAATTGTCAAAAAACAAAGGGAAGAGTCTCAAAACTTGAGTTGAAGTTTTCGATTAAGATTTTCATTTATATTATTCAATCTAAGTAGCTCAGTAAATTAGGTATATAATGAACTTGTAGAATACCAATTTTTACTATTTTTGGATTTTTTTACTATTTTTTATGATTTATGAAAGATGGCACAAAATCGGTATAATTTTGCGTAGTTTACCGTAATTTACCGTATTTCATTATAATTAGCGTAATTTAATGTAATTTAGTGTAATTCAACATAATTTCAATTAATTTAGCGTATTTTAGTATAAATATGCTAATTATACATCAAAAGAAGTAATCTAACAAATAATTTAAACAAATTTTAATTTTCAGTGTTAGATTTTATTATCTTGCTCTTTATAGTCTCTTAAAAAAAAAAAAAAGAAATCGGCCAGATCCTGACCTGTTTGGACATTTTTTGAAATACCCAGCTGTTCTCCGTATATTTATTAATTTGTAATTAACTTTGGATATTAATAAAAATGTCGGCTAGTAGCTAGTAAAAGAATTTTTTAGGTAGAAGAGGAAAACAAGCTCTGTGCGGTGTCTTACTTGGGCTGGGCCGGGCCTGATCTCACCTGAATCTATGCTCTTGCTTTTCTTTAACAATTTTCGGGTTTGGACTTAAACACGCCCATTGCCCAAACAAAATTAAAGCCCGCCGCATTTCAAGCAAGCGCCGTCTGAAATTCTGATGTCTGATTCCATTTCCAAACAGCCTAACGGCTTCTTAAAGCCATTGGAAGTTCGGAGTTGGACCCATATGTCAGTGAGCTTCTCCAACACCGCTCTCCAGTCTTCTCTCCAACTCGACCTCATTCATATTCATACTATCGGCATTAAATGCGGCCAACAACCTTCCCCCAACTCCGCAGAAAAATAACACCCCATCTTTACTTCCCCACGCTCTTACTCATCCCCAACTCTTCCTCACAATGCCCAACTTTTTCTTCGCCTACCCAAAATGTCCACCGCCGCCACCACTGCCACCAGTTCGTCCCAATCCTCCTTCCTCTCTGGTTTCGCTTCTCTCGACCTTGGCTATTCCATTGCCATTACTGTCGGCCTTCTTCTCCTCATCTCCGCGCTTCTCATATCCTCTTACCTCTGTTACCGTCGTCGCCGCCGAGCCGCCGCCACTGCCACTGCCACCTCTTCCAATCCTAACCCTGGTTCAACACTCCCTCGCATAATCTTCGTGGCAGAAGATGAATCCGACGAGGAGAACCAGATCTCGAATCACGCTTGTTCTCCAACCGGGTTGGATCCAGCCGCTATTGGATCGTACCCCAAATTTCCGTTCTCAGCTAGAAATGGAGGTGAAACGACCTGTTCGATCTGCTTGTGCGAGTATAGAGAGGTTGAGATGCTAAGGATGTTACCTGATTGTAAGCATTACTTCCATTTGATGTGTATCGATGCGTGGCTGAGATTGAACGCATCCTGTCCCGTTTGTAGAACTTCGCCAATGCCTACCCCGTTGTCTACACCATTGTCTACACCACTTTCTGAGGTAGTGCCGCTCTCTCAGTATGCAGCTGATAGGAGGCGGCGGTGATGGATATCAGATCAGGTTTGAATTTTTTTGTAGTTGGGGGTTATGTTTGTTTGATGTGTTAGTTTTGGAGATCTTGCTGTAGTGTAGGGTAGCTATTAATTTAAACTTGCTGATATCAGGTATTTAATTTTGTTTATACTTTTTAGGATGATATTAAGTATATTTAATTTAGAGTTGTAGCTTATTAAGAATAGTAGCTTGATAGAGATTGATATAAAATTTTGAAGTAATTTGTTCTATGCTCAATTTGGTTAGGTTATGGATATGATGATTTGATAGTAGACCAGATTGTATACCTTCTCGCATGGATGCGTACTATTGATTTAGATGTGTCTTTAGTCTTTACCATTTGATGTCGAGTTTTAAAGAAAGGTAAATGAAAACCAAGATAAACCACTCAGTTAGCTCAAAACTCTTTTCATGATTGTGAAACCAAGCTAGAATGATTGTTTAAGCATACCAAGCAAGCATGTTGGCATCCGAGATAAAAGTCTTTCACATGCGATATTGTTACGAAGAAACAGATAGCGTGTCCAATCATCGGGTACATACTATGGTAGAAGCCAGTGCCTTCATTAGTTGACCCTAATCAGTTTTTTTACTTATGGGACAGAGTACTGATATAATTACAGCTGGGATCCTTGTAACATTTGTTTGCTATACCATGACAGCATGGCAATTGGACATGCCTAGGTTTCTAAATTAACATGATGCAATGCCAATTGGTTGGTTGGGTCGAGCTGATGGCTTGGCAATGCCAAATTGCTTTGCATGTCTTTTTATTACATTGATCTGATATGGTCCATATGGATGTTTAGTCTTTTTCATTACAAGTTTACAACTGAAGTTAAAATCGAGTATCTGGTTGGTTCAGCATCGCCAGGGTCCTTTCGGTTTGTATTATTATTTGTTTTAGTTATAAGTTTGATGACAATCCTGGTAACACTGACTTGCAACAATACATGTTCATTGAATATTTACTTGTAAAATGTTTCTGAACCAAAATGGAGCAAGAGCAATCCTTATTTAATTACGGATTGTATTTCCCTGAGATCCTCGCAGAATGAGGTTTTGTATAGGGAAGGATGTAGAATATTTTAGGGGACCAAAACTACAAGAAGGATGAATTGAATAGGGAAATGTTCTGAAATTTGTGTTGCCTTTAGAATAACATAAATTCTCAATTCATTGCTGCCAGATTGTTATTATTATATCATTGAGCCTTCTAAGAAAAATGGTGTTAATTGAATGAAAAGTCTCGTTCTGCTAATTAAGGGGAACCCTCCTAGTCCTATCTTAAGATTAGAAACTGTTCGTAAGATATCTCATATTGCTCAGGGTTATGCATTTTAAGCCCATGGATCTATCTGTCTAACTGTCGTTGCTGCTCGCTTCGCTCTGATGTTGGTTATTATTTTCTTCGGCAAATCTAGCGCACCTAGATCCAAAGGTCCAATCTAGTTTTTATCATCATATATTCAAAGAAAATAATATGATTGCACCATCCATTCTTTGTTGCATCTAAAGTTACTCGTAAAATCTCCATCTTTTTCTTATCTGAATTTTCTTAATGGTGGGCTGGGCTTATTAATGGGCCTATTTCTAGGGTATGGGATAACCCGTTAATACAAAGGAAATGGCGGGAAGGCAACAGTTGTTGTGCTTCATTGTACCTAGCAAAACAAATATTAGACAACAGTTGTTCGGACAGCGTTATGATCATATTTTAAAATTTCAGACCCCTTCCTCGGTGATAGAATTTTTTTTTTCTAATTGCAACAGCTACCAAACTCTTCAATTGCTTAACCAATGTTTGTTTATTATACCTCGTATGCCTGACGAAATCATCGTTTTTTTGGAAAAATATAAAGCAGTTCTGCGGCTCAAAATTTTTACTGGATTTCGGACTCTGTTGCGTGTTGATTACATATTAAAAAGTATTTTTGTGTTTTTTTAACTACTGTTATTTTAAGCCGATTATACTGGATGTAGCATGTCAAGCGTCTCATTCTCTCGGTGAAATTAAACAAGTTATGTTCAAGAAGCTACAACGTAAAATGTGTAATGTGCGAGTTTAAATTTGAACGCAAGTATTCACAATTACAAAGTGAAATCATAATTACTAAGCTACTTGTACACATCGGCAATCTACAAAGGAGCCTGAATCATAAAAACATTTTAAAAAAAAAAAATTAACTAAATTTCTACACACACGATTAAAATTTTAAAAATCATGGGATGACTAAGGAGTCCCTGTCGCCGCAGAGGTGCGATATATAAAAATGGACGGCCCGGATTAATCTCAGCCGGTCAAAACTTAATCCAGTGTCCATGAAAACTACAGGGTCCCTTTTGATATTCATGTCAGGTTTAAAGAACGGTTCATATTTACTAATTGCACCTCAAGTACTTGGGGATACGAATTCATGGAATTTTTTTTATAAACCATAATTAGAAAAAATATTTTTACCAAACCAATATGATTACTTTTTTTTTTACAAAAACCATAAAAACCGAATTGTCATTTCAGTCCGGTAGTTTTTTTTTTTTTGATCGAAATGGCAATTCGGTCCCTGTTGGTTTCACAGTTTTCCGTGTAGCCTTTGGTGTAATACCCGGGACCGAAATGCCATTTCGGTCCACTGTTTTTTTAGCCCGGACTGAAATGGCATTTCAGTCCCAACTTTTTTTTTTTTTTAGAGTTTGCATGATGTTGGATTTCTCACTTATGTATCATATATCATATCGGATGTAGGTCTAATTGAATTTGAAACCGAAAATAATTAAATATGTCTTTTTAACTGGATCAATTTTTTTTTATCTCCCATAGAGAATATTAGATAAAATTTGAATTTACTCTATTTCATTTTCAATTTTTTTGGCACAACCTAGCAAAAGTAAGAATTACACATCTTTGTTATTGTCTTAACTAAATTTACAATAATGTTATTTATTAAGCAAACCCTAAAAAAAAAATTAGGACTGAAATGGCATTTTGGTCCGGAGTTTTTTTCGGATTTTATATGGCAACTTTTCTGAAAATTTGTGAAACCAATACGGACCGAAATGACATTTCGGTTCTTATAATTTTTATAAAAACAAAAGTAATCATGTTAGTTCCTCAAATTTTTTTTTTTTAATTATGGATTATAAAAAAAATTGGAATTCATGACTAAGCATCACCAAAAGCAGCAGTAAGATCCCCCCCCCACCCACCCCACCCCCCCACCCCCCCCCACCCCCCCCCACCCCCCCCCCCCCCCCCCCCCCCCCCCCAAGTTGGGATGTCTCATGTCGGTTCCTTAAAAAAAAATCCTCTCCACATTGAATAAATATTTTTTTTTTAATTCATATTCTGTTAAGATTTATGATTTAAAACAAAATTTTGAAAATTCAAACACGGAAAACGTGTTGCAACTTTTCAACCGATGGCGGGATGATGCGATTCCCTTTCCATATTGCTATCATTATTAATTCCTGTCTGAATAAATAAGGTTAAAATTGAAATCCTATCTCATGAAGTGCAAATTTTGTCCCCCTCTGAAGCGGATATTTCTTAAAAAACATAATTAAAAAAATTTTTACCAAACCAACATGATTATTTTTTATTTACAAAAATCATAAGAACCAAATTGTCAATTCGTTCCGCTTGATTTTTTTTTTTGGACCGAATTGCCATTTTTTTTTTTTTTACAAAATCATAAGAACCGAATTGCCAATTCGATCCGCTTGGTTTTTTTTTTTTTTGGACCGAATTGGCAATTCGAAATCAGTTTCCACACAACAAATATGTTACCGTTTTTTAATGCCTGCAGACCAAATTGACAATTCGATTCAGAATTTTTTTGAACCTGAACCGAATTGGCAATTCGATCCAGAAAACTTAAAATATAAATTTCTCTTCTTCAAATGAATGCTTTATAGAGAAGACAACAGGTGGAACTGGACTTGACCCATTTTATAGAAGTTCAAGTGTTGGTAATTTATTGTCTAATGTTGAAACAATATTTTATAGAGAAGACAACACGTGGACCGAATTGACTCAATATTTCATAGAAGTTCATGACTCTCTGTATTGAATTATTGACTCAATATCAATTCGGCGAAAAATAAAATAGGAGACCGAATTGACAATTCGGTCTGGCTCTATTTTTTTATTTTCTACAGCATTGGTCATGAAGTGCTGTGAACGAAATGATAATTCAGTTCTTATATTTTTTGTAAAAAAAAATAATAACGTTAGTTTGGTAAAAATATTTTTTTTAATTATGTTTTTTTAAAAAAAATCCTCTGAAGCTGTCCAGTCAGGTAAATTCCTTTTCTTTAGCATCTTATTAAAAGGATTTTCATAATTGGTTTCATGCCAAACCCTATAAGCTATGATTAGACCGCATTAGGGGTTGGGTTGGGTTGAGGTTTGTACTTGTTAGGTAGGCTTGAAGCGTGTCGTGTATTTTGATGACAAAAAAGAGCACAAGTTAGGCTCAATTTGTTGGACTTGTTCAAAGAAAGATAAAAGGAGCTTTCTTTCTTACCTTGTCTTGCTATTTGGTAATAAACAAAATAATGGTGTCTTTGAAGTTTGAACCAACTCCACTGCCACTGCTTGGGTAATGGGTCCTAAGTCCTTGTCTTTTCATGCTGACGGCTGCCAAAGCCCCAAATTTTGTTTGGTTTCCAGTTTCCTCACCGATGTCATGCTTTCTTTCGTATGGCTTCTCGCTCTCTGTCTCAGCGATGTTTGGATTACACAAAAATAGTAAGAATAGAGGTTATTTTAGAAAAGAAGCTATTCAGAATAGCAATGTGTATTTAAACAGTATTTTTGCTATTCAGAATAGTTAATAGCTGTTATTCTCTATTTCTTGTAAATGTTGGAAAAGCTACTATTCGGAATTGTGAAATGAGAGAAAAAAATATTTTCTTTTTAGATTTCTGTCAACACAATTCCGAAATGACAAATTTGATACCACTTTCCACTATCTTCACGTCGTGACCTATATTTCTTTTTAATTAATACCTTGTTAACACTATTTTTTATTGGTTACAGCTATTCACTATTCTACATATACAATCAAAACAATATTTTTACTAATCCGAATAGCACCATTTTCACACTAATCTGAAAATCACTATTTTTTCTCTGTTCTCATTTACTATTCTAAAATTTCACTATTCTAGCTATTCTAACTCTCATCCAAAAGTATGTTTTGGTTTGGTCACTATAAATTTTGATATATATGATATATTTCATGTATTGATGAACATGTGTTAGTAAAAAAGTTACATAATTTTCAGTCATACAATGAAATGTAAAAAATAATTAACAATCTATGTAATGATTAAAATAATTTATAACTAAATATATCTTATAACTTGAAAATCAATTACATAAAAGCCCAATTCTTTATCAAGTTTTGAGTGACAAGACCAGCTAATGAGCTATTTGGTTATAGTTAAACAAAATCATGCTTCTCATGCTTAATTTGTTCCTTGCTGCTGTGAATTCGCTTCGAGAATTTTAGTTAAGATCAAATAAAACTAACATAGAAAGTAAAATTTGATGATAATAATTAATAGCATTGGTTGCAGCTGTAGGCCCGGCTTCTGGAACAAATGCTATCATAACGTTAGCATTCGTTGCAGCTCTTTTGCTCAGCTTTGGGCACCCGTCCCAATCGTTAATTGCACAGCCAACCAAATAACCAACTCTGTTTTTTTTTACTTTCTCAACTGGCATCTAAAAAAAAAATGACATTCACAAAACAACAATGAAAACATTTTAATCGAGTCCGGCTACTATAACACTAGTGTCATTTCAAACTAAATAACATCACATCTTGAACTATTGGATCTACTTTAATATCCGTGCAAGACACTAGTGTCATTCCAGTGCTATCTTGTACACGAATATTAAAGTAGATCCAATGGTTCAAGATGTAGTGTTATTTAGTTTGAAATGACACTAGTGTTATAGTAGCCGGACTCATTTTAATCCTCCAACAATTCTGTCTCGGTTAACTTACCTTGCTTTATTTTACGACAAGTTATTTTTGCACTGTATGTTCCTAAACTACGTTAAATTTGATTATATCCTGCGAGAGAGTAAATTAATTATTGCTCAATCTTAATGTAATACACCCGACAGATTAAATTCATTTAGGAATGGTGGCAGGTAATTGCGTGGCTTTGCAGCATTAAAAACGCTCGATTAAGTTAACCAAACTAATTATTTGATGGCAGCGTGCCACAGAAAATCCGGCGAAAACCTGGAAACACAATAAAATCTGTATGTGTATCATCTAACAGCGCAAATACGCCCAACTGTTACACCACAGTCTTCGGCCAAACATGGTACAAACATCCATTTCTCACGACTCTTCTACTACAACAAATAAAAGCACCGTAAGAATGTTAAGAATGCCGTTAGATTCTGCCAGATCAAACAAGTGTAAAACAACGTAGAAAAAGAGGTGACGTAGAATTTCCGAGATATATTTCCCGCCAAGTGCGCAAGGGATGGTGAGAATCGGGTCAAAGTGCCATAAAAACCAGAGCAGAAGCAGGGACCGTACGATGTCAGGCGGAGACTGGAGAGTAGAGAGAGAGAGAGAGGCATAGACTGCCGAGCCGGAATGCACTCGAGTTTGCCCAAACTACACAACATGACCCGGCTCAGGCTCAGCCTCAGCTGCTTATTATGAGTCTTCCTCCCCTGTCAGAGTTGCGTCTCACCACACTATTACATCAGTCAAGTCAGTCTTCCTATTCAGCTACTCTATAATCTATACTTTCGTTTGTACAAAATTTCATGTAAAGAAATAATCTGATAAAAACTGAGGTGGTTCCGGGAACAGTGAATAATCAAAATCTTGACTGGTAACTGGTAATTGATGCTTTTCAGGTGGTAATGGTAAATTGGTAATGGTATTGGGGCTAGTCTGAATCATCAGGCCTGAGCCCGTAGCCCCGTAGGCTCATGACCCATCTCTAACATTCAGAGCTCAAAGAACATGCACCGCACAACCTCACACTTTGCACCATCTCCGTCCAATCTGCAAATGGGTCCACATAAAGTTACAGAAAGTGAATTTCCCACGCTCCTCTGCAATCCTTCTAAATACCAACACCACCATTAATTGCACATTTCAAATTATATGCAAATTAATGAACCAGTTCCTGTTCCTGTTCCTATTCCTGTTCCCTCCAAAATTTATAGCATAAATAATTGTTTAAAAATAAACGCTACTCAATTTTTACTTCCAGATTACATTTATATGGCGTAAAAAATTTGACCAAGTCAAGGTCTCAAGATAGAGTCCACAACACGTGTTCGTGTTGAAAAATATTTAGATATATAGGCGGTATTAATTATTTTGTCATTTTGTATGACTATTGACTAACAAAAATTATCTTTTGTATTCATTGAAGAGCAAATTTAGGGTGTATTGTGTTAACCAATAGCGTTTGATGAACACAACTCAAAATATCTATCGAATTGATTTTAAATAATAAATGTTGAAACTCATCTACTCCATAATGCGAATTTTTAATTATTTTGAATTCATTTAGTAAAAGTCAAGTGGTCAAAATAATGATGAAATGAATGCATATAATAACTTATAAAATGTTTATTTTTTTACCGCTTAACTTTGTACAAAATGATTCGAAACTTTCAACATTTTGCATGTACACTCATCCCTCATGAAGTAGATGTGTTTCAACGGTTTGGATTCATCATTTGAAGCTGATTCTATAAATTTTTGAATTTGTGCTCACCAAACCCTCTTTGTGAACACATCACTGTATCACACCCTAGCTTTGCTCAAATTGAGTAGACCTAAAGTATGATGTGCTCACTAATAAGGGTTGGTTAGTATAGCTTCAGAAATCTATCAAACAGTCTTCAAACGACAAATTCAAACTGTTGAAATCCATTTACTTCATTAGCGATGCATGTACATGATTTTTTTGGAAATTTCGAACTCATTTAGTACAAAATCAATTGGTAAAAAAAAATAGCCTTTTATAAATTATTTTATAAGTTGTTTTATGTATTCATTTTTTTTTATTTTTTTTACCGGTTAACCTTGTACTAAATGATTTCGAAAGTCAACATTTTTGCATGTAACATACCTCATGAAGTAGGTGTTAACGGTTTGGATTCATCATTTGAAGTCAATTCAATAAATTTTTGGAGTTGTGCTCATCAACCGTTCTTAATGAGCACATCACACCCTAGTTAATTTCTATATCAGATTGAATTGGTGTGGCAATATAACGTAATTGTTACAATGAGAGAGGGAAGGTAGTGTTTGAAAATCTAAAACTCAGATGCCAATAACCTACGTTATTGGAATAGACAGGTTTGGTCAGGTTGAGTGAAGGATCCATAAGACCAGCATTTGTACTGTGTGACGAGGTGGGCGGCAACAGTGGCTACCGATCCCACAGGTGTTGGTAAAGGGATATGTTGATGGATCCAGGAGCTGAGCTGGACATTGTCAATGAGGTTGCAGGCTGTTCGAATTGTTGGGAGTGGTCTGAGTAGCTCGTCACCATATAGGAAGGCACACCTAGCTTTCCAAATCTGCCAAATGATAGCCATAAACAGCGGCAACAAATCGTCAGGGAGAGTCTGCCATAGCTGAGAGAGAATATGTTGTATCGGTTGTCCCTGGAAAGAGTGTGTGTGAAGACCTAGCGGGGATAGCAGCCATGTACCCCGTGCATGCGAGCAATGGAACAGAGCATGTGGAATATCATCCGTGTCATGGTGACATATTTGGCAGGAGACGGGGATGTCAGAAAAGCGTCGATGCAGAGTGACGCCTACCGGAATCGCCTCATGCAGGAGTTTCCAAATAAAAAAATGAATGCGCGGAAGCGGTGCAGGGCTGTGCCATAATGTGCGCCATAGGCGGGTAAGCGAATCAGAAGGTACCGGACGGATGGTGGGGACCCATTGATACAGTAACTGGTACCCCTGCTTGAGAGTAAAAATACCATTTGGGGCGGCGGTGAACATGAGCCTATCAGGCACCTGTGGCCGCAATACCAAGTTGGCATGTTCCATTTGTATGTCGAGGGCCAGTGCGAGGCCCTCAAAGTTCATGAGAGCCGGCATGCTTAGCAGAGCAGTGTCCGGGGAGAAGAGTGCCCGAACCGAAAGATTACGTTGTGTATTGGTCGAGGGTGGTAGGGATTGCCAACCTTGGAACCAAGGCTGAGAGTATGCTCGACACCGTGAGCCATCACCGATACACCAGCGCAGGTGCGGCGCCAGGACCGCTTGATGGTGCAGCAGAGAGCGCCAAAAGCGCGTACAGGAGTATGTGCGCTCCGTGTGCCATAATGTGCCAGCAGGATGATATTTCGCAGCAAGAATAGGGATCCATAATGCAGAATGTCCTGAAGCAGCCTTCCAAAGATTTTTGAGAATCAGAGCGCTGTTAAGGGTATGCAGGTCTCGCAATCCGAGACCCCCTTCCATTTTTGGCATGGTAATCACATCCCAGCGTGTGTAGCAAATCGCTCTTTTGTGATTCGATGTTCCCCAAAAAAATTGGATGAATTTGGACCGTATTTGTGCGAGAACTGTCCCATGCATTTGCGTGGTGCTCATGTGGTAAAGAGACAGCGCTTCCAGTACGGATTTGATAAGTGTGATTTTACCAGCCGGGGAGAGGAGCCTGGATTTCCAGGCATGAAGTCGAGTATCAATTTTTTGGAGGAGAGGCTGAAAGGCGACCGGCCGTGAGACATCCACCGGGCATCCGAGATATGTTTCCCTGGGTGAGGCAAACCGTGCACCGAAAGTGCATAATGCGGTTTGAATGTGAACTGGTATGCGCAGAACGCAACGCAAGTTTCGGTACGCTTGAGAGCGTACCTTTTAAAACCACGTTAACACTCCACGAGTAAGGGATGCAAGTGCACAACCCCTATCGTGTAGTATATTCGGGTATCGATCCACAGGAACGGTTAATTGCGAGGTTAGATTCTATCAAACTCAATCAAAAACTAGAAGTGGAAAGGTTTGGTTTGGTATTTAATTTCCTAAAGGGTCAAGTCAAACAATTCAAGAAGATGCAATAAAATGCTAGAAGAAATGTAAATTGTGTTTTGATTATGGATAAAAGGCGTTTCCAGGGTTTCAGACTTCATCTCTGATCTGCCTCTAGTGGTACGGCCCGTACCAAGTTGGTACGGCTAGGCCGTACTTCACTTGGTAAGGCAAGGCCGTACCACCCTGGTAAGACCCGTACTGGCTTCCCAGAACAGAACCTACCAGTTCGAGTGAATGCATTCCTTTGCTGGTACCTTGTGCTAAACTCTTTAGAAAGGTTCAATAGACCATACCTAAGGTTCCTAACCCTCAACCATCGTTTGTTGGATCAAGATCTAGGTTGGAATGCAATTGATTGCCTTTTAGGGTTTCTACACCCTAGCTGGTCGATTGGAGGTCTAAGGCACCCTCTAATCTGTCGATTAGAGGAGAATTCAACCTTTCGCTTCAATTCGAACTATTCTACCCTAAGCATTTGATTTGGATGAAAGATTGAGATGATCACATGACCTTGATAGGTTCGATCTAAACCTAGAGGCACATCATACAACAATCACAGCAAGCAAAGCAAAAGATAACAAAGAAGATCACAATCAATCAAACTAAAGAGTTCATACAAGATACAAGTCAAAGAAAGTCAAAACAAATCAAGAATCGATCTCTAACCCTAGAAACTAAAAGAACTACTCACAGCACATAATCAGATCTAAAAATACAATAAAAGGGAGAGAGATAGCCATGGATCGAAGGGATCGAGAGGAGGAAGCTAGATCCGTCGAGTTTCGCCCCTTTCCTCTTCCTTCCTTCTTGCTCCTAGCTCCTTAGCTCTCTTTCTCTCTCTTACTGTGCTCTCAAATGGATCTGGAATGGAATAGATGCTGAAATTGGAGAGTTCCCCGCTTTAAATAGCCTCTGCCAAAATTTGAATCTGTCAGGCCGCTTTCATGTACGGCCCGTACCAATTTGGTACGGCCTGGCCGTACCAGGCGTGAAGAGCTGAAAAATGGCCAAGTATGGTAAGACCCGTACCAAGCCTGGTAAGGGTCGTACCTCATCATGTGAATCGTCATTTCTTCGTGTGTTTTGCTCCAAACCTGCAGAAAACAAACAAACACTCAGCAGTACCAAATTCTAAACATATATCGATGAAATGCACATGATTCTGGTGAATTAGGGCACGAATCTGGTACTAAAACAGGCCTAAAATAGACTAAATATGCGAGGTATCAAATTCCCCCAAGCTGAACCTTTGCTTGTCCTCAAGCAAAAAGTTTCAAACTCGGGTAAAAGTGCTGGACAACTAAATCTAAATGCAGATACAAGTCTAAATGTGAAAACCTACGTGAGTCTGCTATAATCAAGAATTTCTAGAATCGATTCGGATGTAATTCAAACATCCCTTTATAAACCTTGATTCACTCCACCAATTGGTCAATTGAACTTCTTATTTTGAGATGCTTCTAACAATGGAAAGATTAATTACTTAGGTTTGATCGAAACAATTTCATTCTTTTTCCGAGTTAGTGCTTTTATTCAAGATGGATTTTCTTTTCATTTGCCCTCCCCCAAGCTTGAATCAAGCTTAAGGGTAAGAAAGTTGCGAACGAAGTGTGTTGGTATGAGCAAAATTTTCTTTCTTTATTTCTAATTGGGAGACGAGCTCAAAGGCGCCCATTCGAGGCTTATTGCCAGTACTCTTATGTTCTCCATCTTTTCTCTTTTGTTTTCTTGTTTTCTCTTTTTTTTTTTTTTTTTAATATTTTTCTTTTTCTTTTCTTTTTGGCTTGCTCATACCATGAATACACACATCTATTGGTATTCATTCATACCAATGGATATTCCAAACTTTCTTAATTTGAAAATCCCAATTCCTAAAGGCACAATTCAGTTTTTTCGAATAATCTCGTTCGATTCAATTCTAAGTTTGTTTCATCTTTTCCATTATTAAAAACATCTCAACCTAAGTAGTTCAGTAACCAATTGTGGGTTAGTTCCAATTCACTCAGGTCTATCCTAATCACAACTAAATTGTTTCAAAGTTATTCTCAATTCTAGCAAATCACGCAAATCTTCACCTAACAATGCACGAAAATACGAAAAAATGCAAGGAAAATAACAGTAAAGTAAACATGACCTACATGCAAATGTCATCCCCCCAAGCGTAGCCTGAGCATTGTCCTCAATGCTTCAAGACTATGAGATAAAAGAGATAAAAGAAGCTCGGGGAAAAGAGAGCGAACCTGATCAGCCCTCGGGGTGGTCGTACCAGAGCCAGTCGCTAAACCGCTCCTCTATCCCAGTGACTCGCTGCGTGAGATCCTGGAGTGTGGCGCCCTGCGCACGGAGTGTGGCGCTCTGCTCACGGAGTGTGGCGCCCTGCTCGTATAGTGCAACACCCTGCTCCTGACGCATGCCGTACATCAGGTGGTAGACATCCTGGATGGTGGGCTCAGTGACAGGAGGGGGATACACTGGTCGACTGTAGGAGGTGGAGGGGCCGGCAGCGAAGGTGGAGGTGGAAGGGTCGGTCTGGTACGTGGTGGGGCCAGCTCCAAAGAGTGAGGTACCTGCAACCAAAGGGGGAAGGATGTACCTGCTCGGAGAAGGGGGGAGCCTGGCTGGGGAATGGGTGAACATGAGGAGAAAGAGGAGGCCAGCGTGCTCAAACTGAGCCTGGACTGAGAGGTGGTGCGTCGATCATGTCCTCATCGCCCTGAGCGGTGGTGGGTGAGAGGTGGAGGTGGGGGAGGTGGGACCTCAGGTGGCAGGCTGCACGCGGGGCGGACGGCGAAATAACCAAGTGCTCCGGGCAGTAAAGGAGAGAGTGACCGGGAAAGGCAATGATATAGATGGTGTGCTGGTCAGGCATGCGCCAAGCCCAAGCACCACGCCCATCGCGGCCTGCTGCCTGCTCGATGAACTTTGTAGGTGCAGAACTGAGAGAGAGAGAGAGATCGGGAGCTCCTGCACTCCTCGTCTCGCCGATAATCTGGAGGTGTAAGCGCTCGGCGATCAGAGTGACATAGGCCGAGATGTAGACAACGCCACCCGGCTTGGGCTGCCTCTGGATGTCGATCCAGTGGTGGATCATGGCGAGCATCAGATCGGGCCGCTCGAGAGAGCTGTCGGGGCGCCAGCATATGATCCACCAGCTGCAGATCCTCAACATTAGCGCGGGCGAACTGTCTCGCCACGCGCAAAGATGGTGCAACCGAGGATACGCAGCAGGACCCGGATGACTGGATGTGGGACATTGAGCTGCTGTACTCCTTGTTGAAAGCTGACCCGGCAGGGGCGCCAGAGATCAGCGCCCAGAAGCTTGTCGGCGCTCCAAGTCCCCAGAGAAAGAGAGGGAGTCAGTAGTTGGGTTCGGCGCAAAGCCAAACCACTCCCTCAAGTCAGACAGCCATACTCGGTGGGTCTCACTCAGCATGCGGAACCTGATGAACGGGTTGTCGTTCCGGCGAGTACTGAGCTCCAGAGAGGAAAGAAACTCCATGGTGAGCTTCTTGTAACCCCTCTGGGCGATCATCCAGAAGGCTGGAGTGATCCCGATCCGGGTGGTGATGCGGCGGAAACTCATCCTCCAGTCCCAGCGTCTGAAGAGCGGAGAAATCAACAATTCTCGTGTTGTTGATCTTCTTCTCAGCAGATGTTCGAAGTTCTTGAGCTGCCGACGGGTCGAAATGAGGAAGTACTGCTCGGTGTATGCGTCGGCACGCTGGGTGGCATCAGAAAGGGCCGTATCTGTGCCCATGGAGTCAGAGGCGTGGTCAGAGCTGGGGTCGGAGCTGTGATCGGAGCCGGGAACGGAGCCCTGGGCGGAGGCCTGGTCAGAGGCCTCGTCAGAGCCCTGGTCCTGGTCTCCAGATGGATGGTAGGATGGGCTCTCCTGTGGGCTCCGATACCCTGACTGATGCCCACTGGAGATGGTCTCTCCCTCGTAGTAAATGGGCTCGATAGCGTCCCGAAGGGAAGTACTCTGGCGAGACCCAGACCTGGCGACACTCTCCCGGGAGTGGCGAGATGCTCTCGAACCACTCCGAGACGCACTCCGGTGGGAGTGATGAGAAGACGTAGGTGCAGTAGCAGGAGGGACGTCGGCTGTCGGGCCAGTGGCGGAAGGAATGGAGGTGTCGTCAGAGGGTGCGGCGGAGCGAGAGGAATGTCGACTCATCTCTCTCAGACGTTTGTGGCGTTGGGTGGTAAGGGTCCGACTGGGTAGGTACGGCCTGGTCTGACCTAGTTGGTACGGCCTGGCCTGACCTAGGTAGGTACGGCCTAGCCGCACAGGCTGGTACGGGCCGTACCTAACTTAGGGTTTTGGTGTTGGCTGGTAAGGGCCGCACCAACTGGTACCAGTGACAGAAATGGGAATTTTTGCAACCAATTAACTCCTAAACCAGTACAGGGTGATTACAAATTACAAGGCTGGTCTGGTTAGGGTGTATTGGTACAAACTGGTACCAATTGGTGTCAGTTCAGAGAGACTGATACGGGCCGTACCTACTTGGTACGGATGGGCCGTACCAAGCTAGGGTTTGACAGGTCAGGGGTGGAACCGAGAGAAGAAGAGAGGGAAATGGAAGAAAATGGAGAAAAACAAAGAAAATGGAAGAAGAGGAACTTAACCGAGAGCAAGTAGGTGCGGGTCGGACCGAAGAGGCGTGCGGGTCGGACTGAAGAGGGTCGGACCAGAGGGAGTGCTGGTGGTGCGCCGGTGGCGCAGGTGCTCCTTGTGCTCGGTTAGGGTGGAAGGAAAGAATGAGTGGAGAGGGAGAGAAAATGGAGAGGGAGAGAAGAGATGAGGGGGTGCGGCTGGGAGAAAATGGGAAGGGGTGCGGGTACGGGGGGGGTTTAAAAAGAAAAAGGCGGCAGTTAATGCGTCGGTTCGCGTCTCTGACCTAAGTACGGCCTGGCCGTACCAAATTGGTACGGACCGTACCAACCTTTCAATTTTCAGGCCGTACCAATGTGGTATGGCCTAGCCGCACCAACCTCAAATTGTCGTGGTTTCTCTTTTTCTTGACTTCTCAAGCCGCTCGTGATACAATGCAGGAGAATGAATGCATGTCTATCTGTTCCTAAGATGCAAAACAGGTAAAGATGGCTTGGGCTGCCTCCCAAGGAGCGCTCGTTTTAGGTCTCGAGCTCGACCTTCTCTCTTCAGGCTTTGGTTGGAGATGGATCGGAGAGATCCAAGCTCACTCGCATTTCTTGGGGATGATCAGCAATGTAGTGCTTGAGACGCTGACCATTGACTTTGAAAGTCTGCCCCTCCTTGTTTTCCAACGCCACAGTGCCAAATGAGAACACTGCCCGCACTCGGAATGGACCGGACCACCTGGACTTCAGCTTCCCTGGAAAGAGCCTATGTCGAGAATTGAACAAGAGGACCAGGTCTCCCTCATGGAACTCACGAGGCATGATGCGTTTGTCGTGAACCTGTTTTGTCCTTTCCTTGTAGATTCTCGCGTTCTCGTAGGCATTGAGACGCATCTCCTCTAACTCATGCAAGTCAAGGATGCGTTTCTCTCCAGCTGAGAGCAAGTCCATGTTGATGGCCCGTGTGGCCCAGTATGCCTTGTGCTCAAGCTCTACGGGCAAGTGGCAGGACTTTCCGTACACCAATTGAAAGGGCTCATCCCAATCGGAGTTTTGAAGGCTGTACGGTAGGCCCAAAGTGCGTCACTCAGCTTGAGCGACCAATCCTTTCTCGTTCTAGCCACGGTCTTTTCTAGGATAGACTTTATCTCTCTGTTGGAAATCTCGGCTTGACCGTTGGCTTGAGGATGGTAGGATGTGGTCACCTTGTGAGTGACTCCATGGCGACTTAGGAGATTGTCGAACTGGCGGTTGATGAAGTGTTTGCCACCATCACTGATGACGGCTCTCGGAACTCCAAAGCGAGGGAAAATGATGTCAGTGAACAGTCGTTTCACGGCATTGGAGTCCGCATTCTTGCAAGCCACTGCCTCCACCCACTTGGAGACGTAGTCAACTGCCACCAGGATGTACTCGTTCCCACAAGAAGGTGGAAACGGTCCCATGAAGTCAATGCCCCAGACATCAAAGATGTCTACCTCTAGAATAGAGTGGAGAGGCATCTCATTCCTCTTGGAGATGTTCCGGTGCGCTGACACTTGTCACAAGCTGCGACGAAGGTCCTAGCATCTCTGAAAAGTGAAGGCCAGAAGAAGCCGGATTGCAGGACCTTTGAAGCAGTCTTGGAGAATGAAGCGTGTCCTCCGTAGGCTGAGGAGTGGCAGTGCTCAAGAATGGAGCGCGTCTCGTCGTATGGCACGCAACGTCTGTAGATGCCATCAACGCCAATCTTGAAGAGGTAGGGGTCGTCTCAGAAGTAGAACTTGGCGTCCGATCGAAGCTTCTTCTTCTGCTGGTATGACATGGTAGGAGAAAGTACTCCTGAGGCGAGAAAGTTCGCAATGTCTGCATACCAGGGCGCTGACTTGGTGTTCACTCGGTCAGTTGCATGGAACGTCCGATCTTGCACCGCACGAGTCGCGTGCATCGGTGTACCAACCGAGTGGATCTCCTCCATGGCAGAAATCGAATGGAATTGGTCATCAGGGAATGAGTCATCAATTGGCAGGCTACAAGAGCCCTCATCTTCCCAGCGAAGCCGGGACAGATGGTCAGCCACGGTGTTTTCGACTCCTTTCTTGTCCCTGATTTCGATATCAAACTCCTGCAGGAGGAGGATCCACCTAATCAGGCGAGGTTTGGCATCCTGCTTGCTCAACAGATACTTGAGTGCGGCGTGGTCAGTGTAGATCACTATCTTGGAGCCAACCAGATAGGATCTAAACTTGTCGAGAGCGAACACAACAGCCAAAAGCTCCTTTTCGGTTGTTGTGTAGTTCATCTGGGCAGGGTCTAGCACCTTGCTAGCGTAGTAGATAGCACATGGCTTGTTCTCCTTCCGCTGCCCAAGAACCGCTCCCACGGCGTAATCACTCGCATCGCACATCAACTCAAATGGCAAGGTCCAGTCTGGAGACTGCAGGATGGGTGCTGAGACAAGGGCTTCTTTCAATCGGCAAAACGAATCGACACACTCCTGCGTGAAGATGAAATCAGAGTCCTTGATGAGCAGGTTGGTTAATGGTTCCGCGATTTTCGAGAAGTCCTTGATGAATCGGCGGTAGAAGCCAGCGTGTCCCAGAAAGCTTCGCACAGCTTTGACATTTGTTGGGATCTCCAGCTTCTCGATCACCTCCACCTTAGCTTTGTCAACCTCAATTCCTTTTGAGGTCACCACATGTCCAAGGACAACTCCTTCTTGGACCATGAAATGACACTTCTCCCAGTTGAGGATCAGGTTGACTTCTTCGCACTTCTCCAGAATTTTGCAGAGGTTGGCTAGACATGAGTCAAAGCTGGTCCCATAGACAGAGAAGTCGTCCATGAAGACCTCAACCTCTTTCTCAATGAAATCTGAGAAGATAGCCATCATGGCTCGTTGGAAGGTGGCAGGTGCATTGCAAAGACCGAATGGCATCCTACGGTATGCGAATGTACCGTAGGGACATGTGAAGGTGGTCTTGTCTTGGTCGTTCGGGTGAATGGGGATCTGAAAGAATCCTGAGTACCCGTCGAGGTAGCAAAAATAAGAATGAGTTGCCAGCCTTTCAAGGAGTTGGTCGACAAACGGCAGTGGGAAGTGATCTTTGCGCGTGGCATTGTTGAGCTTCCTGTAGTCAATACACATGCGGTACCCAGATACCACACGAGTAGGGACCAGCTCATCTTTTTCATTCCTCACTACTGTCGTGCCTCCCTTCTTGGGCACCACGTGAACGGGACTCACCCACTTGCTGTCAGAGATGGGATAGATGATGCCTGCATCCAAGAGTTTGAGAATTTCCTTTTTCACCACCTCTTTCAGGTTGGGGTTGAGTCGCCGCTGGTGCTCCACAGACGGCTTGTGATCATCCTCGAGAAGAATCCGGTGTGAGCAGATGGCTGGGTTGATCCCTTTCAAGTCCTTGATCGAGTACCCAATCGCTCCCTTGTGAAATCTCAGCTTCTCCAGAAGTTTGGCGGTTTGATCGGGATTTAGACTCGCATTGACGATCACAGGACAAGACTTTTCCGGATCGAGGAACTCGTATCTGAGATTGGTTGGAAGAGGTTTGAGTTCGGGAGTCGGACGCTCAGGCTGATCATTGACACGAGTCGCATCTGGGTGATCTGACTCGTGTGCTGTCGAGACATCGGCCATGGCAGGCTCCGCTCCACTCCTCGTCTCAGAGTGTGATGTACGATCCTCCAGATCCTCAGGAATCGCATCTGCTGCACAAATTGACTCGCTCGCCTCGCTTGGCAACTTTGAGAGGAATTCAGCGTCTTGGCGCAGCGAGTTGTTGACTTGTTCAAGAAAGTAGTCCTTGACCAGATCAGCCAAGTACTCCTCTGTCCTGTCAACTCGGAAACACGTCTCGGATCGTGACGGATATCTCATGGCGCGGTCGATTTGGAATTTCACTTTCTCCCCTCCAAAGTTCAAAGTCAGGATGCCCTGCTTCACGTCAATTATCGCGCCAGCTGTACTCAGAAAAGGTCGCCCCAAGATGATTGGGACTTCCTTATCTTCTTCCATCTCCATGACGACGAAATCGACGGGCACGAAGAACTTCCCGACTTGAACTGGCAGATCCTCCACCACACCAAGTGGAAGTCGGACTGAAGAATCCGCCAACTGCAATGTCATCCTCGTGGGCTTGAGCTCCCCCACTCCTATGCGATCATAGATGGTGCGTGGCATGAGACTCACGCTCGCTCCTAGATCACACAGGGCTTTCTTAATCGTCGCCTTCCCAATGGTGCACGGGATGGAAAACTTTCCAGGATCGTCCAATTTGGGAGGTAGCTCACTTTTCAGAATTGCGCTGCACTGCTCCGTCAGCTTGACTGTCGCGTGCCCCTCTAAGCTTCTCTTGTTGGAAAGAATGTCCTTCAGAAACTTGGCATAGGTGGGCATTTGGGTCAGAGCATCGGTGAAAGGAATGGTGATCTGCAGCTGCTTGATGACGTTTGCGAAGTTAGCGAATTGCTCGTTCAGTCACGTCTCAGCCAATCTTTGGGGGAATGGAACAGGTGGCCGGTATGGAGGTGGTTTCTCGGCCCCTTTCTTCTTCTGACCACCTGACGCTTTGGATGGAGGTTGTGCAGGTCTTGCCGAGCTGGTGCAGTCTGCACTCGCGTGAGGTTGGATGACCTCAGCTCGTTCTGGATGAACCTCTTTCGATGGAATCGACACAGGGGTCAGGATCGCGTCAGGTGTCGCATCAAGGATCGGATCAATTGTGCCCTCGCTTGGCATCGGTGGCTCGTCGTATTGGGTCCCGCTTCTCAGAGTGATCGCCTTAGCCTCTTCTCTTGGATTGGGTTCGGGTTGAGACGGAAGCTTCCCGGGTTGAGAGTGGCTTTGAGGTGACCATCTGGCTCAGCTGCTCCAGCAACTTGCTTTGGGCAGCCATTTGAGTGCTCATGCTCTGCATCTGCTCCTACATCATCTGATTCATCTTGCCCTGCTCGTGAGTGAAGTTGTTCACTTCGGTAGGCGCAAATGACTTTGAGTGGTCAAAGGGAGCTGCTCGGTTGCCTTGATTGGGAAAGGAAGCGTTCTGGTAGAAGTTCCTGTTGCCATTGTTGCTGCTGCTGCTGCTCGAAGCTTGGGCTCTCCAATCGTTGTTGCTTTGAGGAGGGTAGTTTCCATTGTTGTTCGTCCGATTGTTCCAGTTGTTGTTGTTGTACTGCGGCCTCTGGAAGCTGTTGTTGTGAAAGGGCGGTCTGAACGAGGAGTTGTTGAAAGGCGCAGGGTTGTTCTGGTTCGGCCTCCAGTGCTGCTGCTCAACCGGATCCTTGGAGTAGGACCGGCTGAAGGGAGGTCGTGGGAAGAAGGAAGGCTCGTTGTTCAGAGAGTTGACCTGCTCACTCTCCTCGTCTTGTTGCACCAGCGGGCATTGCTCGTATGCGTGCCTCTCGTCTCCGCACATGACGCAGACTTGAGGTTGCTGTTCGACTGCCTTGACACTGAGCTTGTCCATCGCCCGCTGCATGGCGTCCATCTTGGCGGTGAGAGCTGTGATGTGATCGAGCTCGTACTTGCCTCCTCCTTGGCTACCTCCTTGGCCTCCTCGTGGGCGTGACGTGTCGCGTCCGGACCACTGCTGGTTTTGCGCCATGTCGTCTATCAAGCTCATAGCCTCTAAAGGCTCCCTTGACATCAACGCGCCTCCCGCAACAGCGTCCACGTAAGCACGAGTGCTCTCATTCAGGCCGTCGTAAAACGTTTGAATTAAAAGCCAATCGGGTAAACCGTGGTGGGGACAGGAGTACTGCAATTCTCTAAACCTTTCCCACGCTTCATTCAGGGGTTCATCAAAAATCTGCCTAAAACTGGTCAGGTCTTGTCTTACCTTGGCTGTCCTCTTGTGAGGGAAAAATCTGGTCAAAAACAATTTGGACAAATCCCTCCAAGTCCTAACAGAGTCCCTGGGTAAAGATCCCAACCATTTTTTGGCCTTATCCCTAAGCGTGAAAGGAAATAAAGCAAGCTTTGTGTAATCAGCATTCTCACCGTTGGTCTTGATGGTCGTGATGCACTCGAGGAAGGTCTGGAGATGAGCGTGCGGGTCCTCGTGGTCAAGTCCGTGAAAGCTGTTCTGCTGCACCATATTGACAACCCCCGGATTGAAGTTCGGTTGCTGTCCTGGAATGTGTGGCAGTCGAATCGCACCTCGCGCATCTCCAGCTCTCGGCACGTTGTATTCTCGCAGCGTCCGAGGCATGAAACCATCAGCTTCGTCGTCAGTCATGCGGCCTTCTTCTTCTTCGCGCCTTTGTCGATCTCTTTCCTGGCCTCTGCCTCCATTCTGAGTCGGGCTTCGTGGTCTGCCTCAGCCATCTCTTCAGGTACGGGTGTCTTGGTACGGGTCGGACCAGATTCGGTACGGGTCGGACCAGGTTCGATACGGGTCGGACCAGATTCGGTACGGGTCGGACCAGATTGGTGCGGCCTGGCCGTGCCTGAATTGGTACGGGCCGTACCAGGGGGTGGCTGAGCAGTCTCGGCTGAGTCTGGAGGAGTTTGGTCGAACAGGGGCCCCTTGCTTCTCAGATTATATTTCAACCTGTATTTTCCTGCAGGGGGAGGTTCAAAAGCCAGTTTTTAGTGATTTTGAATAAGAAAAAACAAGAAAGATACAAGATAAAATCTAGATTAACTAAGTAAGGTAAAATCTAACTAGGCAATTAGTTACCGTCCCCGGCAACGGCGCCAAAAACTTGGTATGCGCAGAACGCAACGCAAGTTTCGGTACGCTTGAGAGCGTACCTTTTAAAACCACGTTAACACTCCACGAGTAAGGGATGCAAGTGCACAACCCCTATCGTGTAGTATATTCGGGTATCGATCCACAGGAACGGTTAATTGCGAGGTTAGATTCTATCAAACTCAATCAAAAACTAGAAGTGGAAAGGTTTGGTTTGGTATTTAATTTCCTAAAGGGTCAAGTCAAACAATTCAAGAAGATGCAATAAAATGCTAGAAGAAATGTAAATTGTGTTTTGATTATGGATAAAAGGCGTTTCCAGGGTTTCAGACTTCATCTCTGATCTGCCTCTAGTGGTACGGCCCGTACCAAGTTGGTACGGCTAGGCCGTACTTCACTTGGTAAGGCAAGGCCGTACCACCCTGGTAAGACCCGTACTGGCTTCCCAGAACAGAACCTACCAGTTCGAGTGAATGCATTCCTTTGCTGGTACCTTGTGCTAAACTCTTTAGAAAGGTTCAATAGACCATACCTAAGGTTCCTAACCCTCAACCATCGTTTGTTGGATCAAGATCTAGGTTGGAATGCAATTGATTGCCTTTTAGGGTTTCTACACCCTAGCTGGTCGATTGGAGGTCTAAGGCACCCTCTAATCTGTCGATTAGAGGAGAATTCAACCTTTCGGCTTCAATTCGAACTATTCTACCCTAAGCATTTGATTTGGATGAAAGATTGAGATGATCACATGACCTTGATAGGTTCGATCTAAACCTAGAGGCACATCATACAACAATCACAGCAAGCAAAGCAAAAGATAACAAAGAAGATCACAATCAATCAAACTAAAGAGTTCATACAAGATACAAGTCAAAGAAAGTCAAAACAAATCAAGAATCGATCTCTAACCCTAGAAACTAAAAGAACTACTCACAGCACATAATCAGATCTAAAAATACAATAAAAGGGAGAGAGATAGCCATGGATCGAAGGGATCGAGAGGAGGAAGCTAGATCCGTCGAGTTTCGCCCCTTTCCTCTTCCTTCCTTCTTGCTCCTAGCTCCTTAGCTCTCTTTCTCTCTCTTACTGTGCTCTCAAATGGATCTGGAATGGAATAGATGCTGAAATTGGAGAGTTCCCCGCTTTAAATAGCCTCTGCCAAAATTTGAATCTGTCAGGCCGCTTTCATGTACGGCCCGTACCAATTTGGTATGGCCTGGCCGTACCAGGCGTGAAGAGCTGAAAAATGGCCAAGTATGGTAAGACCCGTACCAAGCCTGGTAAGGGTCGTACCTCATCATGTGAATCGCCATTTCTTCGTGTGTTTTGCTCCAAACCTGCAGAAAACAAACAAACACTCAGCAGTACCAAATTCTAAACATATATCGATGAAATGCACATGATTCTGGTGAATTAGGGCACGAATCTGGTACTAAAACAGGCCTAAAATAGACTAAATATGCGAGGTATCATGAACCAAAGGTGTAGCGTCCGAGAACCAGAGCTTCGATTTTTGCGGATTGAATTGTTGGCACGAGATGGTACAGAACGACTGAAGAATGTATTGAATGTTTTGTACCTCTTGAGGAGATGCGTGCCCCATTAGTAAGAGATCATCAGCATACAGGAGATTTCTGACGGGGGGGCCGTGCGGCCGAGGCGAAGTCCCTGGATATGACCATCCTGTATGGCAGAGGCAAGCATCGAAGTAAGGATGTTCATGCATAAAATAAAAATATATGGAGATAGGGCACATCCCTGCCGTAATCCACGTGTGGGTGTGATGAAGCCTTGACCTGAACCCGAAAAAAGGATGCTATACGTCGCGGTTTGATTACATCGGGTATACTGCATGAACATGGGCTCCCGGCTCATTCAATATGGCCTCACATATCACTCCACTGCTCACTCTCCCTTTCGCATGGAAACCACTGCCCTGCTACAAGCAGTACAGGTTGCACAGGCTCGGTCAATCCCCGACTGCACCTTCTATGTGGATTCAGAGTTACTCGTCAAGACAATTGGTGCCCCTGATGCCCTCCAATATGCGGACTGGCAATCCTACTTGGAGCTCATGCAACTAATGAACATCCTGATCACCCAACCAACCTACAAATGCGTTTATATACCACGGGAAGAGATTAATCTGACCCACGAACTTGCTAATTTGGCGCGACTTAATCGCTTTGATTACATCGGGTATACCTATCCACTCTTCCTCACACAGTAGTCTCAGCTTCTGCCTTGCTTGCTTTCATTCCCTACAATAATGCGGTATTCTCCAATGCACTGCTCTTTCGGATTTCTGCACTGATTTCTGCACTCTTTTATGTTTAGTTTAACTCTTGGTTTCTTTCTATTTTCTGTTGCGAGTAGCTGAGACACAGAGACCCGGCTCTATGTTAGCCTTGTAATCTCATTTCTATGAATACAATGTGCCTACGGGCTTTTCACCAAAAAAAAAAAAAAAAAGAATAGACAGGTTTGGTAAAATAATTTAGAATTAAAATCTACATGATGCTTCTGTTGGACCGCAGGATTCTACGTTGAAGTATTGTAGACTAATCACCCTAGTTAGTAGAGCCGGGGAGCATATTTGTCCAACTCTCTTCCTCCTTTGCGAAGCTTCTTTAAGTAGGAATAAAGTACAAAGTTAATATATAATTCACCATAATCAACTGTTAATAATAGTGGGTCTAACTCCGTAACAAACGATGAAAAACCACAGTAGCAGTAGCTACACACTGAGTGAAACTGAACCGTCCAATACAATCCAACGGCCGATTTCAAACAACGATTAACCTTTTGTTTCTACCACTCGTGGGCCCACACGAGTGAAGTCAATGAGTGGTGGCCTGGTGGTGGGACCCGTCTACATTTGTGCGATCAAATCCCCGTGATAGAACCGCTCCTCTATTTATTAATTAATTAATTAATTAATTTTCAAACTTGTACGCATACTCTGGATTTATATAGCGTGAGAAAACATAGAAGAGAACAAGAAATCGCTGTGCCTCTCTGGTAGCACACAACAGAAGTAAGACAAAACCCCTTCAACCAGCCAACCTCGCATTCATTTCTCTCTATCTCTTTCTCTCTATTATGAAGGTATTGGGATTTCTTGTTACGCCAAGAGGGAACAGAGATGAACGGAGAGGAGTCAAGTCGAAGACGATTCGCGCCTCCAGTTTTCCCTCGGCCGTGTTCAGGCCGTCGACCGATACGCGAGAGACCGATGAGGAGGGCCCGTTCTTCGACTTAGTGTTCCCTCTTTCTCTAAGAACGGAATCAGAGACGGAATCTGACGTGGAATCTCATGATTTGTTCTTCAGCGGCGGCTTGCTGTCTCTTGACCCGTCAGAGACGAGACGGAGGTCTAATTTTGTCGACTCGCCGAGGAAATTTCGCGAGCTCAAGCTCGGTGGGAAGAAGATGAATTCAAAATCGGAATTGGAGACCAACAGGGGAAATGTCGTTTCTGAAGTACCGCTCTTCTCGCTCTTTTCTCGGGAAAGCGGGTTGCGGGGCTCCAACAGCGCCCGATCCACATCCACTAAATTGATTTTTGAGCTCGCGTCGCCTTGTCAGGATCAGGAAAAACGATCGTCTCCACTTGCAATACAAAAATATTTCAGCAAAATAAAACCGTTTTATGTGAAGGTCTCAAAAGGATTTGGTGAGAAATTACGGTTTGGCACGGCTGAGCCGACGGGTATGAAGTTGGTTGCAAGGCGGCTAAGGAAGAGCCGGTCTGCATCGTCAGCTGTGGCTGCTGTGCTGTCCCCCCAGTCATTGGTGGTGCCTCAGGCTCAGAGAAGGGATGATACTCTTCTAGAGAAGGAAGATGGCATTGAAGGTGCCATTGCGCATTGCAAGCGTTCTTTCAATAAAGGTAGCAGTTTAAACTTGAGATTTTAAACATATGTAGCGAATTTAACATACAGTGTATAAGTTTAGCGCTGTGGATCATTTTGTTTTTAAAAGCTCTGTTCATTGATTATCAACAGAGTAGGGGGTTTGGTTTGGTTGGTTCTTCAATGGTAGAAAATATATTTGTATAATACCAGGTTATATTCGGCCTAGAGCGAATAAAATCAGGGGAAGCTAATCATAATAAAAATAATAATATTACAAGGAGAACATGATTGTGGCTCTTACTTCCAAGATATGTTGTAATCATAAGTTTCTATTTGATATTTCAGTGACTTGTGTGATTTGAATTTTTAAATCTTATTTTCTTCACATGTTCAAAATGCACAGCCTGTTGCAATTAATTAATATGGGGTACCCCTTGAATTTCAAATTTTATTCAGTGGCGGGACCTCTGGTTTCAGGCAACATTTCCTTTGTCCCATTTGTTTTTTTTGTTTTTACTCTCATTTTGAATATTTGAACCTTAGTTTTGACTTTATTATAAAACAGGATCAATGGAATTGCCACTAGAGAGATCAAGAAGTGACCCGGGTGAAGGCAAGCGGGTCAATATCTAATGCTACTAATTTCGTCTCCTTTGTTTGTATTTTTGTTGAGAACACAGGAGGAAGTTTCCTTACAAAACAAATATTAAATTAGAACAAAAAGAAAAAAAAGTATTTTGTAGCGAAGGTGAATATGTACGGAAAGGGTAGTAGCTTCCCTTTAGATTTTTTTTCTTTGTAAGTTGTCTTTTGGGTTTTCTCTGTAAGTTTTTTGTATGAATTTTTACTTGTAGAAGCGTGGTTAAGATAAAAAGCTCTTTTGTCTATTTGTACCAGTATAGTATCTTTACATTTTGTCTTTTCACCTTTTTATGAAAACAAACAAAAATAATCGGCACGAATACTTGTAATTTAATCCCCAATATGATTCATCATATCTGTGAGCCGCACCTAAAGACCAAACCTTTGATTATTTTGCTAATTATTTTTGGTCTCAAGAGAAAGGAATTCTTCAAATTGATCCTCGTTTAACATGAATTTGATAATGTATTAGTAATTTATCTAAATGAAGCCCATTATTTTTCTAGTAATTGCCAAGCTCAACCCATGGGGCCATGAAGTCATGAACTAATAAACCATGGCTTAATCGTAGTAACAAAGATTTGTAGGGTCTTAATTGCAAAATGGTGATATTTTTCTTGCTGCCTTTGATTTCCCCTGAAAATGGTCAAATGTATAAAAACGAAAGCAACTTGTATGTTATGTATGTAAATCAGTATATGATATATTACGAATTCACTGAAAAGTTGAAATAAGAAATTTATGGTGGTTCTGAAAAAGCTGGTGCAAAAGCTTGTAGGTCACGTTGAGGCATGATGAGATGAACATGGAAAAGAAAACAAGTACGATGTGCGCAATGAAATGAAATAATAATCTTTTCGTTTCTGGTATGGGAAGGTTTTTAATTAATAAAGACAGAGATCTGAATCGATGCTCATTTCCCTCGGAATTCGTGCTGCAGAGCCTTTTGCTTTTCTTTTATTTTCTTTTTCCCTTCTCTCTTTTGCGTTTACTTGCTTGAGACAATGGCGAAAAGCTTTGACAAAAAACACACAACTGTTTCAGAAAAAAGAAAAAGGGAAATGGAGCGAGAACGACAGTCTCGACAGGGAAGGAACTAAAAAGATAAAGATTCTGTTTTTTTTGTTAAGAAAAGATGGCATGTCTTTCAACAATCTCAAAAGAAAATTAAACTTTCATTTTTTTTCTCTGAGAACGAAAGACGAGATAAACTTAAAAAACAAAACATTAAATTTTGGTCCCGTTACCCGTTACCCGTTACCCGTTACCGTTAGGTTTGAATCAAAGTTTTTTAATGTTATAATAATAACGCTCTGTTATAAAAACAGAGAAAATGCTTGAGCCCAAAATGTGAGCACCTAATCTAGCATTTACCAAGTACCACACAGGAACAGGAATGGCTATGTATTGACAAAGAAAATTCATAAATCTGTGTTGAATAGGAAAATTCCGAAAAGGAAAAGGGTGGTAGTGGACTAGCGGTACATGAATTTTTGCCTCGATAGATGGGGAACTGTGTACGCTTTTATTTGGTGTGGTCAGCATGGCAGCGAATCCGAGGCTAAGATTCAAGCATGGGCATGGCTTCTTAAATTTCTTTTTGTTCTATTGCAATTTATAAAAGCTGAGACTGAGTACCATTCTTCTGGATCTACATGGTTTAATGATGAATTTCAGTGTAGCCCGTTTAGCTATAGATTCTATATTGTACACTTCTTTGGATTACATGTTGTCGCCATTATAAATTTATAATGTGCGATAATCAGAAAAGAGGAAATGACCGAAGAATAAAAAATGTGTTTGCTTAGAAAAAGGGGCAGAAGGGTCAGCAGAGAGGAAATTTTTATCTATAGAAATTATTAAATACATATATACAGAAACAGAAAGATCAGATTCAATGAGTCCGATCCAAATTTATGGATAGGTCTCAATGGTCCAGATCCATCAATATATATATATATATAGAGAGAGAGAGATGAGCTATGATTAGACGTGGAGTAAAACAAGTTTCTACTCCACGCTATATTTTTATTTTGAAAATTCAAACAACCGATCCGAACCGTTCAACATGTTCTCTATATTGAAATGTGCTTGGAAACCAAATTTTACATTTTTTGGAATTTTTTACTATTTATTAAGCCACTTTAAAAATTACTGATCCACTGTGAACAGTAAAAAACAGTAAAATTTCTGGCCCACCGGATCAGCGATTTTCAAACTAGCTTAATAAATAGTAAAAAAAATCCAAATAAATGTAAAATTTGGTCTCCAAGCACATTTCAATATAGAGAACATGTTGAACGGTTCGGATCGGTTGTTTGAATTTTCAAAATGGAAATATAGTGCCATAGAGTACAAACTTATTTTACTCCACGTCTCACCATAGCTCAATTATATATATATATATAATTATATATATATATATATATATATATATATATATATATGAGGAGGGATCAAATTACAACAACCATTTTTTTTTCATTTTTAAAGTCCAAACGGTCGATCCAAACCGTTCAACATGATCTCCACAATAAAATGTGCTTCCAGATCAAATTTTACATTTTTTTGAATTTTTTTACTATTTATTAAGTATTTTACAAAAAATAGTCATATTCAGACCATTGAATTTTGTACCCATCTTAAATAGTAAAAAATTCAAAAAAAATGTAAAATTTGATCTGCAAGCACATTTTATTTAGATAATCATGTTGAAAGGTTTGGATTGACAATTTGGACTTTGAAAATGAAAAAAATAGTTGTTGTAACTTTGTTGTAACTCAAAATTGTTGTAACTTGATCCCTATTTATATTTAGAAGTTGGCTAATATCAAAACGTTTGTTCTTAGGCCGCGGAACAAACGTTTCGGTTTTTATATTTTCAAAATCCAAATAGTCGATCCAAACCGTTCAACATTCAATCTGTATTAAAATGTGTTTGGAGACCAAGTTTTACATTTTTTAGAATTTTTCTACTATTTATTAAGTTAATTTTAAAATCGCCGTTTTCAATGATCCATAAATTTTTCACTGTTTATTAAAATCAGTAATTTTAAAAAGGGCTTCATAAATAGTAAAAAAATTCAAAAAAAATGTAAAATTTTGTCTCCAAGTACATTATAATATAGAGATCACATCTAAAGATTTGGATCGACCGTTTGGACTTTGAAAATCAGAAAATCAATTGGTTGCACCACCGCTCCGAAACAAACGTTTTGATATTAGCTAACCCCCCCCTCTCTCTCTCTCTCTCTCTATATATATATATATATATTGATGGGTCTTTAATCCAATATTGGTCAGGAAATATCAAGGATGCCGTGGTGCAAGAGCTGGTGACTTGGCTTCCTGATGCGGTCGACGAAATTCCGCTGCGGGAATGGGCTGAAACTCCTGAGATGGTGGTGATGGATGGGGAAGCTCCTAATGCTGCGGCTGAATAGCTACTTTTTTGTTCCTTTTAGCTGTTATTTGGGGCAAGTTCTTGTTTGTAATAAGTACTAGTTTAGCTCATTGTTATGCTGTTGATTGCCCTTTTATGTGGTTGTTTTAGAAATCTGGAGTGGGGACACAGGTTTTTATTGTTGATGCTTGTGTAATTATGACTATCATTTTGCTAATGCAAATGGGCATCTATGCCTCTTTTACAAATAAAAATATATATATATTGATGGATCTGGACCATTGAGACCGATTCATAAATTTGGATCGGACTCATTGAGTCAGACTATATTTGTTGGAAACAAAACACTCTTTCTATTTTTGTACATCTGTATTTAACAATTTCTATAGATAAAAAATTCTCCAGCAGAGACTACAACCAAAAAGAAAAATGCTAAACCAAGAGTCCAAAACTCGTGAGAGCTGTATTAAGATGAAATCTATCTCAGTTTTTTTACTTATATGTCCCTTATTTGTTCAGGATTGCATGTGCTTTTAACAATAACAAAATATTCAGTTACCAGTTACCACTTACCAGTAAAAGAATGTAAATTTGCTAGCAGCTACCCTGATATGATGCCTCAATGTTAGGGGTGTAAACGGAGCGGATTCGGAGCGGATAATGCTAATACCAAATCCGTATCCGCCTTTCAATGAACGGATACGGATACGGATAGTAAACGGATATCAAAATTTAAAACCATATCCGCCTTAAACGGATACGGATACGGAGCGGATAATTTACGGATACGGATTCGAATACGAATATAGAACGGATAATTGTCGGATATTGAGTTATATGAACTTTAAGATATAACTAATAATTAATAAAATTTAAATATAAAAATAAATGAATAATTGTAAGTTGATGGAGATATTAATGTTAGAAAGATGAGAGAATATAAGACATTTATTTTATTAATAGCGTGGTGTAGTGGTTTGTACCTTGGTTGTTTAGACTTTCACTTCACATAACATGAGTTCAAATCTCCTTGAAGGCAAAATAATTTAAAACCTCACATGATACGGATACGGATAGTAAACGGATATCAAAATTTAAAACCATATCCGTATCCGTATCCGCATCTTCTATGGGTAATTGATAATTATCTGTATCCGTATCCGCAATATCCGTATCCGTTTAAATCCGGATACGGATTATATGCGGATTCGGAGCGGATATCCGGCCGGATATCCGTGTCCGTTTACACCCCTACTCAATGTATCATACTATTTCCTGAAATGATATCTTTAGTTTATGCTAAGCTAACACCCTACAGCAATAAGTTTAACTTTTCCTAGCATAGCATAGCATAGATTTTATTTCTATATATATATATATATCTCTTTAAGAAAAAGTCCAGTCAAAAGTCCAATTAATATATATATATATATCTACCAAATTTTAATATAATTTTGAACTTTTCCTTTGTATGGCATGGGCAGGGGCAGGGCTTATCTCATGTTCTTTTCTTAAAATTAACTTTTTTGATGCTTTTCATGCAATTCATGCTGAAAGAAAGAGAGATTCACGAAGCTAGCTAGCTATTTTTAATGGTATATTAATTGTTCAAAGTTTCACTTGTTTGTTCATAGAGGTAGAGGAACAGAAAGACAGAGACATGACTTTAAGCATATTTTTGCAGGACATGAGAAGGTAAAGTTTACTAAATCTATGCTAATTCCATGAAAGAATTGGACATAGGGATAGGATGCTAACGCTTCTGTCTTCTTAGTGTAAATATTGCTTTAAGAGGGTGCTTCACTTTCTCTTTTTCAAAGTCATTTTTGCTCATTTACTTTCTCTGTTTTAATTTTTCTTTATTTGCTATCTTTTCTTCATCCTTTTTCACTTAATTTGTGAAGGTAGGTCACAGTCACACGCGTGTTGGCGTCGCTAACTCGCTATGGCATGGAACGCTTCAGCATTTTTAGTAGACTTGACTTGTGACTTGTGACTTGTGACTTGTGAGTTGCTTTTATTCAGGTCATCTAGTGGGGATGCCTGGTCAAACTTTACCAATGCACTGTAGACTCTAGACTGTAGTGTTTTCTGGGAGTATGATTTCAAAGCATATAACAATTTTAGGGGCAGATTAATAACTCGCACAATTTTTTAATTATAGAAATATATTGAAAATAATATAGAAAATTGGATATATTAATTGAAAATTTTGATCCCACAAAGAAAGTAGTCCAGCTAGTATGACATCGGTGTCATATGATACTAACTTCAAAATTTATTGGATAGATTTCAAACGATCAATTCAAACCGTTGAAACCGATTTACTTGACCAGTGATGTATTTACATGAAAAAAATATATTTTTTCAAATTATTATAGTATCTAAATCAGGTGGTCAAAAATGTTGAAAATGGAATGCATTAAAATTAACTTAAAAATTTCCACATTTGATCGCTTGACTTGATACTAAATAAATTAGAAAAATTATAAATTTTGCATGTAAACGCACAACTAATGAAGTGAATCGGTCTGAACGGTTTGGATTCACTGTTTAAAATTGATTCGATCTAATGAAGTGAATCAGTCGGAACGGTTTGGATTCAAAAGCGGTTAGATTCAAAATGGTATAAACTTTGATGAACGGGGAAACTCATTTTAGATTTAATGGTTTTTCGTTGTCGGATAAATGATTTAAGTCTAGAGGACTAATTATTTGCTTTGGTTGTTGGACTTGAAAGGGAATAAAAATAAATGGGGAAAAAAAGGCAAGTTAATTAGCCTTACCAACTAAAAAGTAAAGTATTGATTTTTCCTGAAATTGATATATTATCTGAAAGTATGATTGTGAAATATAAAACTAAATCGGAGCAAGGATGTTAATCATGGAAACTGGAAAGGGGGAAAGGGGGAAAGGTATCTTTCTTGGGAGGTTTCTGAAATAAGATGTATTTTTATTGTTTTATTCATTTTTTTTCTTTTCCTCAGATATTTATCAATACTAGTAACCTATGTATTTTCAACTGAATTTGCTGTTAAAAGTAGTGTACATAGAGTGGAAAAAACGTGCCGTGCCGTGACCAAAATGTCAATGGGTGGTCACGGCACGCGAATGGTCACGCCACGTGAGTCACGCCGTGCCTAAACGTGCCGTGACCATACGTGACTCGCGTGACTCGCGTGACTCGCGTGACCATTTAATTATAATTTAAGTTAGTTTATTCAAGATTTACCATTAAATCAATATCTAATGGTTCTAATTACACGTGACTCGCGTGACTACGTGCCGTGCCGTGCCGTGACTAAATTTTTCACGTGCCGTGCCGTGCCGTGCCGTGCCAAAGTTTCAAAAGATGAACACGGCACGCGAATGGTCACGGCACGGGACACGCGAGTCACGGCACGCGAATGGTACACGTGCCGTGCCGTAGCCGTGCCGTTCCGTGACGGAGCCGGCTCCGGCGTGCCATTTTTCCCACTCTAAGTGTACACCACCCACCAGTGGCATTTTATTCATAAGCAGCTGGATTTTTAATTCAATCCGACAAAAAATCATGGGCTTCCTTTTGCTAATTGGAAACACATGATTTCTGTGTGTTTAACTTTAGCGCATCATTAGCACAAGGGGAAAAAGGTGATCCATGATCTAATACAAACAAATTGACAAAATCCATGTTTTAATTCTCTGAGGCAGGTATCTGAACTGCTTGATTTCTAATAAAAGTATCTGTTTGTTAATATGAAGCAATGAGCCAATAGAATCTCCTAGGACAAATTGACATTCATGAATAACAAAGGATATTTTCTAAAAGTGAAAAGGTCAATATTCGAAATATCCAATTTCTTTACAGGCCCAAATTTTGTCATCTATCCGGGCCCAAAATTTAGTTACAACCAATGTGTAAATTGTAATACCGGAAAGCCCATCTTATTTTGATTGCATTAACAAGAAAGGAATTCATGATAATCTATCTATATATATATATTTCTTTCCTTTTCTAAGACAAAGTTCGTAAGCAACAACTCCAATATGAGCTTGAGCTACCTGTTGGGACTTCCTGAGTCTATCTATAAATTGATGCTCCCAACAAGCATACATTTATGCATATGTCCATATATATTAATTACAATCTTAAAAGGAAATACCTACCTCTCATGAGATGATGAGAATTCTCTTTTTATTTATAACAAAAAGAAAACTAAGGTATTACCTCTTTCTTTATTCTTTCAAGTCACTTGCCTGGCACGCCGTGCTCTTAATCTCTACGATTATAATCGACACGCCCAATACAACGCTACAATTCAACCCCACCTCCATGTCTTTCTTGTACAGCCCAAACACAGAAACCCTGCCTTTAACGCTTGTATAACTTGTCAGGTCGACTTCTCCACGAAAAAATATGTTTTCTATAACATTATTATCCTCCACAATTCGGTTCGCGACCACATCCATTGTGACATTTAACCTTGTGTCCTTCCGTGCACCCAATTGGCCAGCTGGCGCATACGCCACCCCAAGTGTGCCTCCCTTGTAGTAAAACTCGGTTAGTGTTCTGCTGAACTTGAATGAGACCATATTGGGGTTTTTGATCGATATGTCACTGACGAGTGTGACGTTAGCTGATACCAAATTTTTCTGACTTGTTGATGTGTTGATTCTGAAGCTGTCAACTGTAATTGAGTTCAACGTGAGTGTCGGGTCTCTCACTTTGAAAAGGGTAAAAGAGAGAATGAGGATCACAAGACTGAGAATTGCAGTTATGCCGGTGCAACACGCACACAAGTAAGTGACATGGCGGCGATTGACGTGGAGTTTTGAATGTCTACAGGAGGCCGAGGTGTTGTTTGTGGGATGAACAGATGGTGATTGAACAGAGAGTTCTTTCTTCTTCTTGGTGTAATCTTCCATGGTAAATTTAAAATTTTGTGTGGCTCTAGTGAGATGAATATATAAATTAGAACTTGAACCGGTTTCTTTATGAGTTCGGTTGCCGTTGAAGACTTGAAGCCTTAGCTAGGAACTCAGGATGATCTCCAATTATATTTTGTAATGTATTCTTAAATGGAGGGATCCCATTTATTATCAACCTATGATTAGTGCATGTTACCAGTGCTCCAGAAATACTGGACAGTCCAGTTTAGTAAAAACGGAGAAGTCATTAAAAGGTCCTTTCATGGGTTTAAAAGTCGGAGGGTTTAGATGGTGATAGTTGACCGTTGGCGTCACAGGAGTAAATAGAGTTTGTTGGGGAGTTCCATGTCTCTTTCTCTCTCTCTTTCTCGAGGTTTTGTATTCTTAAATCAGTCTTGATGCGTTTAAAAACAGTGCTGGTATGGCAGATTTACTGACTCTGGACCCCACAGATCTTAATTTTATCTCGGTTTATTTTCCCCCTGAAATGCTCTCTTAGAAGTTATTCAGTTGAGCCCAGTTAATCTTTGTAGTTGCCTAATAGATCTATTTTGAAGGGGTTATCTACAGCAATAAAAGCCCATCTTGATTTCTTTCAACTCCATTTTGTTTTTGGAATTTAAAACCCACTCGCTTCAATCCAACCCAATGGACTATTATTTCCAATTTAAATCACAGAAAGTATATATATATATATTTTTTGATGTATTATCGACCAATCATAGCCCAAAATCATTTTTGATGCTGACAAAACAAATTCTAGTTAACTTATGTTGGGTCGGAACTGCTCGATCCGCATTAAAGTTCGTACAGACAATTTATGTTAAAATCCATCCCTTGAATCTAAATAAGTGCGCGAATCATGGAGCGGATCAAATGACTCCATCCCTGCATCGGATCTTGGTGTGATAGCCATCGGACCGGCCCCTTTCCCTTTAGAGCTCGGTCTTAGGTTAACCATGGTTTCAAGAGTTGAACAGGCTTTCAGAAAATTTTAATCTGACGGGATGCAATTTAACGGTTTAATTGGTTTGCTTTTGAAACATCATTAAATGATGATGTGCTATGAGAATTTTAATGCTAGGGGTTTATAAAATGGTTAATGACAAGTTTAATTGTATTATTTTTTAAAAGTTTGGAGCTGAGTAAACTTATTGCGCAGCTAAAAATGTATAAGAAATGAAAATTTAAATATGGCAGGGACTAAGGCACTGCCTAAATTAATTAATATGATGTTCATACCATTTGCTAGATAAAATGACAAGATCGATATATCGTAGGAAAGAAAGATAAAGGTGCTTGTAATTTATTATGTTTCTATAGTTTTCAACAAAGTCGACCTCCTAACTACCGAGAAAATTATGTTTCTTACCAATGCTGAAGTGTTGAACCTTATTTCTCTCAATTCTCAACTTCCAAATCAATCACACAAACTCTTTCTTATCTTCTATACCGACCTATCTATTCTTAAATGTCTAATCCACGTAAAAATCATAATTTATTAGCTTCAAAATTCTATCTTTACCAAACCCCAAATGCAAGGGAAGACCTTCTAGAACAAATATATATCTCATCCGCTACCAACCATCTCTTGCAAGTATTTATCTATACTTGCTTTAGTAGTGTTCCTTGTGAAACTCAAATTTTGTTGTCCCTTTTTGGTTGAATTCATAACAAAGTCTTCTTAATTCCTGCGCTAAGACAGGTGCCCCGCAATAGAACACACCTAAAAGAGAAATATATAGTAGTAAAAAATCAAAATACATTAATTACTTAACATAAATAACATGATATCATATCATGTAGTTGTTATTACTAAAAGTAAAACTGATGACACTGACCTATTTTGGCATATGGGTGCCTAGAGCATACTCTTGAGAATACCTTCTTCCAATTAGGCCTTGCGAAATGTGTTCTCACCTGAAAATTTTGTTTAAGTTTAATAAAATAAACAGATTTTTCTCTTAATTTAAAAGTTATTAAGTCAACATGTTAGAAAACAGAATAACTACTTTTGCAGAAGGCCAACAAATAAAAATACTGTTTTTTTATCGATCTATTTGGTCAGTGCAACTACCAGTACTGATGTGATGTCATGGCTTGCATATGATATGAAATTTACAAAAGACACTCTATATGTATATGCATTGTTTATCTGTTTTGATGGAGACAGAACCAATTAAGATTCCTAATATTGGTGTTGGCTATTTCTATATATGTTGATGGCACCAGAAAATGATCTCACAATCTGGACTTGCTTTTTTGAAGAATAATTCATGGATGAACTTGATCCACCTAAATCGCGATTTTCTACTAAAAGAGAAATACAGGAACAACAAGTCTTACTCTTGTTCCGGAGACGATATCGACACCATTTTTGGCATGATTAAGAGCTTGGAGCATCGTGATTAGTGTAGATCTTGCATCCCCTTCCTCGTATACACTCGTGAGATAGTTGTGCATCTCGATTACACCCTGTTAATCAGCAATCAATTACTTGATTAAATATAATATACACATACAGAGACAAACATATAATACGAGTCAATAATTTTAATAAATGTGTTAATTACCCTTTGATCCAAATCAGCAACCTCATTCATGATTCCCTTGAACCAATCGAATGAACCCTGTTCCCGAGTCACCCAGTAGAAATAGGCATTAGTGGTCTTGAAGGATCTCCTGTGGGATCCTGACATGATCCGCATCAGCGTCGCCAGATCAAAGTGTTCAAGACTCTGATCCAACTCCCGATATTGATCCTCTCTAGCCTCCTAATAATAAATAAATGAAGCAATTTTTAACGACTGATTAATTGAGGTTGGTAGATATCAAAATCCTCAACAAAGGACTTACATCTTGTTCCTCCATTTTAACCATGTTATGAAGTAGGTCTTTCAGTATGCTGATAAAAGGTGTGGCACCGATCCCCAGTCCGACTAGTAGTAGCACGTCGTAGTTTTTGTAATCTTGAGCCGGTGCACCGTATGGTCCATCAATTAAGAGCTTTGGTAGGCTGCATTGTGGTAAAAAATGGATATCACTTGCTCAGATTTACTGTGCCGATATTCTATTACCAGACAAAGAGAGCAAAGTTTACCCTACAACATTTGATAATATGATTCTGCTAGGTTTAATTACCAATTTTTGGTAGTTTCATCAGCTCTGAGAAGGCCACTTTTACCATCTACAGAGGGCTCACAAGCCTCGGCAAAGACCCGCTTGAGTTCCCTGGTCCAGTCACCAAGCTGTCTTATGTGTATGCTGAGATAGTTGTCATCAGGTGCTGAGGTTATTGAAAAGGGATGCCTTCAAGTTACAAGCAAATTAGGGTAAATTAGTTAAAGGATAAATCTAATTAATTTAAAATTAAAACATCTATTTTATTTAGTTTTATCTAAAAATTTGGTAAGAAACTAATTTTGATAAGCACCATTCGAAAGGTGACACGGCAGGGCACTGAACGAACATGTATTGACCACTCTGGTACCGAAAGGCTGGTGGCTTCGACATTTGTAGTGATAGAACATTGCCTGGATATATCGCAACCTAAATGTGCAACGATGTATGTATTATATAATAAGGAGAAATTAATTAAATTTAAAAGGTGCTTTTTTTTTGCTTTCCTTATGGCTACCTTTCGTATTTGTACAGAGTAATGCCGAGATCTCAGAGCTCTTAAGACTCTCTCTCCCACATAAAGTGAAACAGGAACTGCAAGATACATCCATGTCTGAAATGAAGAATATTTAAAGTCAGTTCTCATGCCATGATTTTCTATCTCACAAGTCACCATAATAATAAAAAATCAAAATGTACCGTTTTGAGGTACCAGTGGTGAACGAGGTAGAGAAACTGGCCATGAATAATGAGCAAGACATAAACAAGCGCCAAGAAATGATGCGAGTACCAAAATGCATTGAAACCGCTGAGCCGATCAAATGGCTTGGGTAATTTGACCACACTTCGTCTAAACCACCGTGTTGCGAGTGTAAATGCCACCACCATGCAAATCACCATTATGATACCTGTCACTCCCACTGGGCCCCGCAGAAGCTCGAGGTATGTTGGTTTCGTTTCCCCAAATTCGTGCCTCATTGGAGCATACATGGCATCAGAAGAAGATAAGAGGCGCGGGAAGTCACAAGAAAGGTGGTTGCCAGCATGTAAAATAACCCCAACCACTATTGCAGCAGCTATGGTCTGGTAAAAAAATCTAATCAAAAAGGAAATTCAACATTTGTAAATCTTAATTAAGAAAATGTGCAATCCAAACTATGAACTGATTAACCTTGTGGAAGTTGATATTGTCATCAAATGGCAAAACAGAAGCGGCTCGTGTCGACCTTAGCCATGTCATGATATTCCGGCAAACTGGCAACAGAACCAGTGCCATGTTAAATTTCAAGGTCTCAGCTGCGCCTTTCGCAGTGGTCAAACAATAGCCCATGACAAGAAACTCGTACCGGCTTTTGTATTCAATGAATTTCCATGTGAATAAACCTGCCATGATGCATATCCATAGAGCGATTACCCATAACCGCTTCCAATTTTCTTCTACGTAGTATTTAATTTTTGTCCCGAGATTTCTGATCGGACCTCTTGTTCTTAGGTTGGTCAGGTTCTGGCTCAGAGCCTGGCTTGTGTAGCTCAATGCTTGGCTGTAGTTCACATATGTATCCTTTTGTAATAGCAGTGTTTCGAGTTGCCATAGCTGAGATCAAATGTACAATAATCCCTAATTAATTACTCGATCCAAATTTTACTTATTCCTGTAGATAATTCTGTCATAATTCTATATTTTTGTTATGTACGTACATGTTGATTTTTTCACATCCTTTGTGAGTTTGCTACATATCAGTGTCAATT
This sequence comes from Carex parvula, assembly GCA_025461045.1. Taxonomy (NCBI): domain Eukaryota; kingdom Viridiplantae; phylum Streptophyta; class Magnoliopsida; order Poales; family Cyperaceae; genus Carex; species Carex parvula. The sequence goes on along the minus strand of JAJGRW010000050.1, from coordinate 3,187,669 downwards.
TGGCATCCTAATTAATAATTAGAGCGAGATAGTGATTAATTTAGTGGGATAAATTTAGCTACAGGAAGAAGCAAATTCCCACAAGGAATGAAAAGGTATATTGTATCTCTAAATTATTAACCAGAAAATATATACTAAGCTGGAGAGACCTACCAAACTATCAAAAACCAGAATATTGGGCCCCACAACAACCTCTAAATAATTTTTTTGAGTATTTACTATTTAGATGTTGTTTTATACAATCATAATTCACTTTTTTTTGAGTTTATGAAACTAGTGCAATATGAAAATCAGTAAAATGATGGGATGTATGTACTTGCAACACACCTCGACGTAGCCGAGCTTCTCGGGATCGAGTTCTTCCATGATTAGAGCTGCGTACTCCTCGGCTTGTTCTTTCAGCCTCGACAATTTATTTGCAGATGCACTTAACATTATGATCTGAAAAACAAAAACAAATAAACACCTCTGAATGTTTATTATATTCATCTTGTGATCAATGCCTTTTTTTTTTTTTTATAGATGGTACACTAAGATACACTAATTAATCAATGCCTTTTTCATTTATATTTTTGTTGGTTTTTTTGAAAAAAAAAATGTTAAACGACTTTTACCTAAACCGTGTATTTCGGGTTATAATTAGTTTGGAAAGTGACACCGTGAAATATCAAATAATAGAATCCTACATAGTATTGTTTTTTTTTACAAAAAGAAGGCTAATAGTAACAGTCTCCCTCTGCTGGAACCTGGAAGGCTGGAAGAGTACAAAAATAAGTAGGTGAATTTGTCTTGTACTTTCTTTTTTAAAAGTCAAAAGTGTCAATTGAGTTATTTTCGCACCATGACACTTCAGATGGAAATTGACTTAATTGATCTGTAAAAAGTGCTAAGGTATATCAAGTATCAACTCTGTCTCTATCTTTCAATTTGGTCTTATTCACTTTACAACCTAGACTAGGTCTACAAACACCAGTTCATACTACGGATAGGTCAGCATTGTTGAAAATGGTGCACCAGCCACCAGGTGGAGAGCACAGATATAGACAGGATTTTGTTACTGGTGGGGTTGGTGGCGATCTCCGGTTCAGCTCACTGAACCCATATAATTAAAAAAGGTGAAAAGTCAAAATATAAAGAAGAAATTAACAAGGCTTTTTTACTTTCATTTCTTGCTAGAGAGTGACAGCCCAAATTTTCACATTTAAATCGACTTAAATTATCCAAAAAAAGAAAAGAAAAATGAACAGACGCACATCAATTTGTATAATTATTAAGACCAGCTACAAAATGCAATGGCTGCTGTTTATATATTACATAAACCTGCCAGCGGGTCCCACTTCTTTTGTATTGACTAAGGAGACCGACCTTCCTTTTATAATTATAAAAGTAAAAGTACCCGAAAGAACATGGAAAAAGGAAATTAAAAATAAAGGAAAAAGGAAAGAGAAATTAAAATGCCAAATAAATTATGCATGTTCGAAATATTAATTAGTTACCTCTTTAACTTCCGCTTCTGCAATCCGGCCGTCTGCATTCTTGTCAACCCTATAAAAAGTTAAAAAGGAAAAAAAATAAAAAATAAAAAATAAAAGATTTCTTTTCATATTGGTCCTCTAACTCTAATTTGTTATTTATTATGCATTTCTTTTTTCTTATATTATATACAAGTTAGCATATTTACATGTCAAAAAATATCTGAAGGCGGGAATCAAAACTTTCATCAGTGATCTGCGACCAAATCTCATGCAGCTCCTCTTTGCATATCTTCTCCACCTTCATTCTCCTCCTCCTGCTCAATGTATCGAACAACTCCAGTGCAAACTCCCTCGACTCCGTCATTCCTTTATTTAATTACCCCAAATCCAACAAACATATATACATAAAATTAGCTAGGTTTGCTTCACTAGCTACCAAGAACACAAAATAAAAAAAAAATGATGTTAAAACAAATTATATATTTACCTATGCATTCTGGAAAATCGGAGCGGCACAAGTACCCGTCGTTAGCAAGAGTGTGAAACTTGCTCACGACTTCGCTCCATGCATTCGCCTTGCTGTTGCTGATGAACCTAAGGCCTCTTAGAGCTCTATGCGCGCCAGAACGGCTCCGGTCTAGTATGGCGCGCTGTCGTCTGGCGGCTCGTGCTGCCAGTGCAGACTCGATTGCCGAGCATGCTTCTCCATTTCCAGAAGCGGACGTGGTGCGTCCGCTCCCCTTGCTCCGGCTTATAGAAAGCCGCTTGAACTCTGCCTTCAATTCATGCGAGAATTGTCGTGCACGAGTAACCGCCTCCGTCTTGAACTCCTGAGACAGTTGCAAGAGGCGGTTGGATGAGCTGCGTCTGATTGAAGACGAACGGGACGAGCAAGGAGTTGTGGCAAAGGAGGCCGTGTCATGGCCGTTGATGCCAGGCTGTGCGGGTTCAACACTGCGCAAGATCAAGGTGTCGTTGTCGTGTAAGTCAAGCGTCACCTCGACAAACTCCTCACCATCGTAGGTGAAGCTTTGCGAACCCCAGCTCAGTGAAGACGCCGGCGAGGGTGCGCCGCTCCTCATGGTGCGAATTTCCATTTTTATTTTTCGTCTGTGTTAAATTAAATATTTGGTTGTATGAATATGATGGCAAGCATATCAATACATGTGATGTAACAAGAGCCTTTTGGATTTCTACTTGTAGTAGCTTCTAGGAGTGTAACTGTGTAGTGCTTCTTTGTCGTTTTGTTTACAAGGGGAGGGGAGGGGAGGGGAGGAACTGTGGTGGCAGAGAAACGCGGTGGGAATCTCCCTCCACTAACCAATCAGTGGAATTCCACGTGGCGCGAGAGGAAATTAGATTGGATGTTTGATGGAAGAATCAAGGCGGGGCGGGGAGGGGATGCAGCTAGTGATCAGTAATGTATGCTAGTGAGAAAACCAAGGTAAATTAATTAAGCAAAAAGAAGTTTTAGATAAAAAAAGATGAATGTGAGTGAGAAGTAGAGACAGAGAGGAGAAATATAGAATAGAATAGAATAGAATAGGTTGAGGTGAGATTAATTGAAACTGAAAGCAGAGAGATGGAGAGGGGAGAGGAGAAGACGTGTGACTGAGGCCTTAGCCTTAGCCTTAGCCTTACCTTAGCCTAGGTGGGTAAATAAAACGTGACTTCCTCTGTGTTTCTTAATTACTAATTCCCTATTCTTCTTTATTTATTTGGTAGGTGTGTATTGTATACAAACTCAAACTCAAACTATACACATACAGTTATACCGTTTTTACTTAATCTGGACCGTCCGTTTCAATTTGCTTGAATCGGGTACTGGGTGGGAGGATTCGGATTGTAAAAATTAATTCCCTGTTCTGCACCTGCACCTGCACCTGCTTCACATAAATCTCCTACCATACCAAATTCACATTACAGCCCAACCAAATTTGAATTTGCCATCCCCCGGCCCATACTGACCTAACCCGAACTATTAACTATTAACATACAAATTACATACTTCTTTTACATCAAGGTCCCTATATTTTCTTGTTATTATGGTGCATGCGTGAAGCTTCCCTATCATCTTTTCTTTCCTCAAAAAAGAAAAAAACAAAAGAAAACAAAATTCCTTTTCAACGTCGCTTGTGTGTAGATAAGGTCATCTATAATTTTAGTTTTTTATTAACGAAGTTAGTTAGTGAATCATATTGATAGAAGCAATATATGATTTTTATATGCAACTATGATGGGGGTTAAACCAACAACTATTTATGATTTCATATTCCATATGAAATCAATTATATAATTTTTGAAAATAAAGAAGACTCTTATGATAAAACTTTGTTTGAGACGATGTGGGAAGAAGCAACGTGCGATTTAAAGGACATAATTTTCTGTGAATTTTTACATCTACCATTATTTTCTTTCTAAGAGTAATAAAATGCTTTTTGTTGGACATTAATATTTTATATAGATAGATATAGCCGCAATACATATATATGATTGATTGAGTTTTGGTCGTTTAATGGAACAACTATAAATCTGTTATGGCACCGTACGTAATACATGATCAGTGACACAAAATTATATAATTAACTATATAAGTTGTAGATGCAATAATCCAAATTTAATTTAAGTTGCAAAATGCATGCATATAACCTATATATATATAGTTGCAAGAATACATCCAAATTAATCCAGTGTATTCAATATATAATCAAGTCAAAAATATATAGTAATGCATCGAAACAATTAATGTCAATGACTAACTTTCTGAAATAGTATTAGTATTATTTATTCTCAATTAAGTTCAAATATTATAGTTATCTTTAAATTTTTTTTTTTTTGTCTTTATTCTATTTACATGCAGATGCAGTAGATGTAGATCACAATTAAGTGAAACCAAGGTAATTAACGTTGTCCCTTTGGAACGCAATCTAATTCTAAGGTGGTAAGTATACGGCGAGTACTATTTAATATATTTTCCAACCAGTTGAGCTATATATTTAATATCATAGCAAATTTTGCACCGTGTCATTTTCAAATTTGTTATTAGCTTACATATGATATGTATGCATGTAGTGAAACATAAGTCTTAAAAAACTCAAATTTTCAGTTTCAATAAATTTGATCAAAATTAATCTAATTTAGTTGAGAAGTTATATTATATTTTAATATTTGATGTATCTCCATTTGTTTAAAGACGATGGTTCAAATTAATGTCACTATTTTTTATTTTATTTTATTATGTCTTCACTTTTAAATATTTTAAAAAACAAATTTTCTAAAAACTTGTATGCGAAAATAAAACCGTTAGATGTGATCAATATTATATTTTCTATATTCGCATAAAAAATATTATTTTTCTATATGAAACAATGAGTTAAAATATCAACGTCCTTAAATTATTTACATTAGTGTATTTTTATTTTTGCAAGTTCTTAATATCAATAAAAATAAAATTGAAATGTCGTTAACTTTTACACGTGTATAGAAAAAATAACATAGATCATAACTAATAATTTTATTTCAAAATTAAATTTTATATTTAAGTTAATAAAGTTTACAAAATGGAGACATAATCACATTACCGAGTCACAAAAATGGTGATATTTGAATCCTCCTCTTATTTAATTAATTTAGTACATACTTCTAACATTGATAATATTAAGAAAACTCAAGGGTCAAACTGAAAATTTAATTTATTTCAATAGCGTCGTTTTCCACTGATTCTCTTGGGGCCTAATCCGCGATTCATCGTATCATTTAGTAAGAATAAAACAATAATAATAATAATAATACGAAGGAGAGGCAGAGGCTAAGAGGCCCCTGTAGATGGCTTTTATGGTCTTTTTCTAACAGCACCATTACAGAGTTAATCACTCTCTTAATTAATACAATCCATATCCATTTCTTCTCCGTGCAGTGGTTTTGGTTTTGGTGGCCTGTTCCATATCCATTTCTTCCGGCCTTTGAAGAATCAATCCATCTCTTGTCATCTTTATTAATTGCTTAACCACCGATTAATTGCTTATCATCAATTATAATTAATTATCCCATTGATTATACTGTTACCATCTGATGAATTCCAATTTGGCTAGTTTGGCTTGTTATTGTTATCTCTGTTTAATTAAGTAACAAAAATAATATTGAATAGGTCGTTAAGTTTTTGACCTTATCATATAATTAGCATCTACATAGAGTTATAATGCGTCATAATCATAGAGAACAAAAAATTGGATAAAAATGGATAAACGAAAGGGAATAAGAGCATCTACATTCCTGAAACTATCAGAGTTTCTAATCTGATGTGGAAGTTTCTAGACCAGTTTCAGGGATGTAGACCAGTTTCTTATTTAGCAACTGTGCTCAATAATTTCTTAATAAGAAATCGTTTATAAACTGTGAGTTGGCAAAATGATTGGCTGATGTTCGCTGAAATTTTTATTTTATTTTATTTTATTTTATTGCTGATGTGACATTTTAGAAACTCTAAGATTAGTTTCAGGGATGTGAACCCTTAGAAACTCCACAGCCTATAATTTCTAAAAATTAGTTAATAGTTACTTAGAAACTCTAAGAGTTTTAGAGATGTAGATGCTCTAAAGGGAACTCAGATTTCTATTGAATTACATAAATTGTTCTGTTCAATGGGTTTTGTCTATTTGTATCTCCATGATTATAATCAGAACTAGGGCTGCACAAAAAATTCATAGTTCGTAATTCGATTCGAGTTTGATTCAAAAAAGTTCGTAAAAAGTTCGATTCGAAATTGAGTTCGTTCGAAATTAATTCAAACCAAACTTAGTTCGAAATTAATTCAAACCAAACTCAAACTGGACCTAGTTCGTTCGAAATAGGTTCGCAAACCAAACTTAGTTCAAAATTAACTCAAACGTGAACCGTTAATTTCCGCTGATAATGAACTTTAATGTTTTATTTAGGATAATATTTGGGTTGGTAATAATTCTAAGACTTTGGTAATTGTTATGTACTTCTATTGATATTTAAATTGTACTTTGAATACTTTAGATATTTTCAAACTTTGGTGATGTTGCTCCTGTTAGCTGTTTGGAAAATTTTGAATTATGTGATTGTACTGAAATTTGATTGATTGTACTAAACTTTGGTGTTTGATATAAATTTTGGTATTTGTAATGAACTTTGATATAAACTTTAGTGTATTATGTATTTAGAGTTCAGAATACTCGACTTTTTATTGAAGTGCTGTAATTTCGAACTATGGCCCAGCCATAAGTCATAACTCGTAAGTCGTAACAAAGTTCGTAAAAGTTCGAAATTGAGTTAGTAAAAAATTCGATTCGAAAATGAATTCGTCCGAAATTAATTCAAACCAAATTCAAACTGGAGGTAAGTTTGATTCGGTTCGGTTCGTTTACGGCCCTGATTCAGAACAAACTACAAAGCAATTTAATAATAAAGAATTTTGACAAAGAAATAAGCTAATGGGTCCCACATGAACCTCTTTCTTGCCTCGGAACAGCCAGCTTCAAGATATTCTCCAGTTATTTTGTCACCGATTTCCTCCGTTTCTGACCACTGGACCCCATCTGTCGGCATTTATACTCATACACTGCCCGGTTCCACTAACCTCGCTGCCCGCCAATCACCTTCTCCTTCCTTTCGATTTGACCGGGTCAAAATCGAGAGAAACAACGTACAGCTCCTCCTCTCCATTCCTCTTAGTCTTCTATTGTATCTGTATCTAACATAATGTGGCACTTATGTTGTCAAAACATGCTTTAGATTTTAGAACCCCAAAATTAATACGTCCATGGAAAGTACTATTTTAATAAAGAGGGATGCTTCTATGGGCATAAGGATCTATTTGTAAAATGAGCATATTTTTATTTTCAAAATTCAAATAGTCGATCCGACCGTTCAACATTATCTCCATATTAAAATGTACTTGGAGGTCAAATTTTACATTTTTCTGAATTTTTTTACTATTTATTAAGTAATTTACAAAACTAGTCAAATTCAGACCATTGAATTTTGTACCCATTTTAATAAATAGTAAAAAAATTCAAAAAAATGTAAAATTTGACCTCCAAGTACATTGTAATATGGAGAAAATGTTGAACGGTCAGATCGACTGTTGGAACTTTAAAAATGAAAATATGCTCATTTTACAAATTGGTCCTTATGCCCATAGAAGAATTTGCCTTTAATAAATGTATGATAATCACAATTACACAAAATGTTAATAAATATTTTTATTTTCAGAATTGACATTTGAAAGTTTTGCATTTAATATGTCGAAAGGAAAATTAATGCGCGCGGGAGAGGTTCTTAATTAATGTAGGACAAGCAAGGCAAGGTTATGAATAGAACAGTAAAAACTAGCAATAAAATAAATAAATTCATGTGTGGCAAAGGAGTCTGATTAAACAATAAGTAAATAAACGAGCAACATGAAACAAATTGAAGCTGTTGAAATGTGGAATGTGTGCGTAAATTACCAAGAAAATGATACAAATTCTAGTTTAACATAGGTTAGAATTAGATAGCATAGCCACCTACTCTGTAGGACCAAGTCACGCATGATTAATTAGTAGACAAGATAACTAGAGCTTACATGCTTAAATCACTCGTTATTTTCACCAAAAGTAATGGACATCATTAACATGAGAATTCTAGAGCTTGCAAATATTTCACCATTCACCGACCCCCAAAGATGTTAACAGGACACGTTTGACAATTTTATACCGTTGGCATACAAAAACAAGCCTGAACCTTGATTGAATAGCACTAGTCATCCTGTTGTTGTCCATGGTACTAAAAGAAGAAGCATGAGATAAGAAGGAACCGATCGAGCTCTCGTTAAGAAAGTTGGGAGGTTCTAGAATAGGAATATAAGATTACTTTTACTTTAAAGCCAGGAAAAGTAGATACCATCTATTCATGTCTGTGGAAGCTAGCTCTATGGATCCAAATGATGGATTTTATTTCACTTTCTTCCCTCCCAATTAATTTACGATCACAGATTTTGAGTTGAACGATATAGCTACTGGTCCTAGGACCTAGGTCCATGCAAGAATTCAATAATATTTTGCTGAATTCAATAATAGTACTTGTACATTACATGATGGTGACATATTTTGCTGAATTCAATAATATTCTCAGAAGCATCGTTGATTACATAGTTGCTTCCAATTTAAGACACGTAAGACTACAAAAATTTGAACAACTTTTAGCCTGCAAAGATTCAGTCCTTTAGTTGGAGCGTATAATACCCGGGTATTATGGAGTCCGGCTACTATATCACTAGTGTCATTTCAAATTAAATAACACCACATCTTAAATCATTAGATCTATTTTAATATTCGTACAAGACATTAGTGTCATTCCAGCGCTATCTTGTACACGAATATTAAAGTAGATCTAATGGTTTAAGATGTGATGTTATTTAGTTTGGAATGACACTAGTGGTATAGTAGCCGGACTCGGTATTATGGTACAATGAATCGTTGGTTTACTTGTATGACATGGCAAGAAAAGCACCAAAATGCTGTTAATGGTTAGAATTTAGATTGACTAATAATAATAAAAAAAAGTCTCTCTTCAATTTATTTACTAGGATGATAGTTTCTCTCTTATTTCTATGGCAAGGATCTGCAAAGACTGTTTTGACATCAGTTAAGGAATTCTGTAACCTCAAGTAACGATTCTCACAAACAAACTGTACAACTAGAATCTACATAGCCAAAATCAACAATTAGTTAACCATAGAAGCACAAGCACAAGCACAAGCACAAGCAGAAGAAGAAGGAAAAAAAAAAAAAGCATAATTCCAAGCATAGGAGGTGCTGGCGAAGTGGCTAACAACACCCTCATAAGACTAACTGGCAGTATAAGCTACCTACAGCACAGCAAAGGCACGAGAGGTGCCAGTGAAATGGCTAACTCCCCCAAACAATCTCTTCGATGCCCCAAAATGCCTCAGCCTATACACACCAGTTGGGGTGTTTTCAGGAATTCGCCACTCCAAAGTTGCATGGCTCTGAGAGCTCAGTTTGCTTGGCCTAAACCATTTAAACCTCAAGCACCAATCATCATCGTCATAGAGTGGGACCCAATCATTTGTACTGCTATCCAGCATCTCAACAAGTGCAAAGGTACCATTGTTCAGGAGGTCGTTTCGGGGGCAAGCTGACCAGAACGTCGCATTCACAATTTGGCCCTTATTGAATTTTGAATTTTCAGGGACATCTGTGCTGACATCACCAAAACTGACTCCAAATGGGGTTGTGTCCAACACGACAGGTGTAAGAAGGCTGATTTGTTTGTCTAAGAGATCAGGGGGTGATACAGTAGAAGAAACAGATTGACCTTTGACAAGGGCTGAGGCGAGCTTTCTAAATTCTTGGATGTATGCACTTAATGTGTGGGGACCATAGAGTGTTGACGCTCCCTGGAAAATAGAAAATATATTACTCATTTTGTAATGTCTGTATAAATTATTTCCACATACCTCAGCAAAAGAAATAGGAAAAACTACCCAATGCAAGATCAAATGTTTTGTAGGCCTAACTTCCCTATTTCAAAATATGCACAAAGCAAGATCAGGTGAGGAGAACAAGAAATTATTTGGATACAATAGAATAAATCAGGTGATATTTCTGATGTTTTGGGCAGCATATGAGATATTTCCTCTCTAAAAAAAGTTTTATTTTTTATTTTTTATAGAGGTACGAATGAAATTATTTCTACAGAAACTAGCCAACTGAAAGAAAATGATTCAACCTCATATCTCTGAATCTCGTACTCTTCAAAGGTGGTAACATACTGCGAGTATGTATTTGATAAACCAGCAATAACTACATGAACATTGCTGTTGAACTCTCCATTGCCTTGTTGTATTAAGACAGTTTTTACAGCATCACGAAGCCGCCTCCCAGCCATTGTAGTAAATTCTACATCAGCAAGCATCAATATTAGATAAAAAAAAATTACACAAAAAGAACAAAAATAGGCTAGATGTATAACAAGAAGGGTTCATTACCTCCAGGCACAGCAAGAATGACAACTTGCCCAATTCGTATAATCTGAAGTGGAAGTATAGCAGGCTGAATTGAAGGTAAAAAGTATGAAGTCTATCAGAAATAAGAAAGAAGTTTGAAGGACATGGGGGGCAAGAAGGCCCCTGAAATTTCAGAAAGCTCCCCTTTCCATAATAGCAAAAGATTCCTTAATTGATTAAAGTTTAGTTTACCATATATTGGGGGGGTTAGCAACTTTAATCTTGACTTAAATAATCTAATATGCTATAAAGGAATTACAGTTATAAGCCTAAGGCCTGGTCAAATACACACGTGTGCACCGCACATATAAACTCTGAATCCATTTCAATTTAATTTCAAAATATGAACAGTCAATCCACCTCAACGCCATTTCTATAATTTCATCACACTTAATCTTGAGTATTACTAACAATGTTAAAGATCAAAAGAAAAATATGCCTTAATGCTGACTTTCTCTTTAAAGAATTTGTTTCCTTTTGGGGAGTTTTTGTGGCATTTTCTTGTTAAATGGACTTAGTGATATCACGTACTAAGTTAAAGTTAGAGTGAGACTTACCGCCCAAGCATAGGGTTGGTCCATTTCACCAGTGTCAAGTAAAATTGGTTTGGGAGATTGACACGCGACCTGCTTCTTTCCAGGTCTCTTGAGCACATTTCGTACTATTCTCCAGAAAGGATTACCCTGATAAAGAAATATTCTGAATAAATAAATTATATATATATAATCTCCTATTCTATGATACAGTTATGCAATCAATGTGTTGATTTCCAATTTAGCAGCAAAACATTCTATTGTGCAATTACAGAGCTCAATTAAGACTCAGTTCAGACCTGATTTATTCCCAATATTCAGACGTTTAAGTATCAAATGGCACAAAGAAAGAAATAAAATTGAGAATAAAGTGTGTTTTTATGTTCCTTGTATTATTGCTCATTGCCTGTTTTGAACTTCAGTTTCAAATTTTCTCAATTTGAAGCTGAACATTCGTATCTGCAACATATTGACACCTGCCATCATTTTTGGTCAAAACATCAACAACGATGGGCCATTTTGTCAGTTCATCATAACTGCGTGACTATCAAAATTATATTTTACCTAAAAATCAAGATAAAAGACTACAACAGTAAATTTGGATTGCTCAAAGGCCAAAACAGAAACTCGAGAATTTCACATACCATTTGTATTATGTCCTAGAAATTTAGAAATGGAGAGTATTATATATATACTCAACTGTGTCATCCCCTTGAGTGAAGTCAAAAGCGCCAGGCCCATCAGTGGTCCCAGCTGCAAAAGCAAATCCCATTGCAGCAGGGCATGTTTTTATCACCTCCTGTTTACCTTTACTGGATGTAACGGCTACATCAAGCTGTGAAAAATCCACGTAGATGTGCCTGGAGTCAACTTTCCCTTGTATTTTTTCTGAGGCACTGTTAAACAGATCCACGGCTTTCTCAAATTGCCTGTCAGCTATAATTCTTGTACTCTCAAACTCATCAGGGTAACTGACAGACAGAAAAATGAAATTAGAAACATAATTATTTGTGGGGTTCCTACAGAATCTCAATATATATCATGTATATCTACTTAACAAACAACACATTAACCATTATGAAACATAAGAACTATAGCAGTTTTCTGTTACCTATGTACCTTCTCTCCTAAAACAGCACTGAAGGTTTGGCATTTTGACAGGTATTACTGAACCTAACCCACCTTGATCCATGACTTTTATCAAGGAAAACAGCACTGAAGGAGCACAGGTAGGCTATTTTTAAGAAAAAGTTGATCGGGCATGCGATATTTCTAGTTTTGGATGGAAACAAGTGATGCTTTGAGTTCACAGAGGGGTACAACTGCCTCAAAAGGAAAAGGATTATATCATGTTGCTTGTACAGAACATTAAAAAAATCATGACCCCAGAAAATGTGAGAAAATATATGAAAGACTCTTATGACAATGGAAAAGTTGGTCGGGCATGCGATATTTCTAGTATTGGATGGAAACAAGTGATGCTTTGAGTTCACAGAGGGGCACTGAATAGGGTACTTTCAAGAAAAACATGGTCGAGCATGCGATATTTCTAGTTTTAGATGGAAACAAGTGATGCTTTGAGTTCACAGAGGGAGGGGTACAACTGCCTCGAAAGGAAAAGGATTATATCATGTTGCTTGTACAGAACATTTAAATAAATCATGTATACCCCACGAAATGTGAGAAAATATATGCCAGACTCTTATGACAATGGAAACCATTTGTGCCCCTCTCCTAATTTTACAGCAAGATCATCCCCTTTCCTCACTGGAGTAGAAATAAACATTAGGAGCACATATGTTTCTTATATTTTTTTCAGGTGTATACATCATATTTATCATATTCTGATTATGTTTGGCATTTTGACATTTGCAGGGTTAAAGTTGAATATTCCAAAAGAAGGTTTAAAAAGAGTTACCCAGGCCCACGACCGTAGCATAGCTCATTCTTCCCATTACAGGTGCTATGGTTGAAATCACAAGGAAGACCAGTGTCTATGCAGAAGGTACCGAGCACATTAGGGCTGACATCACCACAATTCGACTGACAAAATGCTGACACGAATTTTGGCATATCATTGCTTCTGATTCGCTGAGAAATGCTGGACAATCTCCTCCCACCTGTTGCCTCTATTGATGAAGCCAGCTGTATCAATTCATCAACTGAAAAATACAAATATATTAGTGACAATTGTAATGTAGGTTCTTTAACAAATTAAAATGAATAATTTACACCTTACAAAAAAACATTGAATAATTTACTGTATTTGCATCAAGCACTAAGTTTTTTATTTGAACACAAAACTCCTTGTTAAACTGGTTATATCGGCCAAAGTTCCAATATTAGCAATAGTTTTTACATATCTACAGAACCTACTCAAATAAAATTGAACCTAAAGACAGAATTTTGAATGGCTTGATTTTCATTTGCATGTAAGGTATTCATTTCTAAACGGAGAAGGGATTATATTGACAACTACATTTATTTGACAACCATCAAAATTTGGTAAAATTGTAAATATGTTTTATATAATTTAGATAGGTTGTGTATGGAATTTAGTGCAATTTGGAAATTGTTTGGATGATCCAATGTGCAATTTTCTAGGTCATAATTTGGTGCAATTTGCCAATAAAACTGAACCATTAATTTTTCAAAAAACTCAATGGATGATCCATCATTTTTGCTTTTCTTTTTTTCCAAATTGCACTGAATTTGATAAAGGACATATATAATTTTTTTTCTTTTTATTTCAAGAACCAGTTGATCATTGTCCAGGTAACCTATCCTCTTGCAGAAGAGCCTGAAAAAAGGCTATGAAACACATACAGTTCTTGTTTGGCTGAGGAACTATGTTTGAAACCCTTCGTGGATGTTTCTTGATTATGAATCCAAATGGGTCTGCTATCGAACCCACATTTTGCTTTGGGTAACCATTCTGTTCGCCCCAGTCTTCCATAAACCGTGCAGCAGCCCCCTTGTTGTCCCCACTGATTAGGGAGTTTGTGCGGCTCATGGACGTGCCATGGGTGGCGAACCAATTGAAACTGCCAACTGGGCCCCACTCGTCATCCACAAATTTCAGCAGTGTCATGCTTTTATCAACATTGTACTTGTACTGGCTTCGCTCTGAAGTTGGGTTGTTTAAGTATGCGCTAGGACTGCGATTCACTCCGGCATTTAGTAGCTCTCCTGAAAATTGTAAATCTGGATTAATAGAGAAAGGGTTGAGAATTGATATTTGAAATGTGAACAAGAATTTACTCCTTTACTGGGAATTTATATAAAACCCAAATTTGTTCGTTTATGCTAGTATATGCAACTAACAAGCAAAATCCCTTTTAAATAAATTTCATTAACATCCAACTGTTAAAAGCAATAAATAAGTTCCCTCATTTGTTTGTGCCTCAACTTCTCATTAATTAACAACAGCTTTAAGTTCCCTCCTGATTTCAGTTCAGTTTGGGACTACAAATAAACTAGAGAAAGGGTTGAGAATTGATATTTGAAATGTGAACAAGAATTTACTCCTTTACTGGGAATTTATATAAGACCCAAATTTGTTCGTTTATGCTCGTATATGCAACTAACAAGCAAAATCCCTTTTTAAATAAATTTCATTAACATCCAACTGTTAAAAGCAATAAATAAGTTCCCTCATTTGTTTGTCCCTCAACTTCTCATTAATTAACAACAGCAAGTTCCCTCCTGATTTCAGTTCAGTTTGGGACTACAAATAAACTATAGGAACTTTAATGATAGGCAGATAAAAAATTGTCTACACTTAGAACACATGTTCAACACACTAATCTAATAAGTGGTGTTATTACCAAATAACAAAAAGAAATGCACCAAGAGATTAGTCGCAGATGGAAAACTGTTGGTGCTCTTCTCAAATACAAAAAGATGTGTAATTTGCAGGAAATTTATTATTTATGAGAAGCGCACAAAGCTCTCAATTTTGCACCTTTAATTGCACTCCTTTGGAGTTATTTCCAAGTATAACTTAAATGGCGATAAATAGCTTTACTCAAGTGGTGATATAATGGTAATGCACCAAAAGGATCAAAATACTCCAAATGAAAGAAGAAAATTTGGAGAAGTAAAAGGCTCATTGAAGCAATTTCAGATTTTAACAGAAAGTACACCTTATGCATGAATCTTGTTTAATGGTTTGGTTTTAGTCACAAGCATGAGCAAATCCTGGCTGTCACTTGCAGCGATGGCAAACTATAAGTTTCACTTTTGTGAAAATAAATCATTGTTTACCTTGGTTGACATAAATTTCCCCAGAATGTAGGTTTTCATGAGCTTGAACAATGGCTTTCTCAATCCCGTCAACAAGTACATCAAAAGATTGACGAACAAAGCCAAGAGAGGTTACAATGTAAACTACATATTGGAGGTAACCACCAGGCCCTGCATGAGTGTGGATCCCAGTTATAGCTACATTGTTCTCAGTATATAGATTGCCATACCTGCCATTAATTGGTACTCGTGTCAGATACAGTGATCAACAATCAATAAAAAAAGAAATTCACTCTAAAGTATATTTGCTGTAATTTATATTGAATTTGCATGTTTCTTCAATTCCGATTTTGAATTCCACCAGATTTGAAGATATTCTTACAATTTACAAATTGCACTAATTCAACTCCATATTGGACCCCTTAAACCTGATTTAGCTGTACAACCAGGTAAATGCAACTAAAAAAAGATTTAGAAAAGGAATAAAACAACTGTTGATCAGGTATCAACACTGGATCTAACTAGTCCAATGTCAAAAATTAATTGTCCGGTTACTTCGGTATGATACAGTGTGATGCAATGATTACACACTGGTTATGTCATCCATAGACTCATAAATAATACCTTGATTTGCATGTTTCTTCAATTCCGATTTTGAATTCCACCAGATTTGAAGATATTCTTACAATTTACAAATTGCACTAATTCAACTCCATATTGGACCCCTTAAACCTGATTTAGCTGTACAACCAGGTAAATGCAACTAAAAAAAGATTTAGAAAAGGAATAAAACAACTGTTGATCAGGTATCAACACTGGATCTAACTAGTCCAATGTCAAAAATTAATTGTCCGGTTACTTCGGTATGATACAGTGTGATGCAATGATTACACACTGGTTATGTCATCCATAGACTCATAAATAATACCTTGATTTCAGTCGTTCAATGACCTTAATTGTCACAATCTGAGAGGCCATGCATGCATCGAGATTCACAAATGCGACACGGTTTCCCCCATCAGGTTCAGCCACGATAAATGCACGTGCCTTCAGCCTGAAGTGGATCCCAGCAGCAGTCTGCTCAGCATTGGCATACCCCATCATGTTGACATCAGCAGCCGGCCCTGTTATGTCATGGCTGCCCATGCCGATCAAATAAGAACTTGAAAGAACACATCTCCAACTGCTGAGGATTGTGATTAAGACCAGAGAGAATAGAGGGTTTCTACTGAATGCCTCCATTGAAAACCGAGAATCCGATCAGTTGGCAATTGACTAATTCACCATAGGTCCATGCCCCCCTTAGCTGAAATAGCATTAATAGAAGAACAAAGAATAATCATAATGGGGAAAATTTTGCAATACTTTCATTATTCTCTTTTACTTTTCTTCTATCCTAGACATCTAAAATAAAAACATAAACTGGAAGCAACGAACCAGGAAATGGAAAAAGTCATAGAGTATTGATGAGATTTTTTGTTTGTCCTAAAAGCTATTCAAGCAATTTTATATACTAGATGTTGAATCAATACACCTCTACTTTTAGCAAAAAGTTAAAAGGAAAAATAGCAATTGACATTATCTAATGTCTGATAGAGATATCTATTTCTTAAAAAATGTGGATTAAATAATGATTGATTAGACTTTTTTGTGAGTCACACTATTTAATTACGAATAGGTATAGTTTGACACTATCTATACCAGGGCTGGTGCCCGTGCACAGCCTCAATCAATTGCTTCATAATAATCAATCTCACCAAATTCGGTCAATGTTTGATTCAACATTAAACCTAATTACAGTAAGCAAAAAATAAAAGAGTAGCACTGTAGCACATAGATCACAATAATCAGAAAAAAAAATCAGTTCAAATCGCACACAAGAGGGAGAATCCTTTCTTGGAGAAGAGGGAAGCGAAAGTCTCCCACATTTTTAACTTACTAAAGTTTTTTCTGATCTAAATCTCCAATGCAATGCACTGATCTGGGGAATATAATCAATTCAGTAAAGTCTATACAGAGAAAAACAGTAAGAAATGACAGTGAACAGTACTTAAAGAGGGTTTAATAAAGACTTCTTCGATCTAAATCTCTAATGCACCGATCCGGCGAAATTGAATTGATTAACATCATCACAGACAATAAATAAAAAAAAACCAGTAAGAAATAACAGCGAACAGTAGTTAAGGAGGGTTTAACACTTGCCAGAAATAAAAAAACAGTAGCCTCGGAGGATGAAGAGATTGAATTGAGAATTGAGATGTTTGTCCTTTTATTATGTCATCTGTGAGTGGGTGATGAATGATGATTGTTGCTCGCGAGGTGGCGTGGGGGAATAGACTGGAATTAGAAAAGAGGAAGCAAGATGAAGTGGCCGTTGGAGGTGAAGCCACCCCGACTGCGTGAAAGCAAGAAAGGTTTTGAGTGGAGATTTCGGCAATAATGACGGGCTGTTAGTTGTCAGAAACTTGGGTGGGAATTGATTTCGTTCCCCACATGGGCCACATCTGTGCGTTTCATATTTTTCCTTTTTATCTCTCTTGCTTTGAATGGTCGCTGTGATCCTCACCGGTACCGTAAAAGGGAAGCAATGTGAATCTTTAGTAGATCCGGACCGTTCTTTTAACTTTGCATGAATCTGAAAGCCCAAATAATACTGATCCTGTGCTAGTCCGAATCTCAAAGCTTCTGAGAGTAAATCTCAAACCGTAAAGTTTAAAGAATCTGTTACACATATTGGAGAGGATACTCTTCCTTCGTGTTCAGAACAGGTATAATTGCCCCAAACGTTAGGTATGGGCAACAAAATCGGATATCGGCTGTGGGATTTAAACTGACAGGTCATTGACAATTATAAACAACACAGAGATTGGAAATTTGGAATGTGTGTTAGGTAGGGGGTGAAAATGGTATGGATAATATCCGATTCGTATTTGAAAAATTAGTTGTGAATATCCGATATTTAAATATCTATGTAGATATAGATACTGATATGGTTTTACGTTTTAATTATTTGTATTCAAATAGTAGATATATATCATATATTTTAATATATATTATGAAAAATATTGTTATTCACCATTAAAATTAAATAAATATTATGAACTTTGATATTTTTTAATATTATTTTAAGATCCGTATCCGTATCTAAAAAAATAAAAATATATGAATATGATTTTACCACCATCCGCTTTGTATTCGCTCTGTTTTCACCCCTAACAATGTTAGGAGTGTCGATAAAAATAAAATATATTTATGTATTTAATTGATTTGTTTTATATTCGGGATCAGGCAGATATTTATAATTGATTTGTATTTTATTCGGGATCAGACAGATATTTATAAAGAAAAATGAGTGAGCTTATGCTGGTTTGCAAAGCGTGGAATGGTGGTGCTATTGATCAATATCTACCTTTACAAAGTTTACACAATTGATTTGCTTGTTCAACATGATTTTTGTATAAAAATGTATTTGGAAATAAACTATGACATTTTTAAGAATTTTTACTATATTTAGATAGATAATAAATCACCAAATATAATGATTTTCAACCGTCTGAAAGTAGTATTTTCTACCTAATTAGAAAAATAGTAATTAAACTCTAAAAAGCGTATAATTTCGTCTTCAAGTACATTTTGAGCAGTTCAAATTGACTGTTTAAATTTTAAAATCAGAGATATTAATTTATTGCACAGACCAATCTGCACTTTGCAAAATATTGTACACTCACTCAAGAAAACTTGAATTAGTTTTATTTTTGAAAGTCCGACAGAAGTTGCCAAGTTGAAAAAAATATGAATTAGTTAATCTCACGAAAAAGAAAAGAAATTCCGTAAACTTATTTGAAAAATATGAATAAATATTATTTCATTCTATTATCCTAAGGTAACTGATATATATAAATATTTATCAAATCATATATGATAAATTTTTATACATTTAATTATATAATATGTATTATGATGAGATCGATTATACATATAATTTTATTTAGTTTGTCATTTATATTTTTTAAAAATAATAAAAGCAGTAATTAAAATTATCTCATTTTTATGATATTATGTTTTATGATGTGATTAATGATATATATATAGGGGTTAGCTAATATCAAAACGTTTGTTCCGGAGCCGTGGTGCAACCAATTGGTTTTCCGACTTCCAAAGTTCAAACGGTTGATCCGAACCGTTAGATGTGATCTCTATATTAAAATGTGCTTGGAGACCAAATTTTACACTTTTTTAATTTTTTTTTACTATTTATTAAGCCAGTTTTAAAATCACTGATTTTAATAAGCAGTGAAAAATTTCTAGATCACTGAAAACAGTGATTTTAAAACTGGCTTAATAAATAGTAAAGAAATTTCAAAAAATGTAAAATTTTCCAAGCACATTTTATTATAGATTGAATGTTGAACGGTTTGAATCGACTATTTGGACTTCGAAAATGTATAAACCGAAGCGTTTGTTCCACGGTCTAGGAACAAACGTTTTGATATTAGCCAACCTCTCTCTCTCTATATATATATATATAGAGGTTGGCTAATATCAAACCGTTTGTTCCGGAGCCGTAGTGCAACCAATTGGTTTTCTAATTTTGAAAGTCCAAACGATCGATCCAAAGCGTTAGATGTGATATCTATATTATAATTTGCTTGGAGATCAAATTTCATATTTTTTGGAATATTTTTACTATTTATTAAGTCAGTTTTAAAAATGTTGATTTTAATAAACAGTGAAAAATTTCTGGATGAAAACAGCGATTTTAAAACTGACTTAATAATGAGTAAAAGTTTTCAAAAAATGTAAAATTTTATCTCCAAGCACATTTTAATATAGATTGAGTGTTGAACAGTTTGGATTCTCTGTTTGGACTTTAAAAATATAAAAATCGAACCGTTTGTTCTTTTGCCTAGGAAAAAAAAGCCAATCTGAACCGCTCAACATGATCTACATATTGAAATATGCTAGGAGACCAAATTTTACATTTTTTGGGAAAAATATTTAGTATTTTGTAAAATCACTGTTTTTTTATAGTCCAGATTCAATTCAAAAACAACGATTTTCTACCTATCCAAAAAAATAGTAAAAAATTCCCAAAAATGTAAATTTTTGTCTCCAAGCACATTTCAATATGGAGATCATGTTGAGCGGTTTGGATCGGCAGTTTGGACTTTAAAAACAGAGATATAAACGTGAAGTAAAATAAGTCTCTTCCTTCGCAACTCACCATAACCCATCTCTCTCTCTATATATACATGAGATGGGCTATGGTAAGTTGCAAAGTAAGAGATTTGTTTTACTTCACGTTCATATTTTCTATATTAGAAATAAAGAAGCTCAAACTCTATTCGGGGATTCCACACAGCTGATTCGAACTACTCAACATGATCTACATATTGAAATATGCTAGGAGACCAAATTTTACATTTTGAAAATTGTTAAGTATTTTTTAAGAATTTTTTAAAATCACTGTTTTTTATGGTCTAGATTCCATCCAAAAACAATGATTTTCTATCCATCCAAAAAAATAGTAAAAAATTACAAAAAAATGTAAAATTTGGTCTCTAAGCACATTTCAATATGGAGATCATGTTGAGCGGTTTGGATCGGCAGTTGATATGCATGAAGTAAAACAAGTAAAATATGCTTGGGGATGAAATTTTTGAATTTTTGAATTTTTTTTTACTATTTTTTAAGATGGGTTAAAAATCACTGACTTGGTTATAAGCATGTAATACTAATATATCATGACAAGTTTGTCATGTTGATTAAAGTACATTGTAGTTCTATAAATGTTAATAAATCTTTATCGTTTAATAACATCAGTATATGAAAGGTTTCATATATTGGACATACCCAACACATGAAAACATTATATGAATTATGTTAGTGTCATTAATGTTTTCATTGTGTCTCAGAATTCTAAGATACAAGATGTGTTTCTTTTTCACATGAGAAGTATATAATATGATTAATAATAAAAACTATTTATTAATAGTGGTGATAAAAATATTACTCCTTTGTACATAACTTGTGCGGGAGAAAGTTATATATCAATAGCATTATTGCCCCTCATTTATAATGAGTAATGATATTTTATGAGCCCCTTGGTAAAATATAATTATAATGCATGCAATATAACTGAAGTGCTGTTATATATTAATAATTTACTTAAAAGACCAAGAAACAAATACAATACAAAGATGGCACAGTCCTACTTTGTATATTATTCATAATATCATGTGGTAAGGAATAGACACAAGCAATGTTATTTATAGCGTTACTTTAAGGGATTGTGTATTGTAAAATGATATTCTACATCTGTGTTATTTGGGTAACTATAATGTATAGCTAGTACCGTTTATAATTTATGGTAATAAAATGTTATTATATTATTGGCAACATAACATAGATCTTACATGATCACACCAATAAGGAATTAATTAGAAAAGAGTGAGTCTATGGTACTATGCATAGCACGGATTGGTCCGTACTACGGATCAATATTTTCATTTTCAAAATTCTAACAGCCGATCTGAACCGTTCAACATGATTTTCATATGAGAATATACTTGTGGGCTAAATTTTCTATTTAGAATTTTTTTAGAATTTTTTTAGATAGATAGAAAAATCACTGTTTTTGGATGGTCCAAAATTTTCAGATCAGGTGATTTTCTACCTATCTTAAAATATAGTAAAAAAATTCAAAAAATATAAAATTTAGTCTGCAAGTACATATTCATATGTGGATCATGTTGAACAGTTCGGATCGACCATTAGAATTTTCAAAATAAAAATATGGCTTCGTAGTACAGGCTAATCCGTGCTATACATAGTACCATAGACTAACTCATTAGAAAAGCTAACTCCTAGATTTATTTGACATGTGTGACATGACTAATAAATTGGTTTCTCTACTTGAACATGAGATAAATAATTATGAGGATAATTATAAAATGTTTTGGATTTACAAATGATTTAATGAAATTCAAACATTGAAAAATATTAAAATGGAAGAAGTTTTATGAGCCGCAAAAAGAAGTTTTTGTGTACTGCAAAGGAGTTGTGTATTTTACCACAATTTATGTAAACCGAACTTAAAACAGGCGTAGCTCCTCTGGAAGCAAAGACATGCTGTAATTTTTGGGGCAAGGCGGATGGATGAATCTGCACTAGCGAATAGGATTGAGGTGGAAGTGAAGATGTGGAGCAAGCTAGGGAGATGTCTAAATGATTTTTTTTAGGTTAATGATGTGAGCTGTAGACAGTGGCAAAGCCAGGAATTTTGTCAGGGTAGACAAACATATATAGTTGCAAAAAAAAATTCAACATAACAAAACTTACAACATCAATCAAAATAAACAAGTTAAGATAATATAAATGAACACCAAATGTTTCTAACTAAGTCAAAAGTTTATAACAAATATTTTTTTACATATAAAAAAAGAAATATATTAATGCTACATAGTCAAGTCAATGGAGGAACCATTGCTCTACGGGTCTTTATATTTTGACACCGTTGCATAATTCGTTCATCATCTACCTCATCAAACAAATCTTTCTCAATATCAGTAACCAAACAATCATTCAAGAATTGATCTTCCATTGAATTCTTTACTCGGTTTTTCACATAATTCATTGTCGAAAATACTCTTTCAACACTAGCCGTAGCCACCGGCAATATCAGTGCTAATTTCCCTTCTTGTAGTTTTTTTCCATTCTCTATTGACAAACTTTAAGAAAAAAAATCATAAATAAAAACACTCTATAAATTACAAATAAAAATCACAAATTGATACATATTCTAGATTACCTATTCTTAATTACTAATTGGTACAAAATTAGAGTTACCTTACTAATTGGTCCAACTAAATGCTAAGCAAACAATTTCAGCAATCAAAAGAGTTGCGACAACAATTCAAGAAGTTCAGATTTCAACCACATCTCACAAATATACAACAAATAATTTAGCAATACTGATTAGATTAACAGATGTCCGTCCTTTTCTGAAAAAGGAATGAAAAAGAGAGGTACCTGAAACTCAGCTTTCGCTCTTCCAATTAGTTCTCTGTCTACTGAGTCAGCTACATAGATCTGAAGGTAAGAGGGTAATTCATTATTTGCACACTACATAGATCTGCAGAAAAGACTCATCCTTAAAGAAATTTGACCAACTTGCCGTCTCTAAATTGATACGGAATTGCCTAATGTACTATTTTTGTCTCTGGTAACTTCATTTTTCTTGGACAAACTGACCCCATCCATTATATTTGCACAGTATAACATTAATTAACTTTCTTCTAATTAATTACACAAGTATTAGGTTACGGAAATCGATACAGAACACGAATGAGAGAAGGAATTCAAAAATTCAGAAAAATATGAATAAATTACTAAAGTACCGCAAAGCAGAAGGAGAGGCAACAACAACAACAGGGACTGAAAGAGCCAGCTTTAATTCCAGTTGGTCTACCTCTTGATCCGGTACCTTCAGAAAGTCGTAGATTTTAACAAGTTCCTTTTCTTATACCTTAAAAGGTCTGAAAAGGGGAAAACTCATGGTTACAAGTCTAAATATTACACTGAAAAGGTCAGGTTATTGGAAAGGTCTTAAAAATGTATCATTAATTAATGTTTGAATGCTTTCATTTTTTTTTTCATTTGTAATCCTTTTTTGGTTTGAGTTGGACCTTGAACTAATTGCTATTGCTAAAAAATTAGGTCATTGCCAATGTCAAGCATTGATGATGTGTCAGTCAACTGAAATATCTGACACCAATTGAACAGACGAAACTACATCCAACAATCCCCAATAGCTTATTAAACAATTTTCGCAAATAAAAGCCAAGGAACCTTTTTGAACAACAAAAAGAAAGTCTCAAATATGCAATATATAATAGTACTGGTAATTTAAACCGAACAGTAGAAGGGGAGTTAATCTAGTACTGGTAATTCAAAGTTCAAACCTATTCAAACTAGTACTGGTAATTTACCACACAAAGACAACATAGAAGGGGTTTTACCGAACAGCGGTAGAGGCGCCTAGGGCTAGCGGGCACAGGCAGGCTGGCACAGGCGGAGGTGGGAACAGGCGGGCATAGGCGGCACGGCGATCAGCGGTAACAGGCGGCGGGCGATCCTTCTTCTTCGCGCAGGCGCAGGCGGAGGCGACGGTCCTCCAATTTTTTTTTCTTTTCTCGCGTATCGCGTATCGCTGCTAGCTTGAAATTGATGGTGGATGTAAAAAAGAACCTCTAATTTCTTTAATGAATTAAGGATCTGTAATTTATGAGGAATTGAGCATTGATCTCCCACCCGCTCCCTCGTCCCATAAAATACACATCTTGTTTTTCTAAATTATAATGATAGACACGACAACAACAACAAAAAAAACCATAAGAAACAGTAGAAATTAAATAGAGGCTTAATTGGAGAAATCATATAGTCAATAAATCTACTAGTTTTCTTCTCCAGAGATCGAATGACAGTACGTATAGGAGACATGGATCTAATTCTGTACGAAAAATCAGACACGGACCACTCTCTATGCTACTGCGTAGTGCTTCAGCGAAAGAAAGAAAGAAAGAAAGAAAGAAAGAAATAAAGAAAGAAAAAAGAAAAAAAAAATGGGGCAGCGTCTTTGGGTAGGTGGAGATGAAAACCTATTAAATCTGAGCCTTTCAATAAAATAGACGGTGGAGATGCTAAATTCAAAAATTGAGTTACATTAAGGGATCATGCTAAAACTATATATTATTAAAATATTTGCTCCAAATATCTTAGTAAAGAAATTTTAAACCTGTTGAAAATCTAAATATAATTAATCAGTTACACGTACATTTCTAATTGCAAATTACAATTTAAATTTGATATCTTAAAGATTAAGAAAATTTTGTTTTAACACTTGACTTTTCAAAAAGTTTCTGATAAGACGTATGTAAATAGTATGTTAATGCAGGTGCGGTTGAGTATGTATGTACACATGCATGTGCAAACATCCCATATTTAATTTATACCAAGTGCCACAAATAATAACTCCTACACCTATATATATAGTAGAACAATTCAGAAGAAGAAATCAATGCTATTTTACGAAAACTTTGAAAACCATATATATATACCATAAAAAATGATTATTCGGAGATGGTCAAACTTCAATTAGTGCCTATTACTATTAAAGATTTATGTGTCAGTGATTTCAAATAATGAACAATTTTAACCGATTAGTGCCAAAATATTTTTTGCACTGTGTTGTGTATGTTGAGATATATAACACAAGAGTACCTGACTGACTGACTGAGTAGAATGAGATCTGAGTCGTCAGTTTTAATCTGGCGCTAACAGTAATAGTAATAGTACGTAAGTAATAGGGTTCCAAGGAAAGCAGGTTGGGTCTGATGTCCATCGGACTCAAAGTGAGTTCGATGACCGTCCGATATACTTTAAGATTCGTGCGCACAAATTTTAAAACAGATGCGAAATTGCGGGCGTGAATCTTAAAACATATCGGACGGTCATCAAACACATCGAACTCACTTAGAGTCTGATTGATATCGGACCCAAATTGACCCAGACCTGAGCGTTGCGCCGCGCCACGTGCACGTGCACGTGCCACATGGAACGCACGCGAGGTAGCACCGCCCGAACGTGAACAATCCGCGAAGCCCAAAAGAAATCAGAAAGTAAAATAAAAAACTTTGGATTGTAATCAAATATAAAGATCACCGGCCCAACACGTTCAACCCAACGGTATCAGCGCGGCAAACGGTAGACCCGATCAGAATTCATCAGATTAGAGTACTTCTGGCATGCGCGATAATATACATCATACAGCGAGTAACTGTCACAAAATAATAGTATACTCTCTCTTCATGTCAGAGACCCGCTACACACAAGATAGTTTCCAGTTACGACACGGAGCACGTGAAGTCAAACCTCATTATCGGCACATTTACACATTTACTCATTTATAACACATCGCCTCTCGCCTCTCGCCTCTCGAGTCTTCTCTCTTCCCATCAAAAATTGAAAATACATTGTCCCCTGTTCCCGATCTAAAAGTCTCCATCAATCATCCTTCAAATAGAAATAAAAGAGCAAGTAAGAGAGAAGAAAATGTCGAGCCTGTTTGACAAGGCGAAGGGGTTCGTGGCGGAGAAGATTGCGCACATGCCGATGCCGGAGGGGAGCGTGACAAAGGTGTCGTTCAAGAACATGACCCGCGAGAGCATCACGCTCCACAGCGAGATCGATGTCACCAACCCCTACTCTCATCGCCTTCCCATTTGCGACATCTCTTATTCCCTCGAAAGTGGCGAAAAGTAATTCATTCTCGACCTCTCTTATTGTTATTATTATTATTATTTTGAGCAGATCTGCATGCGAAATGGTGTTCAACTTTTTGGATCGGGTAGTGGGGATCGATATATAGAAGACCGTGCATGTTTGGGTTATAGTGGAATGTCAAATCTGATCGTAATAGAACTACAAGTCAACGGATTTAGATTTTGTTGACATTAATTAATTGTTAGAATGGTTTCAAATTAAACTAGTTTGTTTTGTATTTGTTGCATATATTGCGTCAACGATCGATACCAAGATAAAAAAAAAACACTATGGTCAAACTTTGGATGGGTCATTCATTCATTGTAAGTTTGCAATCGTAATTAATGACATCCTTAATTCCGGTTGAATTATGTCGTAATTAACAGAAAATTGGGAATAATTTTTGCGGACAATTAATATTACCAAGGTGGTTAGTTCTTGTCCAGCTCATTAGTTTCCTATTAGCAGATGAAGCTAAATTAAGGCTCAAACCAATGTAAATATATATATTATATATATACTAGCTTGGTGCGGGCCGGTAATTAAATATAATTTCTTTATTTTCTTTTGTTGGAATATCGGTTATATAACATGAACTTTTTATTATTTAATTTAGAAGATAACTACTTTATTCGATGCCTAAAAAAAGAGAAAATGATAATTTAAACCCTAAAGAATAAAGGAAATGGAATTTGGTTCTGGGAAGAAGCAAGTACACTTGAAATCATTGTCAAAATAAAAAATTCACCTATTGAGCAACCAGATGCTTGTACTATATATTTTACAACATTTTACATGGAATAAAACATGAGGTCGATCTGTAGACAATCGACCAAGTTCATCTGCTATGAAAAATCCTCTACATTGATTATTTTAACACCCAATACAATAATTTACATCTTTTGCATATCAGTTACAGAATTCTTTTGCTGAAAACTAACAAGAAATTAAACTATCTAACTCCTACTTTGTGATTAAAAAAACAGGGTGATTGCTTCTGGGACGCTTCCCGATCCAGGGTGGATAGTAGCAAGTGGCGTGACGAAGCTGGAGCTGCCAATGAAAGTGCCGTACGACTTCTTGATTTCCATAATGAAAGACATTGGCAGCGATTGGGACATCGACTACGTGCTTGATGTCGGGCTGACGATTGACCTCCCTGTCGTGGGCAACTTCACCATTCCGCTTTCAACCAAGGGAGAGTTCAAGCTGCCCACTTTCAAAGACTTCTTCACCTCATCATCATGAGGTGTTTTTGCAGTTCCATAATTTTCAAATAAATGACGCTGTGTTGTTTTTCCTTTTTTTTTTTGTTATCTTTTTTATTTGGTTGAATTGAGGGGCCCGAAGGCTTCAGAATGGGTGTTTCAATCTATATATCGGATCAAACGTACGGATCTCATGTACTTAGTCATGTGTTTTTGTGGTTACAATGTTTGCTTAGACTATATATGTTGGAATTACAATGCTATATGGACTGGGCCGGGTGATGTTTTTCCTTTTGCAGGGGATATGGCATACTGGTTATATATGAGTTCACATACTAAAGGATAGGCGATTGAAAAAAGAGAGAAAAAAGGCGATTATATAGGCGATTGAAAAAAGAGAGAAAAGATTGAAAAAATAGAAAAGAAAATACAAAAAAAAAAAGAGGAAAAAGAAAATCAAAAAACAAAATTCTCTAGATGACTTCTATAATAACTCGGCCTGCCCAGCAACGTAGATTGGGTCTTTTGAGAGAGAGCTTTTGTAAGAAATTTGGAGTTCCCCAAGCTCCATTAATGGCGGAACCAAGCCCAATACCCGGCCTGCGTAGATCCTATAGTTCTGTGGTTCAACAACCTAGCACTCTATGGCGTCAACGCACAGCAACACAGCCGGTTGAGTCAAGATCCACGCTGGTCCGAAAACGAATTGCGGAGATTCGATCGCAGTCCACTGCGACCCGTCCGATCTGTATGCGTTGTGGCGATCGGGGTCACTTAGCCAAAACTTGTAGAAATAAGCAGTTGTGCTTCGCATGCAATCGATTGGGTCATAGAGCCACTGAATGCCGAGCGACGACAATCCATCCGATCGTTTCCCCAAATGTTAAACCTAGATCTACTAATCCTCCTCCTCTAGCTCTTCTGAAACCTCGAAAATCCATTCAACCAGCAATGGCGTTTACACCTCCGTTGGTCGTTCTTCAAGCAACACCTCGGTCCCAGGCGATTGAGGCAAGTTTGCAGTTGAGCTTCGTCTTAGACGATATCGCGGCCTGGGGGCCGGAAAAGGTGGAGAATGTGCTCAGAAGCCGATTCAATCACCATCGATGGGTCGCATCGGTCTTTGACGAGTACAAATACCTCATCAAAGCCCCCAATGCGACATGGCTAGACTCTGTGGCTTCTAGAGGTTATCTTCGGTTGGGAGACGTACAATTCCCGATCGTCGCTTGGGATCGCAGCTTCAGCGAAGGTATTCCTTTACACAATGTCTGGGTTCGGATCTATAATTTTCCTATCTTCTTCGATGATTTTTCGGAATACGATCGGGTTCTAAACCCGTTTGGGGCTTATGTACAAGAAATCGATAGCGCTACTCAAAGCGGCTACGATGTTCGATTCGTTCGCCTCAACCTTGCGGTCTGTGACCTCAAACTCCTCCCTAAGACACATGTGGTGCCTTACCGTGATCCTGCTGGCACAATGTCCATGTTCGCAATAGATATTGAAATAGAATCAGAGCAAACAGAAGCATTGAATGCTTGGGCCAGTAGGAAACGGGGGCGACCATACCCAAACGGTACAGAATTTGGGGAAAGTGAGCGCCGTGATTTAGACCCTTACAACGGGAATACCAGAGGCACTACCACGCAGCCTCACCACCCTCCAGTGATTCAAGGGGGCGGTAGCTTTCGCATGTTAGATACTGGTATCTCTCCCACTCCAGTCAATCTCAGAGCAGCTGCGGCTGGTAAAAGTCCTATGGGCATTAATGTATTTTTGGAGGAAGAAATATGATGAAGAAATGGATATGGCGGACTGGGATAACTATGTGCAACACTGCCGCCTGGGGGATGAGGCAGGTACTAGTGCTGGGGCCCTTGCTACGGGTCCAGTCATTGCAACACCAGTGACAGTTCCAGAGACCATATCTGCTCCAGTGACAGTAACCGTTCCAGTGACTTCTCCTCCGGTGACTTATACTCCAGTACCAGAGACAGCTACACTGACATCTCCTCCAGTGACAAAACCTGTGACAGAACAAACCCATTCAGTAGCAGATCCAGTGCCAGTAACAGTTCCAGTGACTTCTCCTCCGGTGACCTATACTCCAGTGCCAGGGACAGCTACCCTGACATCTCCTCCAGTGACAGAACCAGTGACAGAACTAACCCATTCAGTAGCAGAACCTCCACCAACTCTTACACACTCACCTAATCTTACCCAGTATGAAACTGAGGAAGATGAACCCATCCTAGAAAGAGCCAGGAGATTGAACATCATCCCACCAAAACCAACTAGTGCTCCAGTGAAACAGTCTAAGAAGTGGATTTCTGATCCTTCCACTAACCCAACACATGCACCGCGACCTACACGCAAAAAAAAATACACATGGGGGAGGAAAAAACCCAAACCGTTAGCCATTAAAACCCCCAAATCTGGTATCATCAAACCTCAAAAAAGGGTTTCTGCCAAAGCCATTGGCATAGGCAAACGCCTTCGCAGTGCTACACAGCAGGCCAGAGAGGGGCCTGGGGCTACGCCAGCTCGTGCAATCTATCTATCTGACAATGAAGTCCCAACACCTGAGGTGGCTGATACACCTGTCCGAAGAGCTCCAGCTGAGCCACGTCGCAGTCTCAGGGTCACAGTGCAAGGTGACCCTGCCTCTACTCTGACCAAGGCGCAGAAAAGAAAAATGGCAGATGGCAGCAGCTCTTCAGGTATTAGTCTTATTACTAGTTTCCCTTATAATAGACTTAGCATAGAACAAATTGTAGCCTTATTTCGAGTATATCAAATAGAATTAGGTACTAATGCTGATGATAGATCAATCATCATTGACAGCCTTAGATCTTTAGACAGGACTAATTTTGAACAGGTGATAAAACAGTTACTACATGATAGTACAAGTAGGCAGACTACTACTGTTACATTAGACAAAATACATCATCTTAGTTCACTAGTTAATTCTGAAGTAGAAATGGTAGTTAATTCACCTAGATCAGTAGATAACTCTATTGTAGACAATAGCCTGCCCCTTAGTGTATCTTTGACTAAATCATGAATATCCTCAATTGGAATTGTAGAGGGTTAAACTCTAGTAGGAAGCGACAGATAGTTAAAGATCTAGTTGAGATTAATAAAATCGATTTATTAGCTATTCAAGAAACGAAAAAGGAGTCATTCACTAATAGATGTCTCAACAGTATTTCCCACAAACTAGATTCGTGGTTGTGGGTCCCTTCTATAGGCAAGTCAGGTGGGATCTTAGTAGGGAGTGATAGCAATAAAATTAGAGTTGTTCAACATACAGTGTATCTCTTTTGTTTAGATATCATCTTAGAAAATAAACTTCACTAGTACAAAAAACCCCTACACCGACTGTTAAAAAATCCCTACACCGACTGTTGTTAAGGCGTCAGTGATGGCGCCGCCGGTATAGGTATATTTTTACTGACGGGTAAATAACCGTCAGTGTAGGCACCAACACCGGCTGTTTTCTTTAAAAAACAGTCGGTGTTGGCTGCCTACACCGGCTGTTTTCTGGAAAAAACAGTCGGTGTTGGCTGCCTACACCGGCTGTTTTCTGGAAAAAACAGTCGGTGTTGGCAGCCTACACCGGCTGTTTTTTTAAAAACAGTCGATGTTTATATAAAATTTTGGCATGGTTCTATTTGTATCAGGGCTAGCCTCCATATTTTGCTAGCAATATATTACTATTCGGCATTCATTAACATTAATTAAGATACCATGCAAATAATTTGAGCAACACAATAATAAACAACATAACTCATATTTCATTCACAAAAAAACACACTATAACAAAATTTACATATATAACACATTAACAAAATATGCATATGAACATAACAACATATATTGTATT
This sequence comes from Carex parvula, assembly GCA_025461045.1. NCBI lineage: Eukaryota > Viridiplantae > Streptophyta > Magnoliopsida > Poales > Cyperaceae > Carex > Carex parvula. The sequence continues at coordinate 3,155,963 of JAJGRW010000050.1, read as the reverse complement.
TCTTATAAATAGTTTAGAAGTTGTTCAAGAAAAATGCATTTGTGAATTCAGTGCCGATGTGAAGAGGATGCCTTTCTAGCGGCCTCAATTGCTTTCTCAGGCAATTTAATTCGAGGGAAGAGATACATAGCACCAATTGTGGTTCTTCAATGCCTAACCTCTTGCCCATTGCAACCTGCAACATAGCATGAGAAAATAATTTAGAAAGTGCAATCTTTGCTTGTACAGAATCGATAAAGAAAAATGTGAAGATAATTTTAGTAAGCTATCAAAAGGGACAGCTACCAGGAGTCCAGGATTTTGCCATTATTTTAGTAATGTGTCACTAGCATATGTGTTATTTAGGATTTCCATCAATTTCTCAGTAGCAAGCAAAGTGCTAATAGAGACAAATGTGTAGCCTTCGAGCAAGAAGCATCAAAACAATATATGAGAGTTGGACTAAACACCTGGAGAGAAGTTGCGAGGACAGATAGGGGTACTGCTTTTATAATAGCATCTTCACTGGGCTGAAGCAGTGCAACTAATGTTTCCTTCAAAGGCTTCATAAGTGCCTGATCGGATGCTGCCAGTGGGCCTAGATGGTCACTGGCCACCTTTAGAGCGCCATTATAATCCCCTCCACTCACAAGCTTCAGAAATTCAACCTAGCATGAAATAGTAACAAAACATAAGATAAATAAAAATGAAGTGGATTTCTTATTTAAAAATCTCACATCCATCATAGCCTAGAATTGCAATCCCAGAGGTAAGCACGAATTATAAAATATCATAAATAGTTAAATATATTTATATCTTTAGAGATAGTAATGAATTCAAAACAATATAACTGAATATGAGCTGCTTCACACTTTTAACTTTACAATACTTGCAATCTACATTTCTAAGTCAAGAAAGAAACCTACTCTGGAACCTGGAATTGGCACAATCAATTAAAAAAGCACAGGAAGAAAATAGTAGATAAATAAATACAACTACAAGTAGGCACATAAGAAGAAATGCATAGACTCAGGGAATACCTGTTTCAGCTGAAAGAGCAGAGTAGGATTTTGATTAAAGAAATCTAGATCCAAGCAATTTATCTCTTCAACTACTTTTTCAGCCATGCCCTTGTAAGCCAATTCTCTCATCTCCAATATCATATCATAGTTTCCATTCTCTCTGATTTCCATATCCTATATATTTTATAAAAAAATTGAAAACAAATGAAATAAGCAATCACAACACACTGGTAAATATAGCTACCAAAATTGATTATTTTGAAGTTCAAGGAAACCTTGTCAGCAGTTGCATCCCCACTTGTACCAGTATAAGATTCACTATTTGAGCAGTTGAGGTTCTCTACTCTACCTCTCCACCTCTTGCGCCTCCGTATTACACCATAGGCATGGTTTCTGCTCCTCTTCAACCTCCTAAAGCTATACCCTGATTCTTGATTGGTTACATCACTTGTGCTACAATCTTCTCTTTCCAGATTAGTTGCCTCATTAGCAAATCTTGTTTCCATAACTAATCCTGCTTTGTTTGTGATGTCTGCATTGCTCTCTTGAACATTTTCCATTTCAACATCTGAAAAATACTATTGCTTGTATCAGGCATGTACAATCCGATGATACTAAAGAAAACAGAAATACTACCACCAGACCCAAAATGGAGTCAAGTGTAGTGGCAGACTCCAGATTGATGGTATAGTACATGTACATGTACATGTCAATGACGGTAAAAAATATATATGTTGTACAAGAAACTAGAACATAATATGTGATGCAGCTGATAATTAGCATGACCCCCACACAACAGTATCACACAAATTCAAACTCACAGGGTAAATAAGGCATATAATACATACATTTATGTTTATTGATTCTGATGTTAACATGGACATACTTGGAGTGGAAGTAGGACAACCTTCAACAATACCCCTATATACACAATACTCATGCACAAGCTTGTCAAGGGATGGCAAGTCTAATTTCATCCTGCACAGCTCATTCTGCAAACACAGTTCAGTTTGCATTATACACTTTCGGTAAATAAATAACCGAACGATAACTAGCAAATTTTAATATGTACATAAGAAACCTGAAATGCAAGAAGCAAATCGCCTTTTGCAAATTTTAAGCTATCAACCGATCCTTGTCTTGTCAATTCCACAGCATGAGCCAGAGCTTGAATATCAACCTGAAAATACCATACAATATAAGCCAATTTCACATATATGCCTGCAAATATCAATTTCACATGTAATACCCAGCAAAAAAACAAATGCTGCTATATTAATATGATAATGCCCTAACAAAATAATTAACATACATGCCTACTAGAACAAAATCCTATATCCCTTTGCCAAGATAATACTAATATTATTCGATTTTATATGTTAAAAGTTTGTGAAGAAAAATATTGTCCCAAGTTTAGGCCGCCGCGCACCTCAGGCCGCAGTGAGCTCCAGTGGCAGCAGTGAGCTCCTCAGACCGCCGCACACACCTTCTCCTCTGCGATCTCCTCAGGCGGTCTACGATGAGGCCGTGCACTCCTCCGCGCACAACGCACTCCTCAACGTGGGATTTTAGTGCGGGGCTCCGCTCAGGGCTATCGGGTACAGGTTTGGCTAGCGGGTGGGAAGTCAGGGGTGGAGCTCCGCTCAGGGCTGGAACTGAGAGGAGTACCGGGTCAGGAGAAGGGTTTGGCGGAGAAGAGGATTCGCGGAGAAGAGGTTTGGCGGAGAAGGGTTTGGCGGAGAAGGGTCAGGAGAAGGGTTTGGCGGAGACTAAATTGAAATTGAGAAGAAGGAAATTGAAATTGAGAAGAGGGAAATGAAATATTTCGCGGCAGATCGAAAGTTATAAACGGGAACGAAAATTTTCAGCAGGAAATCACCGACGGCTCGCTTAAAAAAATAAGAAACAGTCAGTGATTGAAAAAAGAAACAGTCAGTGCTCAACACCGACTGTTTTTTATAAAAAACAGTCGGTGTAGGGTGTGAGCAACACCGACTGTTTTTTAAAAAAACAGTCAGTGTTGGTGACTGCTCAACACCGACTGTTTTTGCAAAAAAACAGTCAGTGTTGGTGACTGCTCAACACCGACGGTTTTTTGTAATAGAACAGTCAGTGTTGAGGTTCTTCTTATTTACGATTTTACTAGCAGTCTCTACACTGACTGTTACATATTAAAACAGTCGGTGGTTGAGGGTCGGTAAAGGGGTTTTTTGTACTAGTGCTTGATAATACGAAATGGCAAATGACTGTGGTATATGGGCCAGTATTGAGAAATCTGAAACAATCATTTTGGGATGAATTAACTCAAATCAGAAATCCTAGTCTAGATCTTTGGTTTTTATGTGGGGACTTCAATGCTATTAGGAAAAAATAAGAAAAATCATGACACAATTTTGATGCCCCAATTAGCACACTTTTTAACTCTTTTGTTAATACTTTCTATTTAATAGAACACAAACTTCACACTAGAAAATTCACTTGGTCTAATGGTACTAGATTCGCCCTACTAAATAGAGTATTCACTACCCTTGCATGGGAACAACAATATCCCTCCAGTTCAATTCGAGACCTTAGCAGCCATGGTTCTGATCACTGCCCATTACTAGTCCAAACAGCCTCTCATATATCACACATCCCTCCCTTGTTTCGATTTGACCCTAGCTGGACTGAACAAGCAAACTTTGTTTCACTCATGCATAAATGGTGGCAGGAATACCCTCTTTCTTTGCCAGATATAGCTAAAAGCTGGAACCTTAAATTAAAACACAGTAGAAAACGGATTAAAGGGTGGTCTCATAATTTTTATGGTCAAAAGAGGAGAGAAAAAAACCAATTAACAGCCTTATTACATGATTTAGAACTAATTAGAGATAGTAGAGAACTCACCAGAGATGAAGGGGAACAGTGGGTACATATTACACATAAATTAGAAGAGATTTATCACGAGGAGGAAACCCAATGGAAAATGAAATCTAAACAGAAATGGTTAGCAGAAGGGGATGCTAACACTAAATATTTTCACATCCTAGCAACCCATAGATCCAAAAAAAATAGGATAAATGCTTTGAATATAGATGGCCACCTTACACATTCTATCCCAGCAATCAAATCTCATATAGTTGCATATTATAAAGACTTGCTAGGTTCCACTGGAACTAAATTTGCTCATTTACATTCTGATTTTTGGGATCTAGAAGACAAATTACTACCTATAGAACAATGGGAATTAGAAAGACCTTTTTCTGAAAAGGAATTAAAATTTGCTGTCTTTGCATCTGCACCAAATGGGGCCCCTGGTCCAGATGGGTTCAACTTTAAGTTTTACCAATTCTTTTGGGATTTAGTTAAAGATGATTTGATGCTTCTCACTCACTTCTTCTATGAAAATTCCCTTAACTTGCATAAAATCAACAAATCATGCATATGTTTAATACCAAAAGAGAAAGATGCAACTTTAATTAAGAAATTTCGACCAATTAGCTTAGTTAATTGTAGTTTTAAGATCTTATCTAAATTACTCACAATTCGATTAGAGCAAGTAATGCCTAGACTAATTGACTCTAGTCAGGCAGCATTCCTTAAGGGTAGATACATTTTAGATAATATGGTTGTTAGTCAGGAAATTCTGCATTCTAGTTAACAAAATCAGCAACCAGGTGTTGTCATTAAAGTGGATTTTGAGAAAGCTTATGACAAAATCCATTGGGACTACTTATTAGAAGTACTACATAGTAGAAATTTTGGTACCAAATGGATTCAATGGATTAAACACTGGTTATATAGTTCCTAATCCTGTTTGACAATTAATGGAGAATTAACTAATTACTTTTATTGTAAAAGAGGAGTTAGGCAAGGCGATCCTCTATCCCCTTTTTTATACATCTTAGCTGCAGACACTTTAAGTAAAATATTTAATAAGGGTAGGGCAGCAGCAGTACTCACTGGTTTAGGTCCACCTTGTCTAGACAATACAGCCATCACAAATTGTCACTATGCAGATGACACTATTCTTTTCCTAGCTGCTCGGGATGAGAATATTGAATCTGCATGGTGGGCAATGATGGCTTTTGAAGCCCTTTCAGGAATTAGAATGAACTATGAGAAAACTGAGATGTATCCCATACATGTTGATCCACATACTTCACACCTCAATCAATTGTTTAGGTGCCAATGGGGAGAATTTCCACTCAAATACTTAGGGCTTCCTTTACACATTAAAAAACTTACAGTTAGTGATTGGCAATTTTTAGTAGATAAAATTGAAGCTAGATTACCTAGTTGGCACAGCCAACTCCTTTCTATAGGAGGTAGGATTACATTAGTAAATTCAGTTCTATCAACAATTCCCTTATATGCCCTCTCGGTGTTTAAAATTCCAATTACTGTTATTCATCAAATAGATAAAATTAGAAGACGGTTCTTATGGCAATGAACAGAAAAGAAAAGAAAATATGCTTTAGTTAGTTGGGAAACTGTATGCTTGGCCAAACAATTTGGGGGGATGGGTGTCTTAGATCTTAAAGAAATGAATATAGCATTATTATTAAAATGGTGGTGGAGATTTAAAAATAATGAATATCAGGCCACTTGGAAAAACATTATCATATATAAATACCTAGAACACCACACCCCTGCCTCTCCATTCTGGAAGAGTATTTCTAATTTAGAAAATATTGGAGAGGTTAGTGTCCAGTATGTACCAGGGAGTAACTCACAGTGTAGGTTTTGGACTGATATATGGTATAAAGAGTGTTCATTAGCTACTAGCTATCCTGTAATCTATCGTAAATGTAGTAATAAACATATTCTCCTTAGCGAAGTTATTGATTCTCAAGGGTTGAGAGTACAATTTAGACGACCACTGGAAGGGTTTGATTTGCTTGATTGGACTGAAATTTTATACATCATCAGTTCCGTTTCTTTTACCTCACCTCAGGACCATCTAGCTTGGCGATGGGACCATACAGGGAAGTTTACTACCCACTCATTATATAAATTTCTGAATTTTAGAGGGGTTCTACATATCGTACCAGAACTGATTTGGTGGACCTTACCTGTCCCACCGAAAATACGTGTGTTTATGTGGCTGGTCACTCACAACTCCATTCTAACAAAAGATAACTTGTCAGTACGTGGCTGGACTGGAAACCAAACCTGTCAATTTTGTACAGAAAATGAAACCATCACCCATATATTCCTTACCTGTTCATTGACTCAAAAGGTTTGGTTTTGGCTAGGAAAAAGTCAAGAGTTTATGCATAAATGGCAGACTTTTTGGGATATCTTGGATTTTGCTATGAAATTACCACCAATTAAGAAAATAGGGTTCTTAGTAGTCCTAAGTTCTGTTTGCTGGACAGTGTGGAGGCATAGAAATGATAACTGTTTTAATAACTGCCCAATTAAATCAGCCCGCACTATCATTTTCCTCATTAAATCTTTGCTTGGCTATTGGGCAGGAAATGTCGCAACACAGGTGCAACAAGAGATTACTGACTGGATGCCGATAATTGAAGATGCCATACCTATTGCTCAGTACATGCCTCTGGAGCCTCTGGAAATGGTGGTGTATCAGCCACCAGTGCCGCCCAACTCACTATGAAGACAACAGAATTCCAATTTTTGTACTTAGTAGATATCATTAGCCCTTTACTATGCGGATTAGTAATTGCTACCTTAGTATATTTTTGGTTATTAGAAACTTCACAAGCTTGGTATATAGCTTGGTTAATCGGCATATTATGTTGCTTCTGTCTAGTTCTTTTGAGTTCTGCTATGCATACTAACTGGCACACAAAAAAGGTGTCTCTCTTTTGTTATGGATGACTTGGTAATTATGGTTTCATGATTAATGAAACGGGCTTATGCCTATTTTAAAAAAAAAAAAAAAATGAGTTCACATACTAAGAACAAGTCACCGTGTATTATTTTCTCAAATACATTAGAAGATCAGTGCATCCATATTTTTGTCTGTAATTGTCTTCTTCATACTCAGAACCAGCCTTTGTTACTTGCCTTAACAAAGCCCGTTTACGGTTGGGTTGTTTGTGGCTTCATGCTTACAAAAACCCAAAATGCAACAGTAAAACATTGCCATTAGCCAGAAATGTTCTTCTGGCCCAGGATAGGAAAAATTAAGAATATTGTTACATTTGCTTGTTAATAGCAATGCTTATGAAATCAAATGCAAATTAGAAATATTCTCAACTACGGACCTCAATGATTTGCAGAATATATATGTCTCTGTTTAAAAATATATATATATATATATATATAGATGAGCTATTGTGCTTCGTGTAGTAAATGGAGGGTTTACTTCGGATTATATTTTCATTTTTTAAAATCCAAACAACCGATGCGAACCGTTCAACATGTTCTAAATATTGAAATGTGCTTGGAGGCTAAATTTTACATTTTTTGGAAACTTTTTACTATCTATTAAGCCACTTTGAAAATCGCTGATCCGGTGGTCCAGAAAATTTTACTGTTTTTTACTGTTCACAGTGGATCGACGATTTGGACCACTGTGAACAGTAAAAAACAGTAAAATTTTCTGGACCACCGGATCAGCGATTTTCAAAGTGACTTAATAGATAGTAAAAATATTCCAAAAAATGTAAAATTTAGTCTCCAGGCACATTTCAATATTTAGAACATGTTGAACGGTTTGGATCGGTTGTTTCAATTTTCAAAAATGAAAATATGACCCGAAGTAAACCCCACATTTACTTCGCGAAGCACAATAGCCCATCTTTCTCTCTCTCTCTCTTTCTCTATATGTATATATATATAGAGGAGGGATCAGATTACAACACTTTTGAGTTACCACAAAGTTACCACAACTATTTTTTCATTTTCAAAGTCCAAATCGTCGATCCAAACCGTTCAACATGATCTCCACAATAAAATGTGCTTGTAGATCAAATTTTACATTTTTTGAATTTTGTTTACTATTTATTATATTTTACAAAAACTAGTCAAAGTCAGACTATTAAATTTTGTATCCATCTTAATAAATAGTAAAAAAATTCTAAAAAATATAAAATTTGATCTGCAAGCACATTTTATTGTGTAGATCATGTTGAATGGTTTGGATTGACGATTTGGACTTTGAAAATGAAAAAAATAGTTGTGGTAACTTTGTAGTAACTCAAACGTGTTGTAATCGGATCTCTCCTCATATGTGTGTGTGTGTGTGTGCATATATATATACACACACACACATACTAGTATCGTGCCTGTGCGTTGTAACAGAGACATATTATAAAAGAACAAAGCTTATAGCATGAAGTAAGCGGACAGCTCAAAGAAAATATATATACCATAACCAAAAAAAGATTAGCATATATATAATAAATGTCAACTGACCATAACTCCTTGCAGGATAGTTAGCTGATGAAATTTCAGTTGTTCCTTTTGGATTATTATAGTGGTATACAACCACTGGTTTATCAAGTAACCACTACAGCAAAATATAGTATCAGCGACCAGTGAAGTCGCCGGTCGCTGAAATTTTTTTCCTCCAAAAAAAAATAAAAAGTAAATAGTTTTGGCGACCAATATTTTCAGCGACCGTATCAGCGACCGGTTTCTCCCGTCGCTGAAAGTGTTGGGTGAAGAAAAAAAGAACCCGATATCGCGCGCCACTCTCGACGCGATACGGTAGGGTTTCTCTCTCTCTGCTTCCTTCATTTGTCTCACGCGAGCCAGATCCAATAACCCCTTCTCTTTCTCTCTTTCATTTGTCTCTCCGCCCTACTCTCTTTCTCTCCGCTCTCTCTCTCTACTTCCTTCGCGCATGCGCTGAGCAAAATCTATCTCTCTCTCGCTCTTTTCTGTTTGCCTGTGCTTGCGATAACCGAACCCTAGGGTTTCGATTTTCTGTGCTTGTGTTTGCCTGTACCTAGCGGAGCCCTCCTCTGTGGTTGCTTGCTGATTCGACTTAGACGGCAGTGAGGCGAGACGAGTCACGGAACCGGCCTACCTTGCCTCTTTGCGATTCCTTCTTTCGGGTAATTAAAGCACACCCTTTATTTTGATTTTTGTGAGATGATGTTGCGATTTGGGGAAGATTAAATTGTCTCACGCGAGTTGTTGATTTTCTCGGTGAGACGGTGACATTGGGGCTGTGCGGTTGCCTTTCTGTGTACTGGCTGTGGGTGTGCCTTTTTCTGATTTGCTGTTTCTGGTTTTTCCTTTGTGCTGGTTACTGGTAAAAGATTATAGATGTTGACATTTTGCATGCACAGTGTTGTAATTCAGTTTTTAGTAATAAATATTTCTTTCTATAAAAGAATTCTGGTAATTTGTTTGACTAATTATCCTTTGTCTGAGACATGCAGCTAATATTTTGTAATAGTTGGTATGACCTCTTTTGCACTTGTCTGGTGGCAACTGTCTTGAGGTTAAAATTGCACTTGTAATTCCCTGCATAAAATCTCAGTTTCTTTCTTTAATTTGCTAATTACATAATATAGTTGAAATTAATTTGAGTTCAATTAAGAAATTGAAGCTAACCGAGACTAATTTTGATTCATGCTTGGGTTGGGGTAAAATAGAAGCTTAGGAAGGGTTGTACCAATAAAGAGGAGCTTGTGACTGTCACTCGAGTTGTAGTGTGTTTGAAGGGGAGGCGAAGGAGAAGTGCATGAGGATATGCACGCAAATATGCAGAGAAGAGCCGGGTATAAAGGATGAGGCTAGAAGAAGAGGAAGAGAAAGAGAAGAAAGGCACCCCTATCACTTTGGAAAGGAAAGGTACTTTGATAATAATGTCAATATGTGGTTTATTTGTTATTATCAATTTCAATTTTTACTTAAATGCTTGACCCCATATTACCAAGATTTAATGCGGATAATATTGTGACATGAAATTACATGGTACACCTAGTGTAGTCATTAAATAAAATGAAAAATTGCATGTATATATTTTGACTTGAAATTTAGGAGGCTTAATATTTTTCAATAATTTTGCTGTCATAACTCGTATCTTTTTTTTTAATAAACATAAATTAATTTCTCACTTCATTAAAAAAACTCATCCCTCTTAATTTTCATCTGGCTCTAATTTTGTGTAAAATGTTCAAATCTTAGAGGAAAATGAGTTTTAAATTATATTCTAAGTACAATAGTAGTGAATTTAATTAGGCTCTGATCTCTTGTCTTTCTAAAGCACAATTAGTGAACTTGGGGGAAATTAAAAGCTAAAATTAAGTGAATTTTGAGTTGATTTACAGGTTTGAGGAAGTAGCAAGAACTCAAGAAGGGCATTTCAGAGTTCTTGAAAATTTCTCAAGTAGATCAAGGTTATTGAAGGGGATTGAGAAGTACCGTGTCGCAATTCTAGAGACAGGGCCGAGAACCTTTGCCATGCCGAGCCACATTGACGCAGATGAGCTGTTTTATGTCATTTCAGGTAACTATTTTACTTAGTTTGCTTTCATTTATTCTCAAAAGCCATGCATGCATGATTATTTGAACAAAAGGAAGAGAAATAAACTTATAAAGGGAGGGTCCTTGCAAGTTGATTATAATGCTGCTGTTTGTTTCACAATTGCTCTTTTCTTTAGGAAGCTATTAATTATAGAAAATGAATATTACAACTGTTATGTATGTGGGCCTGATTCTAGGAGTATGCGGGGGGTGGCAGGGGGGCGGCAGCCCCCTGCGAGCGTTGTCTGAGGTTACGAAGCACCGCTCTGTCGAGCCCGGCGAAAATTATTTTCGAGAAGTCAATTGCATATGAATTCTTTTATCCGACGGCCCAGATTAGCCAAATTACCCATTAATTTTCAATTGGTTGAATGATTGATTTAATTTTCCATAAGAGTGTAATTGTGGATTTTAATTACTATTGTAAATGGTTATAATTGTGGATTTTAATTACTATTGTATCGATGTCTTGTATTATGTGTATGCATGTATCGATGTTTTGTATTTATTTATTGTATATATCGATGTTTATGTTGTATATTGGTACATGTCGTACTAATTATTAAATGGTGCAAATTTAAATAATATAATAAAATATAAAAAACTTGACAGAAGAGTATCAGCGACCGTAATTATTTGTCTCTGATAATTTGGGCATCTGTGATTATTTCGATTATCAGCGACCGGTTTTAAGTATCAGCGACCGTTATACTTGGTCGCAGAATGTTTTTGCTGACGTCAGAAAAAAAATGACAGCGACCAAAAAATTTGGTCGCAAAAACTTATCAGCGACCAAATTTGACTTTCAGCGACGGAATAGGTATTAGAGACCGGCGCCTGTATTATCAGCGACCGAAAACCCGGTCGCTGATGCACCTTTCTGCTGTAGTGAACTCACGTGACTTTCGAATAACAAGTTGACAAATGACAACCGACACAAAAAGACAATCCTATACATTGCACCATAGTTTTGTCACAGTTAGTAAGAACAAGAAAAAGCATGCATCGGTATCATTAAGTGTGCACAAAATAAATGCTAAATTGAAAAGGTGAATCTTGTATAAAGGCAAAAGAAGAAAGTATCCTGAAGCTAGTTTATGAAACACAAGACTTGCTACATAAGAATATTACCATGTCAACATGTATCACAATTCTTTTCAAGCTTTCCAATGTCCATGTTATTGTTATTCTTTCTACAATACAAAGCTACCAAAAATTGGAAAAACGCTTGCGGTACTGGTTCCTCCATGTTCCAATGAATTGAAGCCTAGAATACTACAATACAAAGCTTATCAGGATCCATAACAGAATATTGTACAAAAAAATTTAGAGGTATATAAAATCTTACCTTGAAATAATTCTCTACAAAATCTGGACCGGTTAGAGTCGAGTGAGGTCGATCAAGACGCCTTGTACTTTGATCAGAAGCATAGCTTGTTCTGTAGTCATCTTCTGATTCTGACTTAACATCTTTGAGTTCATCATTTGTATTTATATGCTTCGACTCTTGGCTCTTCTCTTGAGAAGAACTATTAGTAACAGAAAAGGTGGGTTTAGTGACTTCCCCTTTACATTCGTCAAGCAGAAATACTTCACTTTCAATTAATGGCCCCTGGTAATTTGATCTCGAAACACCCTTTACAGAAAAGAAGGCAAAAAGTTTCAGCTGGTACAAAGATCCAACCAGATCCGAACCAGTCCAGTACTGGTACAAAGATCCAACCATGACAATAACAGTTCCCTTTCCCATTCCCTTAGAGATCCAACCATGTTAATAAACAGTCCCCCTTCCCCATTCCCTTACAATACCAATTCCGGTACCGTTTCCCATTTTCTGACAAGAGCAGCTCCGGTACCATACCTAAAATTACCAGTGGCGGTACAGAAATAATAATAAGTATTCAAAAATTGACGGACATACTATTAGAGAATTTATATTATTCTCTATTAGATAATAATAATAATTTGATGATGTGATGTAACTGTATTTTTTACGTACCAATGACATCAAATAATAGCTTGATTCGAATCTAATATCAAATAATTACTTTTCTCATAACATATATAATAGCTTGATTCGAATCTAATATCAAATATCGTACAACAATTCAATATCGATACAACATGATATCATAAAAAGTGCCATCATATATATTGATATTTTTAACAAAGTCACAAACTCCATCAGTTACAAACTCTAATAAATCAATTGTACTATTATAGAAAGAAATTACCTCAAAAATTAAATGCAAACCAAACCTAATTATGCTATCTATTAAGATTACAAGATTGTTACAGGTATCATTGCCATATTCACTTACCTCAACATATGTTGTTGCCATTATATTCCAAAGTATTAAAAATTTATTTATTTTCTAAAAATGTTTCTTACATTTGTAGTGAAATATAGATTTCAGCGAGTTCTTTTCGAGCATCATGATCGGCCATGAATCTAACAAATGCAAATGATGGTAACAACAATTAATAAAGGGTACCAAGCAAGCTTATTTGCAAATTAGGAGCACTTATTGCAAATTTACTTATTAACACTAAATTTCCAGAAAAAAAAACATATTGTGATATCATGCATGTTTGGCACAGGTATTTTTTGACAAGTATGCAGTTATGCACCGGTACAGGTAATTATAAATGACATAATTTCTCATCATTTTAACAATTCTGATCAAGTAATTTGTATTAGTGTACCTGTACCGTACCAGTATTGTACCAATGTCTAAATAACAAAAAATAGAAGAGCAAAGCAAGATATACTGATGTTGGTATCACTAGAAAAACAGTAAGCTTGAAAATATATATAATCTTTGATTTCTTTTGAAAAACGATAAAATATCATCCTTATTTGGATATCTAAAGCAGAGTTGCAAATATCATTAATTGTTCAATAAAGCCTCTTAAACTTTGGGCTATACACTAAAAAATTCATCATTGCTTTTTGAATTTACTAATTGTAGTCGCAATCAAAACCAACATATTCATTGAAATGATTCGCAATGTCTTATCCTCTGTAAATGGGTGTACACGTTTCAAGACTTTATGGTGAGAAAATCTCATTCGACATAGAGATAGGCAAATGGGTGTACACGTTTCAAGACTGCAGGTACAATGTCATTTTGAAGAAGGACAATGAGGTGGAATGCTCGTGCCAGAAGCCTCAGCTCACCGGAATACCATGTGTTCATGTGTTAGCGGTGTGTCGTTCAAGGTACAAGTCTCATGATTTCATAATCATCACTATAATTGAAGATGACATTACTTACAAACGTGTAAAAAATACATGAAGTTGGATGAAAATGTCTTTGTAAATTACTACTACAACATTCAAACACTCATCGACACATGGAGTGGTGAATTCCATGTGTATGACAATCAGTGTGAAGTTGGGTAGGAGACGACACAACCGGATCACCATGTGGATGGACATACTAGAAGAAAGACGAAAGGGTCACCAGACCAACAGAGCAACTCTCGAAAAGAATGCGAGAAGGAGAAGGGATGCTACAAACTGTACTCAATAAGATAAATTTTTTTTATAAAAATTACATGTCACAAAATTAACAATTGTTGTAACAATATATATATTTTTCTGCAGTTTCATTTCAATTTGGACATTTTAGATGGAATATGTTGTATTGCAGTAGACTTTATTACTTATGTTGTGTTGTAGTAGAATTTATTAGTTATGTTACGAACTTATTTGTACTAATTTTTAGTTAAAACTAGTACAACCTTTTATTTGTTAAACATGTGTGTTTTAGTGCAACTTTTTATCTACAATTTATCTCTCTAATTCTAGCGAAAATATAGTTATAAAGCAAACAAAATTCAGCATTCCAAAACAAAATTTAGAATTCCAAAATTTCAAACAAAACATAACTAAAAAAATACACACTTGGTGCGCACCTCCAGCTAGGGCACCAAGCTGGTGCGCGCCCCCAGCTACAGCAGCAGCTAGGTTTGATGCGCGCCCTCAAGAAGCGTGGGTAGTATTTTTGAATTCCGCGGAATCGAGTGGTGGCTGTTTAATTCTCAATTTTTGAGTGCTAACTAAAAAAAAAATTCGGTTGATAATTAACCCAACGAATTAAAAAATGTGGTTTATTTCTATTCAAGCCACATGGGTCTAATTTGGATGTAATTCCGTTTCCTTCTGCATAAATATGTTTAAATACATGTTATGACAGCAATGGGTGTCTCAATGCTGTTGTTGAGCATCAGTTTTAATTGCCCTTTATTCCTTGTATTCTGTGCTATTGTGTTTTATTTCAAAGCTTTTATATTATTTGAGTGAGCTTTGTACTAAACTTGATAGGTTCTATTATTACTTTAGCTTATTATACCTTACTGGGAGAAATATATCTCTCTGTTTTTGTTTGGTTTTTACTTTGGAATCTTATATATGTTGGGATCCTAATTAAATGTATGTCTCTGCTTTGCACTGTACCGCTGTTGGTACTAGTGCAAGTTAAACAGGAATGTGTCCAGTACTAACCAAGACAAACAAAAGAAAGCAAAATCTAGTGATGTATTGTACTAACCAGTATATATGGAAATAGATGCTATGAAGTATGATTTTCTTGCTTTGTATGAAATTAACTTTATTTATTTCTATTTAAGTCGAGGAGATGTATCTACAGGGGCGGAGCCACATACAGTGAATGGGGGTCAATTGACCCCCATTCATTTTGAATTTTTTTTTATTTATACTCTATTTTAATATAGATTAAAGTAAAATATTATGGATAGTGTGAAATTGACCCCCATTCGTAGTAGAAAAATTTTATATGCTTGACCCCCATTCACGTTTGACCCCCATAGTCTAAAAGTCTGGCTCCGCCCCTGTGTATCTAGTGATGTCTGTGTATTTGGCCTTGCAGAATTGTTGTACCTTCAAAATTTTGCAGCTTTGGATTTTACAAGTGGTAGATGTAGAAATCCACTTAGGTACATGCCCCCCAAAAGAATGCAAATTCTGTGTGCATAGTCCCAAACAGGGGACTAATGGTTTTATTGTCGCCGCTCCTACTAGCTTTGCTCCGGATTTTGGTCCCAAACAGGGGACTCCGTATAGACAATGGAAATTGCTTCGCTATCGTTGGTTGGTTTATGACTTTTTGTTATCTTAAGTTCTTAACAGTAAACAAGAAGTTGAAGTCTATATCCAGCAGTTTTCTTCAATTTGGTTTCACACGGTTTCGTGTTTCTTCTTTAATTTCTTGCTTGCATGAGTTGTCCACGAATAGAAGCTGTACGTACCTTTGGATTGGATGACCCTTTTCAAATTTACATATATATAACAATAAGAGAGCATATAAAAGTTAATTATCTATAATCTACATTAGCATCCAATTAATATGTCATTGTTACATCAAAAGAAAAAGAAACAAAAACTCCATTTCTCACAGTTCACTCAAAAGTAATTAAAAATCACCCCCTTTCCCTTCCATTCCCTACTAATTCTACAACAAAAGCCCCTCGTCAAATCCACTATCGTCCCGGTACATGTCGTCTAACCCGGTAAACCACGACTCGTCATCTTCACTACTAAACTTCCTCTCCATCCAATCTTCCTTCATCATCTCACACAACTCCTCATGCTCCTCCTCTTCCAAAGCATTTGCCGAGAGGGGAGTAGTCGGAGAAAGCTCGGAATTGCCTGAAACGACCGGTGAAGGTGATGATGAGTTTGGTTTTGGGAATTTCGGCCGGCTAATCCCTGCAAGCGAGTTTCGATGGATCGGTACGGCATGGTTGTGTTCTCCCGTGTATGTTATTACAAGCATGGATGGATCGCCACGGTCCCGCTCTACTTGCTTCCTAGCTATGCATCCTTTCAAGCTACTGCATCTGTAGTATCCTCTGTTTAATTGTAACGGAACATTAATTATAATTAGTATGAATTTTTAAGGTGTTAACAAGGATAAATTTAGTATTATTATTACGTACCGAGGATAAGGAGACCCCTTGATTGGTTTCTGGCCGTACTTACGCCAGGCCCACAAGTCAGAGGTAAGACCATCAGAGACCGGTACACAGCGTACCACTTTTTGTAGCTGGCTCTTCCTGTAATTCAATAACCAATACTTCATAAATTACCATCAAAGAGAGACGGATTATCTATTGAAGTTATAAACACAAAGAACAATATAATTATAGTTACCTTCTTTTTTTCGGACGAGGCGTCTGAGCGACGTGTGTCTGGTCTGGTTTTGGGTGCGGCCGACTGGTTTCGAGCGAAAACAGCTTGCAAGGCTCCTCTGTTTCCCAAAGAGAAGCTTGCGTTCTCATAAAGCCAGAGAAGCTCAAAAGCTTCTCTCGTTCTTCACACCTCACCTCCTCTTTTGCATCTCTACAAGCTAGAGAAGAGAAAGAGAAAGGATTTCCCTGGGCACTTGTGCTGGCCTCTGGACCAAAGAACCCACAGCCTCTGACAACAGCGAAAAGATCCCAATCATTCAGCTCCATTAAAGCTAGCTCTTTAGTTATCTTGGAATGAAAGGCGCTGACTTTTGTTATGTTATCTTATTTTGAAGCTCGGAGGTATATATATATATAAATTGAGAAGAGAAGGGCTTTGTTTTTTTTTTCCCTTTGTTTTATGCGTTGAAAGTCAAAGTTTGTACGTGTTGGTGATAATCACAAGATTTAGGCAAAAAGTAGGGTGTTCTAAATGCTCTGAAATGTATTGCGTAAAATTTATTTTACTTCCGTCTAGGTTGCTAGTTATTTGTTTTAACTTAGTCATGAACCCCAATATTTTCATACTCAGATTGTTTATTAATTGCTTATTTAAAATTTTATATTATCTTTCAGATATGATCAATTTTATGAAAATTGTCAATCATTTAGTAGTTGTTAAATTTTCACTTGGATCAACAACGAGCTCATGTCGCTTCATTAATTAAATACACAAACAGTAGATTTGTCTTCAACTTATTCCTAATTTTTTTTTTTCCAATTTAAAGTTTATTGTTTTGCTAGCTTATATCAAAAGAAATTTATATAGTGCATGCATATACATAAATGTTAAACTCCCAAATTATGTCATGCATGCATAATTCATTATAAAATATATATAACAAATAAATATTAAGCATGTTATTAATTGCCTAGTAGATTATGATTTAGTGTCCCCAGTCCCCACTATAATAATTTTATAAAGAAAAGAGATAATTAACTTTCATGAGATGTGTAGTTCGTATTCACTAATTAATAGTATCATGCATGTCTTATATTCTTCAGGTGTAAGTCAAGACATTTTGTGTTTATATTATTAAGGATGTGTATTAATGAACAAAAACACATCGCAATTAAGTGAAAATTAATGGAGAATAAATAGAATGAGCTTTATGATACAAATCTCCAAATTTAAATGACATCTAATCGAAGCTTAATTATTTGTTGAGTGATGCTATGGTACTATGCACATCACAGTGCGAATTGGTCTGTACTACGGATCAATACTTTTGTTTTCAAAATCTTGATCTGAACTGTTCAATATAGTCTCCATATGAATTATATATAAACTAAATTTTATATTTTTTAAAATATTTTACTATCTTTTTAGATGGGTAGAAATTACTGATTTTAGATCAAGTGATTTTCTACCCACCTAAAATAATAATAAAAAAATCTAAAAAATATAAAATGTAGTTTACAAGTACATATTATGTGAAGACCATGTTGAACGATTCAGATCGATTGTTAGGATTTCTAAATCAAAAATTTGACTTCATAACACGGATCAATATGGAGTCCAGCTAGTATGACATCAGTGTCATTTTAGCCCATATAACACCAACTTCAAACCTATCGAATCAACTTCAAAATGTGAATCCAAACCGTTCAAAGCAATCTACTTCATATGTTGTGCCTTTACATGCCAAATTTATAATTTTTGAAATTTATTTAGGAGCTTTTAAGTTAATTTTAGTGCATTTATTTTTCAATATTTTTTACCGCTTGACTTAATACTAAAATAACTTGAAAAAATAAAAATAAAATACATGTAAACACATCACTCATAAAGTAAATCAGTTTGAATAGTTTGAATTAGTCATTTGAAGTCTATCCAATGAGTTTTAAAATTGATAATTATGAATTATATAATTTTGTACTTTATGAAAACCTATGAAAATGACAACGGTCATTGTACTTTTAAGTAAATATTATTGTTCAATTATTTTTTATCAGTTCAAACAAAAGTTTAGTCACAACCATGCTATTGGAGATAACAAAAACAATCTTATTTACTTCCAAATTAATTATCTGCAATAAATAATATTGAATTTTTCAATTCTTACACTGGTAGTACAATATAACTTTTTAATCTCAGATATGAAATAAAAAAAAATAGAAAATGAAACCTCAACTAGTCAATTATTCAAATTATTTAGTTTGACCAATTGTAAATCTTCATTTCCTTACTTGTGTCTCTAGAAATCAAGCAGATATAGATTGACTTTCAGATTAAAAAAAATAACTTTTGAATAATCAATTGCAGGTGCCACTGGTTTCTTGAAATGAATATGAAGTGTGTAACTAATTGTACAGGGAATAATTGCAGAGATGCCCTACCGAGTCCCAAATGGGAGGCGCAGGCGCTGGCTCTATCGGCAAACGGATTAATTATTGTTTAATTAGTTCTCTCTGTCTAAAATCGCAGGCGCCGTACAGCCATCCAAATCGGGGTTACGCTCTCACCGCGCCACTTGACTTGGCCTAAAATGTCAAAGTCGTTCTCTCAATGGGAAATTGGAGGCTCACAGGAGAGATAAAACCGCGTGTCGAAACCCCAACTTGTATGAGAAATTGAGAGTAAGATCAGGCCTGTGGGCCCCACACCGTGCCAAATCACCGCACCAACTGAGGTGGACGATATTTTGCGCTTTTGTCTTTTGCACAATTTTATTTTAAAGAATAAAGACAGCTCAATGTAGGGACTAGGCACTAGGGGGTTGAGAATATGCTGCGATTCGGGTACTGTGAATAGTACTCTACAATTTCTATTTTTTTTTCAAATTCAGCTGTCGAATTATTTTGAGATGCGTGCACAGAAAAATCAGCTGTTTTGAGACGCGTGCACTTAAAAATTGGACGATTGAATTTGGAAAAACAGAAATTGCAGAGTTACTGTGCTCAATATTCGGATCGCAGAGATCTCAATCCGGCACTAGGGACATGCATTTTTGTCTTCTTGTCCGTAATATTTTACCAGACCTGTTTTTATTGAATTAGGCCCCTGATTACTTTAATATCCACTTATATGTTTATTACCTTTTATAGTGTCTGCTCATGTAAGCACAAGTAATTGTATTTCAGACGAAGACTAATATTAGAAAAAAATAATTCTACATAAATCTTTGACATATCTGATAAATAAAAAATTATCCAAACAAAAAATAATCATCAATGGTTGGTTGTAGGTAAATATGTTTCTTGATCTTTTGTATTTCTTGATTACACATAAACGAACTTTAAATTTTATGTTTTTGGTAAACATAAAATAATTCATATGACATAAAAATAAAAAATTTAGAAAAATAAAATATCATATTGTACAGATAATAACTTTTAGTAGGGGTATTCTCGCGTATAATTAAAGCTAGGAGATAAGTTATTGTTTGACATCTCCATTGTAATCAAACTATATTTTTTTTTAATATTTGCATGCTGAAGTGATGGTTCTTGAAGATATTTGTACATTTTTCATTGGTCAGAGGAAAAGGGTAATAATGGAATATGCTAATTATCTGGTTATAGCTTGTACCAAAATTAATTAAGAACTGGATACTTGGAATAAATTATTACTCTGTAATCTAAATCTAAAAAATGATTGACCTTTCCAGAAGGAAATAAAAATTATCTGACTTCCTCTAGTACAAAAAAAATAATATTTGACTTTTGCAAAATAGAGTGTTTGACAATTAAATAAATAAATTATTGATACACATAAAATAATGATACAAAATGCTTATCCTAAAGAAAACGAGCCAGGTGTTACAATTTTAAATCAGTTGAAAAGCGTTTTTTAAAGACGATTTGATAGATCCATGTTCCCAAGGTCCTCTCCCTTAACGAGCTATGAAAGAGTCAGAATTCAGACCTCCTAGAGAAGCTAATTCAGAATCAATACGAAAAGCTCAGAGTTTGTAAAAACCAGGCCCTCCACAAGCTGGTCTTGGGCCAAGAATAGCCCGGACCTCGAACCCCTATGTCGGGACCAGTCCGGGATTAAAGAAAGTAAGGCCTAGGACCTGGCAACAAAGTTCACCAACAAGTCTCCATCGGACCACGCCCGAAAAGCCTGAGAAAGGCTCACTCGACAACATGCATGACTGGGTCGTATCCGATATAGGTCCAACCCGAAATTGGTTTGCACCGCCTTTCAGGCGGAATAACATCTATTACTGTTTACATGACCGCCCAATCTTCCATAACCACGCGGCATAGCGGTTATGGACAACCTATATAAGACAAAAAGGCCCATTGAACATGAGACAAAATTCTGACTAAGAGAGATATCGCATAGGTCAGAGTCTGAATATATTCAAATCTCTCCGAGTTCCAAACTCAATTCTCATCTCGGCCTGCCACTCCGAGGCAGGATGAGCCCAACACGTAAATATTTTTCTCATACGGCCTACTCGATCTCTCTGAGATAGGACGTATGACGATTTTCAAGCATTTAAAAATATATATATATATATATTTTTTTTTTATAAGTATATAGTATTAGGTTTTGTGTCACGAAATGAATAGCTTGTTTAGGTTTTCTACACTTAAATCAGTTAAAAAAAATTAGGGCATAACTAAAATAAATACTATTAAGTATATACAAAGAGGAACCATAGGAACACTGTGTGCTTTATCATGATGCATGGGATAATTTGACCGAAATTTTTATTGTTATCACACAAAAAAATCAAAATTAATTCGTTACCACCCCGCTGACCCTATACTCAATACTACCACCCCCGCTAACCCAGTTCGCGCACCAAATTGGCTGCTGCGCGGACTGGGTTGGCGCACCAGTTTGGTGCGCGGACTGGGTTAGCGGAGCACTCTTTTTACCGTATAACTGCCGCGCGAAGCTCATTTGTTCCGCACTCCGCACTCCGCGCACGCCGCTCAGTAAAAAAAGTGAGTTTTTTTTTTTTACTTTTTTTTTTATTATTTATTTGTAGAGTAGATAGTTGGTATAGGTGTCCAAAATAGGTTCAAATAGAGTATAATTGTAATAAATAATTAGAATGGTGTCCAAATAGAGTAGAATTGTAATAAATAATTAGAATAGTGTCCAAAATAGATTCAAACAGAGTAAAATTGTATTAAATAATTAGAATGGTGTCCAAATAGAGTAGAATTGTATTAAATAATTAGAATGATGTCCAAATAGATTAGAATTGTATTAAATAATTAGAATGGTGTCCAAACAGAGTAGAATTGTATTAAATATTTAGAATGGTGTCCAAACAGAGTAGAATTGTATTAAATAATTAGAATGGTGTTCAAACAGAGTAGAATTGTATTAAATATTTAGAATTCGAGCCATATAGAGTAGAATTGTATTACATATTTAGAATGGTGTCCAAACAGAGTAGAATTGTATTAAATAATTAGAATGATGTCCAAATAGAGTAGAATTGTTTTTAGCTATATTATGTTGTATTTTATGCCAAATTATTTTAGTAAATTATTAAAGTACCCTATTTGAGGTACTTAAGACCAAATTTGACTAGAAATGCACCAAATTGTAGTATGGCGTCATCTAGTGGCACCAAGCACACCAGTATGCCTCATGATGATGTGGAGTTGGATGTAGTGTTAGCCCGGACCGTCTTTCCGCATTTGTCCCGGATCCCATCTCCAAGGACAAGTGGTACGAGCTTCACAAAGAACTGGCCACTACCAGCGGCAAGAATTGGCGGACCGTGCACGCCGATTATGTGACTCGGCTTGAGGCGATGGGCGACAGGATCCCTGACGAGCTCCAGTCGTATGCTTTCGATACATACGATCAGACCTATCGCAATTGGTATCAGGAGTACTGTGCCTTCACGGTGTACTTGCATGGTCAGATCACGGAGATGAACACGAAGCCGCTCCACGTACGACGCGACACGGTTAGTGACGAGTATGGCTTCATTCCCTGCGCTGGCCCGGCTGCACAGATTGTAAGTCTTTAATTTTTTTGGTTTAAGAAAATTATGAAAATTCATTTGCAATTCGAACTAATTTTTTTTTATTTTAATTCGCAGGTACTCATGAACATCAAGCAAGTGCTTAGGAGCGCAAGATATGCCGTCACAAGAGGTTGGAAGGCTATCGGGAAGAAATGGTTATGTATGGCTGCACCGCCTGTCGTCGTCGCCGGGTACCAGGATCAGCTCGAGAGGGTTCTCAGGCTTTCAGATCTTCCCCGCTATGAAGATTTGAAAGACATGGACGATGACGATTCTGCGGAGCCTATGAGCACGCCAGAGCCGGATTTCTCAGACCTACACGAGGCAGCGACTGCTGAGGCAGCATTTGAGGCTGCTGGGCTTGCAGCGGTACGTATATTTTTGTAATTATTTTTGTAATTATTTTTATAATCATCTTCATTGTGAAATCTAATTATCTATTTGTTTCAGGGAGATATACCCCGCGGAGATCCGTACGACGAGCAGGACACCACCTCAGATTTTACGTTTCACTTGGGCTCTCAGTACGGGGCTTACACACAGGATGTAGACTCTCCTCCGTTTACACACAGCATACGCCACTCCCACAGGAGACGCCACTCCCACAGGAGACGCCACTCCCACAGTCCAGTGCAGCAGCTGTCCAGCAGGATGCCTTCCACTTACCCGTGTACTCTATAGAGCGTGAGGTTATTTTCGGACCTGGTGCAGATGAGGGACCACACGAGGAGACACTTTTTGGGGAGATACATGAGGAGACCCCACCACAGCCATCACGACCGTACACATCGCTGGAGGAGAGGGAGCATCAGGAGGAGGGGCGGGGTAAGAGACTTAGGAGAGAGAAGAAGCCGTGGACACCCTCGAGCAGATAGGATAGAGTTACTTGTTGTAGTTTGTGTTTTTGGATATTATTTCGGTATTAGTTCTTGTTATTTGGATGTTATCTCGATATTATTTTGATATTAGTTCTTATGTTGTTTTGTTTTTCTATTGTTTAGTTCTTCCGCAATCAATTTAACATATTAGTTTTTACGTTATTTACCTGCCTGCTGCCTTGCGTCTGATGAACATCGTTAAAAATAAAACAGGATTTTCAGACACCAGTTGCAAAAATAAAAATAAACACCAAAATCCAGTCAGCCCTAAACCCTAAACCTAAACCTTAACCTTAACCCTAAACCCCAAAAATCCATTCAGCCCACATGCCCGCTAACCCAGTCCGCGCACCAAGCTGGTGCGCCA
The DNA here is from genome assembly GCA_025461045.1 of Carex parvula. NCBI lineage: Eukaryota > Viridiplantae > Streptophyta > Magnoliopsida > Poales > Cyperaceae > Carex > Carex parvula. Next base: position 3,132,082 of record JAJGRW010000050.1, on the reverse strand, counting down.
ACCCAGTCCGCGCAGCAGCCAATTTGGTGCGCGAACTGGGTTAGCGGGGGTGGTAGTATTGAATAAAGGGTCAGCGGGGTGGTAACGAATTAATTTCGATTTTTTTGTGTGGTAACAATAAAAATTTCGGATAATTTGATCACTAAAATTTTAGACAATTCCTATATATATAGAAAAAATAATAGAGTAATTAAGTAGCCATGTTTTGAGAAACAAATTTAATTAGTGTACCAACCTTTGGGTTGTACCTTAATTATGTGTCCCGGCCCTCTAGTGCACATGGAATTGAGAACTTAATTGTTTACAAAAGTGATATATTTGGCTGCTCAATTTGTATTAATCCCAGTTCCGAGAACACATTGAGATGGAGATGGAATTGAGAGATCTTATCCAGGATTTGAGAGAGACTGAAGCCTACTGCCACCAATGACTCCATACTCTCTCAATCATAGCACGACTTAATTACTAGCTCACTTAATTAATTCACCAAAAGTGCACGTACCACTGACTAGTTTATGGCGGTCCTTTGATTTAAGCAACTAGCTAGCTAGGTAGCTTTTAAGAAAAAGAGCAAAAGGGAATGGATTAAGGTAGTTTCAATCCTTAGGATTGGACCACCACCACTGAGGAAGCTAGATGCGAAAGAAAGATATATATATATCGACTAGTGATCAAGCAGAGCACCATCCCATGACCGGCTCCGGCATCATGTGCGCGCTTTTTGGAAAATGCAAGTCCATCCAGGTCGTATCAGTATCAGTATCAGTATCCTCTCTCTAGCTAGCTAGCCTTTTTGGTGATAGTGATGGGATAGGAGGAGAATTGCCATATCCATATCCATATGCCCTGTTTCTTTTTTATATATCTTAATTAATTTGTGATCTTTCAAAAAGGACATATATAATCACATAAAGGAGATCGATGCGATGCTTCGCTAATTCTCTAAAATACAAGGATTCTTTCATTAATTTCCAACTAGTGCAATTAATTGTTACAAAATACATCTTGCAATTAATTAGTTCCTCCAACAAAAGAAATTATTCAGAGACTTTGCATGTAAGCTAAGTTAATTCACAAAAATCATTAATTATAATGCCACTCTGGAACTTAATAAAGCCTCTTATTTAATTTCATTTTTATTGTTTATTTAGTGTTTTGATTTTGGCAGTACATCTGAATTGATTATTTCTTTCATTCTTAAATATACTTTAAACTTTATTAATTTGGCTTTGCCAGCACAACGGTTAATTAAGTCCATGGCTTAATATAACTAAGGCTTTTGTTTAAACAAATAGAAGAAGCGTAGAATTTGTCAATACAAACTATCTGTCCAGCTTATAAAATTAAGGCCAACATCTGATCCCCAAAAATAAAAATTAATCTTTGTTTCCAAAAAAATTGGAAGGAAATTTTTCGTAAAAAAAAATATGTTCTAATTTAGAACCGTACCAAATTAAATAAATAAGTTAACGAGTATATAAATAGAGGGAAATTTACTTGTTACATGTTTTTTCAAGTAATAAAGAAACATTAGCATTCCAGTACACGGCGAGTGTACGACATTTACTATTTTACCCTGACAATAATTGATAAAAATAGATAAAACAATATCAATAAGATATAGCATATATGCTCTCGATCTAGGTGAAAAAGATGGAGACACTGCACCTAGATGAATACAAATGCTTCCTCTTTCGAAACTTAGCATCTAATCTAATCTAAGCTTCTTGCAAATCTTGAACCATAAAGTCCACCAAAGCAGCCGTGACCGTCACAAGTCAGAACAAAGAGACAATATCACGCGCAAGGAAAGGAATGCATGTCCTTGTTACTGTTGACATTTTAGATCTAATGGGCTACATTCGTTGCTGGGCCCGTTTTAGGCCCATAAAATAGGCCATACATGAATTCTGAAATTGTCTTGGGTTCAAAGGCCCCACCACCACGCTCCATTAACGCCGTATAACGGCTAACCAGTTTAAAACGAGAGAGCGATGTCCAAGACCTGGTCCAGGTCCGCCACTGGTACCAATACCAATTATACCATACGTGATACGTACTGTTATCTTTGCTTCGGATTGGGTCCCATCGGACTGGGATAGAGTAGACGGATAGTGGGATCCCGTACCATTGTACACACAGGAACAGGATACATCATACATCTCCACCGAAACCAACAACCACTTACCTATCAGCCACGTGTCCGCTGCTCCGCGAATGAATCTTCCCAAGCAATTATTGTTTGCTCCTCGATCATTGGCCAGATGCGTTTCCACAAGTCCGATTGATTGAATTCCACTTTCAGAGTAATCTGTACCCCAATTTCACGGACCGGGACGATTGATTGAAATTTATTAAAGAAGCAAAAGACACCTCTAGAGTGCTAGACCTAAGTTGATAAGAAAAATTGCCGGAGGGTAAATTCCGGAAAGAAAAAATATTATTGATAGATTCCCTAGAACAAAGCATGCGTTGAATACACAAAGCGGGTTGAAATGCATATATATATATATTATATAATATTATAATAATGAAAATCTTTCCATGACATCAGTTTCCGACACGAATGGTTATACGAGTAGAATTGCAAGAAATCATACCAGCCTCTCAGAAGAAAAAAGTACTGTTCTTCGCACGAACTTTTTCAAACTCGATTCAAATTAATTCAAGCGAACTCACCTAATTTTACTTTATTTTATTTTAATTTAATCTCCTCGTTCAAATATCATTTCAATTCGCCATCGCCTAACTCCAGCCCCCTCTTCACTCTCCTTCTCTCTCACCTTTCCCAATGAAGGCGCAACGATCGTCGAATCTACAGTCGCATCAGAGGCAATACCAGACCGATCAGCTTCTCTTCGACCCCGCTGTGACGAGCAAATGGCTCCAGGTAGTTGTTTGTTCTAGATCTTGCATTTTGTATGTGGATCTCCGTTTTACCGAGTATTGATATTTTTTTTTCGGTATTTTTGAGAAGGGAGAGTACGGGAGAGGGACGAGGGGTTTACAAAGAGGCGCGAGTGGGGAGATCTACGTGGCAGTGGATCCTACATCGCCGTTGCCTAGGAATTGGAGTAGAGAAGAGTTGGTTTCACCGAGCCATTTCAGCCCCGGATTGCTTGATTTACACTCCTTCGATACTGAGCTCTTGCCGGAAGTAAGATTTGAAAATGTTACAAATGTATACCGGGGCTTAATTTGTTTCTGTTACTTAGCTTTGAACTAATACTTGTTTTATGTCATTGTGTTTTAGATCTAGTCCCAATACTTCAATTCCAGTTACTTATAACTATCGTTGAAAAAAATCTTAATTAAAACTTGCAATGCTGATTAAAAGCTCATTTGTTTTGTTAATATAATTGGGCCAATGGTCCTTATGTAGAGCGCTAGACATTAGTCATAGTATCAAGCTTCCTTTTGTAAGTTAACTATGCATTACAAATATTACCTATTTGACAGTTTTAATTCTTCACATGGCCCAGTAAATTCAAAAAGATCTTTGCACTGATTTCCCTTCAAAACTCATACAGACTGGAGGTCATGGGTTTTATGATGGTTCTTATCCATCATCTTACAATCACGGCACAAATGCCAACGAGTTAGACCCCAGCTTCAACTTGAAAAGGCAAATGGCAAAACCTGATACATTGCCAGAAAGTGTTTCTTTAAAACCCTTCCCTATGGATAAAGAGAAGCTTGCTTCTGTTGCAAAGATCAAAGTAGTGGTATGTTTTCTTGGCCTTTACTTACCTATCACTTCTCAGATATCTATGAATTCTTTATAGAAATAATATGTGAATCAATTGAAGGTTCGCAAAAGGCCCTTAAATAAGAAGGAGATAGCTAAGAAGGAAGAAGACATCATTACCATTGAACAAGCTTCCAATTGTCTTACTGTCCATGAGACCAAACTTAAGGTTAGTTATAATTGCGCATCTAATAATTTGTTTATACTCAGATATCAGTATCTAAAACTGGGATGTCGTGCAGGTTGATCTTACAGAATATGTCGAGAGACATGACTTTGTATTTGATGCTGTTTTGGATGAGGATGTCTCAAATGATGAGGTAAGCATACATAATTCTATACGACAATGTTGATGTTCAATCACATGTCGGTACAATTGACTAGATCAACCGGTGTCGATCACTATAAAACTATTGTAATAGCTAAAAGAGACAACTTTATGTGAAGGCTTGTACAGGTGGAATTTGTAATAATCTATTTAAGTTTTTCTATTGTTGGTACTTATCCTTCATTTGTGTTCTTAATCTTCCTTTTTCTGCCTTCTTTTCTAGGTTTACAGGGAGACAGTTGAACCAGTTGTACCAGCAATATTTCAACGTACGAAAGCTACATGCTTTGCATATGGACAAACAGGCATGTGTCCGATTATTATTAAGACTTCCTCTCCATATGTATATTTGGTTTATCTTAACCTTATATTTCTTGTATCTTAGGCAGTGGGAAGACATTCACCATGAAGCCTCTTCCTCTTAAAGCTTCTCACGATATACTAAGATTAATGAACCATGCCTACAGAAATCAAGGGTTTCAGCTATTCTTCAGTTTCTTTGAAATTTATGGTGGGAAGCTTTTTGATCTTCTAAATGAGCGGAAGTATGTTCCTTTTCTTTTTCAATTGCCTAACTCCATAGTCTTGTGAGAAATATTTTACTAATCTGAAAGATAATATGTCTAGGAAGCTTTTGATGAGGGAAGATGGCAAACAAAAGGTGTGTATTGTTGGCTTGCAAGAATATAGAGTTACTGATGTGGAAATGATCAGAGAGTTAATTGAGAAAGGAAATTCAACTAGAAGCACTGGTACAACTGGTGCAAATGAAGAGTCTTCTCGGTCTCATGCCATTCTTCAGCTTGCTATTAAAAGAATTGTGGATGGCAACGAGTCTAAACCTCCTCGACCCATTGGCAAGTTATCTTTCATTGATCTGGCTGGTAGCGAGCGTGGGGCCGATACAACTGATAACGATAAACAAACAAGGTGTTTATCTTTTACAACGTTATCTTTCCTCCATTCTTTTTTATTTTTTTATACATCAATAGTCAAAGTGGGAGGAGATTTTCTAGGATTTGTGACTTGTGATTGTATATGCTGTGATTCCTAAAGAGACCTTTGTCCCAGGCAGTTTAGCCATGAGATGTTGCTCAAGACCAACATGTAACAGCTCCACTTTTTAGATCAATAACCAAAGTTAAAATAACAGCCCCTCAGGTCCTTGACATATGATTATACATGTTTTCCTTTCTTCTAAACACCCAATTGTATACCCATATTGAGTGCAGGATAGAAGGAGCTGAGATCAACAAAAGCCTTTTGGCTCTGAAGGAATGCATCAGAGCACTAGACAATGACCAGACCCATATACCTTTTAGAGGAAGCAAATTGACGGAGGTGTTAAGGGACTCATTCATTGGGGACTCTCGCACTGTCATGATATCTTGCATTTCTCCAAGTTCTGGTTCATGCGAACATACACTAAATACTCTGAGATATGCTGATAGGTGAGTACCTACTTCAACTCCTAAACTAGTGTTGCTTTATTTTCTCTTATGTGGTGTTTGGAAATTATAAGTCATGGTTATCTGTGTAATTATAATTGAACAGATATGTCAACTTTGCAAAGTTAACTTTCTTAAAAAAATCAATAGGTTTTTTTCTAATTTGTTTCCTTAATGTATTATTCTAAAACATAATTTGCCATTATACTTGTATAAAAAGCTAAGGGACTCGCCAATAAATTATAGAGTAAGCTGATACCTCTTTATTTCAGTTAAGGTTGAACTTAAGGTTTGATCAGACTAATATGATTATGTAAACTGTAAAACAATGATTATTAATATAAAAAATGGGATATAATTTTGAATATCTTAGTCACAGTTACTGTTTTTTTTTGTGTAATTATGATAATTAAGTGTTTTATCTCCAGATTATTATATATTCATTTGTTGTTTTTTCCTTGGTAAAATAAAATAATACTGCTGATACAGGGTTAAGAGCCTTTCAAAGGGAGGCAACCCCAAACGGGACATCTCATCGGGGACATTAAGGGAGTCTACAACTGCCCCTTTATCTTCCTTTCAATTGCCTGAACCCAGACCTGAAGTGATCAACAGCACTGGTGACAGTCTGAATAATATTGATTGGCCAAAGCCACAGAGAAAGGAGACAAGCACAAGCATGAACTATCAAAACAACATGCAGAAAATAGAAGTTAATAGAAGTAAATATAATACAAACACTGGACCTGATGAGTATTATGAGGCAGCAACATACCAACAAGGTAAAAGAGATGTCAACCTGAACTTGAATTGGGAGGGCGTGCCTGATGATGATGGTCAGCTGAATGAACTACTGAAGGTAAGAGATCATTTTTCTTTGCAAATCGAAATATATATACTACCTTGAAGACAATGTTTAAAAAATGTTTGACCTTTGTTTGTGTGGTGTGAGTATAGGAAGAGGAAGATTTGGTGTCAGCCCATAGGAAACAGGTTGAGGATACTTTAGATATCATCAGGGAGGTATGTTTTTAAGGGATCTCATCTTCATTCTATGCATTTTATCCTCGTTTATCCTTCGCAATGGAACTTATTTGGCTTGACAAAATTCATATCATAGCTTTCATTGAACCTAAATTTAGCTGTAGCCTGTAGCATGTTCTTAGAGAGGTCGTAGTGAGAGATCAAGGTTAATTTATAAACTCTTGTATGTTTTGGCAGGAAATGGATCTCTTGGTTGAAGCAGATCAACCAGGCAACCAGTTAGACGGCTATGTCTCCAGACTGAATGCCATTCTGTCTTATAAAGCTGCCAGAATAATTGATTTACAGTCCCGTCTGGCTCAATTTCAGAGACGTTTGAACGAGCAAGGTGTCTTGGTTTCTTCTCAATACCCTTGATTCCTCATCTTACAGCCCAAATTATTTGTGGGCCAATGACAAGGATGTGATATAGTATCTGCCGCATTCAGCCAACACCCATGTGTTTTGTTGGTTTTATGTGATATGTGATGACCAGAGAAGAAGGGCTAGGTTTTGGGTATCAGATGAGAAAATTAAGAGAACACTGCCCTTATTTTTTATCGAGAAGCTTGTGATGTTTGTTCATGTACAAGGATTGCTGTATTTTTCTTCAGCATTGGTGCTGCAGCTGTATGGTGTTTGACCAATGATTTTATCTTTGTATTATGAAGATATTTTATAATAATAAATTCATTGTTTCCTGTTAAAAATGTAATTTACCCGTGTGGATGCAGCCTGGCTCCACCGCAACATACTGTTCTTTTTATTAGGCATAAGCATAACAGATATCCTCCCTAGTACACTCAGGACCTTCAGATGTGCGTTGTGAGCTGTAGTATTTTGTGTAAGAGATTGAAGTCCTGTTGGCCTAAGCCTAACTGATGCAGCTCTACATGACATTATCTATGGCAAGGAGGAGACAATCCACTCCCGGTGGCTCATGCAGCCTTCAGTGCTTGTCACAGGCAACTGCATCTACTCACTAACAATATATGCTCAGTCAACTAAAGCGGCAATATCTTTATCAGCTGCTTCCTTCACCCCTGCAGCCAACTGCATGCTCTTCTTCGGCAATGTAATATCTACTATGGTACTCTTTTTTCTGCCACAGTTCTGTCACACTGCATACTCTTTATTTTGAAGCTTTAGGACCTTGATTCCCTTTATGCCTCTTACTCCTTTTGACAAATAGTGGTTTACATAAACAGGATGACATCTCCAAGTTTTATGGTCATAACTCATAACATATTATCTATATTTATTTTGATTGTACGAGTTGTGTCCTGTATAACTGTATTTAACCCAAAAGGTACACGTGTATTTAATTTGCGTAAATTTAAGTTTATACTAAGTTCACGACTAACAAAATATTTATATATTGTTAATATTTAAAACACGATGCTGTACGTCTTTACATTACGACTTAGCAGACTTCACCGGTCAAAACTTTAATTTAAACTAATTAAGCTCGTCATCCATCCGAAATTTCTTTAGTTACCACAGTAATCGAAATTAAATGATTACCACCCAGCCCATGGATTTTTTAATACTACCACCCACGCGGATCCAGTTTGCACACCAAATTGGACTAGTGCGCGGACTGGGCTGGCGCACCCTTGGTGCGCGAACTGGATAGGTGCACCCCTTTCTGTTCCATTTTCTGTGTTTTTTTTTTTCTGTTTTGTTTTGTTTTGTTTTCATTTTTTGCTTGTTTGTAATATAAGTATGATATTTTGAAATTCAACATTTTAATTTAAGTATGATATTCTGTTTTTTAAAATTACAATGTACGTATTTTATTGGTCAATATATTATACGTATGTCTGGCGTATTTTATTGGAATGATATGATAGATAATAAGAGAAGATACGATAAAAGTAGAATAAAAACATAATATCAAAATATAAGTCTCTAATATCCAAATAATATCATAAAAGTCAAACATATGTAATAAAAGTCTGTCACAACATAAGAACTAAATAACAGCCCGGAAGACCTAACAACTAACGAAATAACAACTAAAAAATGGTGCTCTATTTGCTCGGCGGTGTGTACGGCAACCTCTCTCTCCTAATTCTCTTACCCCGCCCCTCCTCCATCCGCTCTCTCTTGATCAGCGGCGTATACTCTTGTGATGGCTGTGGTGGGGCCTCCTTATGTATCTCCCCAAAAAGTGTCTTCTCAGATGGTCCCTGATCTGCACTAGGACCGAAAATAAACTCATGTGTATCCTCTGAAGAGTACACGGGTCGATATGGGACATCCTGCTGGATCACCACTGCACTGTATTGTGGGACTGGCTCCTCATGTGTGTAAAATGTAGGAGAGGAGTAATCCTGAGTGTAGGCACTGTACTGAGAACCGCCTAAGTCAAACTCAAAGGGAGGCAGTGGCGTGTCTTCCTCCTCATCTCCCTGCGGTATATCTCCCTGAAATAAATAGATAAATTAGGCTTCACAATGTAGATGATATTAAAATAATTATAAAAATATACGTACCACTACAAGACCAGCTGCCTCGAATGCTGCCTTAGCAGTCGCTGCAGAGTGAATCACTGAGAAATCTAGCTCTTCGGTGCTCATAGGCTCTGTAGAATCTGCATCATCGTAGTCTTTTAAATCTTCATATTTGGGCGTCTGATAGCCTGAGGACCCTGTCGAGTTGGTCCTTGTACCCGGCGACGACGACCGCGGTGCAGCCATACACAACCATTTCTTCCTGATATTCTTCTAGGCTCTTGTGATTCCCAATCTTGCGTTGACAGTACTTGCTTGATGTTCATGAGTACCTGTGAATAAACCATTAAAAATTAGTTCAAAATGCAATTCAGTTGTCATAATTTTTTTAAACAAAAAAGTGAAAGTCTTACAATCTGTGCAGCCGGGCCAGCGCAGGGAATGAAGTCGTACTCATCAGTAACCGTGTTGCATCGTACGTGGAGCAGCTTAGAGTTCATCTCGGTGATTTGACCGTGCAAGTACACCATAAATGCACAGTACTCCTGATACCAACTGCGATAAGTCTGGTCGTATGCCTCGAAAGCATATGACTGGAGCTCGTCAGGGATCCTGTCACCCATCGCCTCAAGCAAGTTCACATACTGGGCATGCACAGTCCGCCAATTCTTGTCTGCTGCAGTGTTCAGTTCCTTGTGAAGCTCGTACCACAACTCCTTGTGATGGGATTAGGGACAGGAAAAGGCTGAGCCATATCAAACTGAAGCATTACTCGTCCAGGGTAATAATGCTCGACAACCTAGTAGAAGACAAGTGGTACCTGCAAGTATATAAAAATAAATAAACCTACATAATAAAAAATAAAAAATAAATTTGATAGACTAATAATATAAGCGATACCTGAGCAAACCAGAACTGACGCTAAGCGAAACAGATAGCAAACATGTCATATAGGAAGGAGTGAGGGACAACATCATCATCCTCAGCAGCGACACGCTCGTCGTACGGCAGCCAACAAACATGCCTGTCTGGAGTCATCTGCTCAATCTAACTCCTGAAGAAATCAACTCTCAAAGATTTGCCGTGCGGGGTTTGGACATACGTCTTCCTCGAGCAGAATCTTTGGGCTTACCCTAATCTGGAGCCCAACCTTTCTCTCGTGGTTGTAGACGGCCGAATGGAAATCTCGTCCACGACTAATGCATAACGAGACCAACCGGACCATACAAATTATATTTGTTTCATTATTTAGATACAAATTGCAGTTAATTTTCTGGTTTTTTTGTGTAACCATTTATTTATTTATATTACAAAAAAACAAAAAATAATTTATACCTGTCACGTAGTACATAAACCCCGATATAGACATACTAAGACCGCTGCACCCCAGTTCATCTGTTTCGGCTGGGCCAAGTCCCTCAGCCACTCAAGCAAACAACGAGGGACAGTGTTCCCTGATGAATCTGGGAACAGCCAGCAAGCGAACATCTCCATGAATGTAAGTCCGGGTCCACCGATCAACAACCTCAGGAGTAACCTCAGCGTCTAGGACTTCATTGGAAAAATACCATCAAATAATTAATTTTAAAAAATAAAAGTTACCTGAACCGCTCCCACAAGTGTAGTATACTAATGTCATTCTTGGAGTAGATGAACCCCTTCTTGGTAAGCCTCGGCTTCATCAACCCGGTGCCCAGCAGGTCGGTAACGAGCTGTGCGAAGTCTCCACACTCCACACCCGTCACAACCTCTCCAGTAATGGGCATGCCCCATAGACAACTCACGTTCTGAAGAGACACCGGAATCTCTCCGACATGTAAGTGGATTGTGTGCGTCTCCGGCCGCCACTTCTTGACCAGCACAGATATAAGAGCGACATCTGCATTTAAGAAAGTGAGCTGGGACATGCCATAGACCAATACTCTGTAACACCGGTGCAAATCGCTCATCACAGAGGATATTCATCTGGTTATTCCGTGTCGATGTGAGGTCATGAGTCTGCATTTAATTTCAAAATAAACAAAAATATAACTTATTTATTTATTTAAATGAATATGTAAATTATTTGCAAGTAGTTAACAAATGTAAACTTACATATGAATTTCTGATCTTGTGGTCCTTGTACGGGAACCAGCAAACGGGGCTAATACTCGCCTTCGTCAAGTGCGGAAAGATGGTCTGGGCCAACTCCATATCCAAATCCATATCATTGTAAGGTAGACCGGTTTGTTTGGTCCCACTTGTTGACGCCATACTACAATCTGGTGCATTTCTAGTCAATTTTGGTCTAAAATACCACAAATATGGTACATTTATAATTTACTAATTTTTTGACACCACCAGTAAAAAAAAGTTAAATTTTGGGCTAATTCAAACAATACAAGGTTAATTTGGTGCATTTCTAGTCAATTTTGGTCTAAAATACCATAAATATGGTACATTTATAATTTACTAATTTTTGGACACCATCAGTAAAACAAAATGTTCAATTTTGAGTAATTTCAAACAATACAAGGTCAATTTGGTCCATTTATATTCAATTTTGGTCTAAAATACCACAAATATTGTAAATTTATAATTTACTATTTTTTGGACATCATCAGTTAAAAAATAGTACAATCTTGGGTAATTCAAACAATACAAGGTCAATTTGGTGTATTTATATTCAATTTTGGCTAATTTGATACATTTGTAAAATAATTTGGTCTAAAATACTACAAAATATAGTTTATTTAGAATATTATCAATTTTGGATACCATTTGAATTATTTAATACAATTATGGACTATTTTGGCTAATTTTGAACACCTATTTACCCAACTAACTAATTTAAAAACAATTAATTTTTTTTTTTACTTTTTCACTGCGGCTTGGGGCGCTTCACCCCGTTTGAGCACGAATTTTGGTGCGCGCTAGCCTTTATAGCACCAAACCCTTGGTGCGCCTACCCAGTTCGCGCACCAGTCCAATTTGATGCACAAATTGAGTCCGTGTGGGTGGTAGTATTGAAGAACCATGAGCCGGATAGTAATCATTTAATTTCAATTTTTTTACTGTGATAATTAAAAAAATTTCGGATCATCCATAAATAAAAGAAATAATATATTATAAAATCATCATGGAGCTTTTTAGATATTATAGAGGAAGAGTTCTGCTCATCTGACATCTACAGGGAGTGTCACAGCAAAATATTCTATTTGCAACATGCCAACATCAAACAATTCTCTATTTCTTTTGCATTAATTAAATTAAGACAGCTGTTATCTTTGTTTTGGTCCCTGGTACGTCGGTACCGCTCTTGCCAAAACCAGGAGCTAGTTTTCCAGTGAACCATAGAAATCCCTACACGTTTCTGTACCTCTTGTTTTCTTCTTCTCAGAAATAGTACTTTCAAACTTTGGTTACTGTACTGACACAGTTGTGCTGTCATTAAATCAGATCTGTTTCATAACATGCATTCTGTCTGAGTTTTAGTAGGCGCTGGAACTTTTGTGCAATTATATATGCAATATTTTATTTATGAACGATTTGCAGAGGCTCCGAAGTGGCCGACATTTTTATAATATCCAAAGTTAATTACAAATTAATAAATATACTTAGAATTTTATGATTTTTCGAAAAATGTCCAAATTGGTCAGATTCTGATCGGTTTTCTCAATTTTTTTTAATATCAGTTTAGATTTTATGTTGTACTATTATTGTTATTTTCAAAATTTGAACATTTTCGAAATTATTTTCTGTTTAGATTTCTGTTCAGAATCTGACCAGTTTGGACATTTTTAGAAATTTCCACTAATTATGGATATATTTATTAATTTGTAATTAACTTTGGATATTAATAAAAATGTCAGTGATATGGTAGTACACTCCTTAATGTTTACTGGCTAACTAAGTTTAACTTTTTTTTTCCTATCTACTGTACATTTCCGTACAATATATATAGAGCGAGAGAGCGAGAGAGAGTGGCTAATATCAAAACGTTTGCACTAAGGTCCTCGTGCAACCAAGTCGTTTTCGGATTTTCAAAGTCCAAACAGTCGATCCAAACCGTTAGATATTCAATCCATATTAAAATCTGATTGGAGACCAAATTTTATATTTTTTGGAATTTTTTTACTATTATTAAGCCACTTTGAAAATTTCGGGTGAACAATAAAAACAGTGCAACCAAATTCTGGACCATATGATCAGTAATTTTCAAAGTGACTTAATAAATAGTAAAAAAATTCCAAAAAATATAACATTTGGTTTCCAAGCAGATTTTAATATAGATTGAACATCTAACGGTTTGGATCGACTGTTTGGACTTTGAAAATCCGAAAACGATTTGGTTGCACGAGGGCCTTGGTGCAAACGTTTTGATATTAGCCACACACACACACTCTCTCTCTCTCTCTCTCTCTCTCTCTATATATATATATATATATATATATATATTATATGACACAAGTTATACACTAAAATTTAAATATAAACTCTACTTGTAGATATGAAAAATTAAAATTGTAGGTTTAAAATATCTATGTACAATAATGATTGGTCGGGTGCTGGATCATAGGATCATTGTTTTGTATAAAATATAAAATAATGAGGGCTACAAAATTAAAAGAATTTTTTTTTGGAATACTGTTAACAAAGCGGTTTCTATCACAAATATCAGAATTAAGGTTGGAGGCAGAGGATATTGGCATGGTACCATTGCACCAGAAATGGAAAACTCCACCTTACCAGTTTTGGAGATGGAGGAGGGTTGATAGCTGTTCAGCTGTACCAGCATTTACTGTTGCTTTTATATTGTTCAAATGATTTGTGATAATGGCTTGTAATATGGTAGCTAAACAGTGGCTTTTTGTTTTGCTCTAAAGTATGGATGTTGTGTTTCAAAGGAGACCCTGCCAATGATGAAAAAATTGGGTAACTGAAATCTTGCTACCCCTTAGATGAATTCGTATCCTCTGTATTGGTTCTGTACAGTGAGATGATCCGGACCGTTACGTTACTTTGCACGAATCTCAAAGCACACATAATACTGCCCCTGCGCTATCTCGAATAGGCACCGTTTTTGAGTTAGTATGAAGCCGTAAAGTAGTGAGGCCCAACACAGGGTACTACAGAGGATACATGTCCCTGCTTGGATAATGAAATGGGTCAGTTAGCTTAGCTCAGGAGCTAGTTCATGAAGTTGGGTGTCTGTGACTGAGGCAGAAAGGGCACCTCCAACAAAAGGAAGCACAAACAAATGAAAACTGGAAATGATTTTCCATTTTGAAAACATGTATGTAGTATAGTCCCTTTCAAGAGAACATGATAACGCGTATGACTCTCATGGGCGGACAAAAATGGTGCTGGGTAACATTTGTTGGTTTGTGCTGATATGTGTATCAGATTGTATGGAACTATGGAACTATGGATGTGGAGAGAAAAACTTAATCTGACTGAAACTGTGGGCCAGATTTCTCTGGGCTTTTTGCAAACCAACAATGCTTCTCTACACCTAACAAAACATATCCAAATGCATCATAACCTGACCTGGGCCCACTAAACCCTAGAAATGGCCCTTCATTTTTGCAAAGAGGTTTTGGGTTGTATTGGGTGCATCTTTGACTGTGGGGCCTTATTGTCTGACAGGCAAAAATTCCAGATGCATAATAATTCAGGTGAGCCTCGTATTCCTTTTTTTTTTTTTTTCTGGCATTTTATTATTACGGGAATATAGTTTCAGTTTGCCAGTTGCCCTGTTCACAAGTCAAGGTATCACGATGATTCATTTTATCTATTTTGTGTTCAATTCATTGGATTTTTCTTCATATAAGGATATCCAACGGGACCATTGTATGATGCACTTGACATACAGGTACTTAAATCTTCAAAAAAAGAAAAAGATTAGAAAAACTTGACACTAGTTTAGTATATGTTTGGCATTTTTTGCTTGATTTAAATATTGCTTGATTAATGCGAGGATACACTATGAGTAGATAATTAGGTGCCACCTAATAATATATAGTTCCTTTTTTGTGGGTTCCTAGTAATATACAAAGGGACCAAAATCAGCACATCACTTCATTTTTTTTTTCTGGCACTAGCACTCTAGCAGTTACAATTTTCATTGTTGAACTTGAAATAAGTTACATACACTTGTCTCCTGCTTAATTTGTTTGATTAAATGTTTTTATTTTTGAAGATAAAGTTGGTGCCAAGCTTCTCAACTTTAAATATCGACAAAAATAATTGAGTCCAATTCTAAATTTGTGACATCTTAATTACACATATTACACATAGAGCATTACTTAATTATTGGTTCTTATTCGATTAAATATTTTATAAAAATGGCAACAATTGAGGTGAATAAAACATGCCACCTATAACTCCAAAATTGAGGAAAGATTAATATAAACTAAAGCTTGCTTTATGTTTATGTTGTGGTTTATAATATATACGATAAAAAAAATGAAGAAATAAACAAAGCCCCAAGCACTGCCTTAGTATGTAATTATTTTATTTAATAAATAACATATGCAGGATGTATTTATAAGGAGGGTTTCAATGTCTCTACATTTTTATCTCTATTATGTCTCAAGTTTTTAAATTTTAATAAACTTGAATGTTAAAACAAAAGCGCTAGATATGATATATGTTATTTTCTCTATTTTTGTGTAAAAGACTACAACATTTTAAATTTTGTTTTAATTGGCATCAAGAGTTTGCAAAAATACACTGATGTGGATAATTTTTTAATGTTGATTTTTTGTAACTTATTGATTTACATGAAATAAAATCCGAAAAATGATAATTGTTTATCTGCTAAAGAAAATAATTAATGTAGATCAAAGTTAACATTTTATTTTGATATATAAATTTAAAATTAAAGGCATGATAAAGACACATAGAATACAATGGAGCAGTATTTGAATCGTTTAAATTTATTTACTTGTAGGCCTTAAGTTGTATATGCTCATGTCAAGTACATATATGCCAAGGCAGCTCTGTGCAGCGAAACCTAAACCCAACAACTGGAACTGGGGTTCGTTTTGGGGTCCATTGACTCGGCCCCCAACGCCACTCTGACCGTCCGATCTAGTGCAAGATTTGTGCGCACGAGAATTGAAACATACACGCACGGGGTTTAAAGCATTTCACACGAATCTAAAAGCAAATCGATGGTGATTAAACCCATCGAACCGAGGTAGGTCCGATGCCCATCGGACCTACTCTCAAGTCCCTCATACAATGCTAGTTTCTCATCAGTCATCACCTATGAGGCTATGAGTCTATGACCTATCTATTTTTCATTTTGCCATTTTACTTAGAGGAGGGCTCCACTGCCCCTAATACAATAATACTAAGCAAATGGTTTACTTTTAACGGGTCACCCACCAATGCCGGTCTCAATTAAGTTTTCTTTTGATATATTGTTTTCATATTGAATCTTATCTAATCTCGTATCAGAAATCCGACAATTTACAGCTTAATTAGAAACAAGTCCTGAAAGAGAGATCACTGATCAGCATCGATCCCATCCTTAAAATAATTAATGTGTGCTGTGCGTAGTATATAAAAGCAGATCTAGATACTAAATTGGACCAAATCACAATATATCTAACAGCAATTAATGGCAATCAATGATCAGCAGAACCTTAAAATTAATTTCCCATCCTAGCTAACACTACAATGTTAATTAATTATTCATCACTAAATATGGCTTCACATATATCTTCAAATGCTCTTACTATAACAGGGTGGTGATTGGTTGCATTCAAGGCCAGATAAGATTGCAAAAGCCTCTCCATTTCTTTTGCACTAATCACCTTCTGCTCTATAATCATCTCTACCATGGAACTCCTGAAATCCATGTAAGGGTTGCTTGAACGCTTCACCACCGCGCGACCCGACCCAGTACCTGTACAGGCTGTGCTGATACTGATGCCACTATCTGGTACCTTTCTATCCTTTGAACAGACTGAAACCGGATGCTTGTTTACCTCTATATTTCTCTTTGCATTACGTTTAGGACTCTCTATGGCCTTCCTCGGTTGCACATGAAGGGTTTTAGGTTTATTGGTACAATGGTAAAGCTCTGATGAGTCAGAGGAGAAGCTCTTAGAAGAGAACACAGTCTGCGTCTCTTCTTCTTCTTCTTCACCTTCACTACTGAATAAACCAGGCTCCATGTCACTATGTGCAGAGGAAGAGGTACTAAACCCATAAGGGTTTGATTGCCATTTCTTTATCTCTTTCTTTCTTGGTTTCCGTACAATTTTCTTTCTTCTTGTCTCCTGATTGGAGTAGTAATACCTTGTAGCTGGAGAAGAAGGTGAAACAGGGGAGCTCTTCTTCTTTTTCTTATTCTCTTCTTCTTCCTTGACTGGTACGGGTACATGGTTTTGCTTGGCAACATGAAGCGCACGCCTCCCTCCACAGTCTATTGAGACTTGAATCACCGGTGTGGTACGCAGCGAAGAGCTTCTTTCGATCTTTGCCTTTGGGGTCAAGGAATTTGTTTGCTTTTCGCGTCGGTGCTCCTGCAAAAGCATCGAGAGGGAAGGCCTACCAGGCGGCTCTCCTTCTTTTTCTTGATTGGTACCGTTCTTTGAAATGGTTATGAAGGAGGTGGTGGTGGTGGTGGTGTTGGAGGTGGAAGCGGTACAAGCGGAGCGAAGGAGAATTTGTGTGAGGCGGTGCTTGATACCTCCGCCATGGCTGTTTTTGTTTCTATCCATTATCGGAAACTGAAAGGAATGTGTAGTTCTTTTCTTTTTCTTAGCTAAAACGAGAGAAGGTTTTAGCTTTTAAGAGAATCTTTGAGAGAATGGAGAGAACATGTTCTTATAGTGGGAGGAGATAAAGAGGTTGTCGCCAAATGGTAAAAAACGATTGTCTGTGCATAGTTCGGGATTATCAACCCTGCAGTGATCAACTGACCTGAATACTTGGGTCCCACATATCAGCAACTTGCTACAATAATTACGAAATTGTAAGCTCAAAGTTCCTCATCCTCCGAACCTAATAAAGAGGTGAGTACTGTAGTGCTACTAAAAAGTTTAAAAAATGGGCAGTCAGTAATTGGCCACACCGTTTGGTGTTCTCATACTGCCACAGGGAATCCCAGTTCTCTTGATTGGGCCTCGTGAGTATTGTGTCAGATGACTTGGATTGGAGGCTTTCATTTTAGTGTTCTTCCGTTTATGATTTGGTGCAATGAATTTACAGTTATCAAAACTACAAGTGGCTGGATACTGGTAAGTGGTATGGTATCAGGGGAAAGCGAAATTACCTTTCTGACCCTCATGATCTGGCTGGATCATAATATAAATTTATGCACTCATCAAATTCATTTGTGAGTAAAAATTTTGATAGAGATCGAGGTTAAATGGTGTTGGAAGTTCCTGTTATATGAATTGAATATTACATACCACATTTATCTAATTAATACTAGTAATTATGTATGAGAATTGAAACATATTCATGTTCACGTGTCAATCAAACTATCAAATTCGTTAATTATATATATGGCTAGGGCCTAGGAGATTCATCAAATCAGCTTTAATTAATTAATTTGCTTGGATGAGCATTGGACTTGGACCGCCATGCTTGCTGTAAACGGGATTAATTAATCATCAACGTTTGTATTATAAGGATCTACTTTGCTTTAAGTTCATAATTGTAGCTTAATTAATTCTATAACATTCTTGCCAGTTGTGTGATTCAATTGATGGTATAAAATTAAAGAGAAGGGAAATAATTAATTTAGTCTGTGGAGGAAATTTCGTTCATATTATATCTGTTTTTTTGAAAGCTTCGCACAAGCAAAGTCGTGAGAGGAGCTCAAACTTTCGATCTTTGGATAACCACAGTACTAGAACTTTTTCTTTTAGCCAACTGTACGTGCTACCGCCCCATCATTTTGTTCATATTATCAATTAACAGAACCGCATGCACTAAATCAGTGTGTAACATATATTTAAACAGTGGCAAAGGCAATATATAGTCTCCGTGTAGGTTCGAAATTTGAATGGGAGAATCTCGTGTTTAGGTTCGAAATTTCGTTTGGTGGCTTGACCTCTAACGTTTACTAAAATAATAATATATTTAAAAAGTGTGTGCCTTGCACAAATTAAGTTTATATAAAATTCATATTTATTAAAATAATATTTATGGAATTTGTTGTTGGCTAGTCAAATAAAAAATTAGCAGGTTTGAAAAAACAAGAAAATTATGCATGTATTTAAATTGGGATATAAAAGGAAGGAAGGAAATGGTTAGTTTGTCCAACCTCACATTTCTGATTTCTCACAGTATAATATTTTAAATTTAAAAAAAAAATAATAATAATAATAATAATAATAATAATAATAATAATAATAATAAACGGAAGAATTAATGTAGATGAGGAAGTGTTAATTATTTTATCTTTTATTATGTATCTAAAATTAACCTCTGCAGCTAGATCTTTAATTACTTGTATATATTCGGCACATCTTAATTCTCTTGTGTAATAATAACTACGTACTGGAGCACAACCTGAAGCAACGGATACGAGGAGAACAAATATCTAGCTAGGGTTGTACTATTAATTATATTAATTAATGTTTCACAAAATAGGTGCGCCGCTGCATCTTGTAGTCGCTGATGTCTGCTCCGCCTCGGATTGGCCTTCTCTTGGTTGGACTCGAACCAAGCAGGTCTTGTTGCTCCTCCATTCAGTTTCTAGGCATATATACCGAATGGTTTTGTTCTAATCCACGAGGCACAAGATTTTTTCTTTCGATCTAAATCTGCCTCCTCCGTTGATTTGACATCTTACAGTGGTGATCTGTTCCGATCCACAATCGATCGAGGTGTTTGTTTAGATCTTTTTTGGTGAAGCGTGAAGCGTGAAGCTTAATTTGTTTTTCTTTAATTTGATAAAAAATTTAATCAGAAAACGGATTGAATTAATAATCATTATTTTGAGGAGGACGTGTCTATAAACATGTACATATATATACAAAATAGTTACTTTAACGTCTTGGATCAGAATAACAAACTTAAAACAAATATTCAAATCACTTGTGTAAGCGGTGATTGAATCAGGCTAAGGCTGGTGTAAGCGGTGATGCAGAAGAAAAATAAGTCACTGGCATGAATGTTTTACTTACGGAGACTCAAACAGATTAACTTAAATGCGTAAGTATGAATACTTAAAATTTTAGATATTAATATTTTCTCTAAAACTACAGTGCTGGTGATTGTGGGGTGATTACACATGCGCTTTTGCACTTGTGGTCCCCATAGCTATAGCTTTCAAGTGATGTCTGCGGTCCCCCCCCCCCCCCCCCCATGTAGGTCCCCCCCAGATAGTTAATGCACGGAGCACATTTAGGAGTTTCTCAGGAATATTTTACAACATAAAAATTCACACTTCAATGTCGTAAGTATGAATACTTGATATTTTAGAAATGAACGTTTACAACAATTACAGCGCTGACACTTGTGATGGTCGTTACACACCCGCTTGTCCTTGGTTTTCTGCGTGTGGTCCCTATCGTGGTCGCTTTCAAGCGACGTTTGCGGTCCCCCCAGGTCGGTAGTGGTCCCCCAGGTAGTTAATGCCCAAGACAAGTCTGTGGATTTCTCATAAATATTTTACAATATAATTATTCACACTTTACTGAGTAAGTATGAATACTCGACATTTTAAAGAAGACTACTTGACATTTTAGAGATGAATACTTGACAAGGTATGAATACTTGCTCAATGAGGTATGATTAATTGTACGTTGAGGTATGAATACTTGAATGACGAAGAACTCAAAAGTACTTCATCATGGATCTCATTTGAAAGAGAAAATTACGTAGAAGATATTCGTGGTTTTAGATTTGTAAAATTCCTCACAAATTGTTATAAATATTAACGAGAATAAACGAAGAAAAATAACTCACTTCTAAAAACGTGTAAAAGATGGGTGTGTGATTAGAGAGAAAAGAAAGTTGATGTCCAATTTTTTTTTTTTAAATACTTGATGTCTTAGGTATGAATACTTAATATATTATATAGTAATACTTGTGCGCATAAGTATCTATATATGCACGCGCCAGTTGTAATTTTTTGTCAAATATAAGTGGTCCCCCAAGTAGTTAGTGGTCCCCCCAGGTAGTTAGTAGGACTTTATGCATCAGTTAGCCAGGGAACGTTTAGGGGACATAATGGAGGAGACTGTTAGTCACTCTTTTAATATTTACAAAAGATTATTTCATTCCGGTTTCGAACTTATGACTACTCGATCACACGAAGAATATTGTCTTTGCTTTTAGATCAAAGGTTAATTCTCTGGTTATTATACTCTAAAATACATATTGAGCATTTCTGCATTTGAACACATTGTTTTATGTTAGATCATATTGAACATCTAAAACTAATAAAACTACTTGTTATAATTTAAGCAAAGAAGAATGTTAATGATGATGCATCCAGCCCATATTAATTACGAATAGGTTTAAATATCTTCATTTTATGTGCTTCTATTTTTAAAATGTTAATAACTAAAAATTTAAAATATAAACGTCAAAATAAAACCGGACGTGATCTATGTTATTTTGTCTATGCGCTCATAAAAAAAATCACACTTCAATTTTGTTTTATGTTAATCAATAAGTTGAAAAATCAACGTTTAGAAATTATCTACATTAGTACATTTTTATAAGATTTTGATGATAACCAAAATAAAATTGAAATGTTATAATTTTTTTTGCACGCATAGATAGAATAATGTAGATCATATCTAATAGTTTTATATTGAATTATTAAAGTTTTTAAAAATAGAAATATAATAGAGACACAAAAAAATAGAGGCATTTAAACCCTCATTAATTATATCTTCATCTTTTAGATTAACTAAGTTACTTTGATTTAAACCATCCGATAATGATCATAGGACTCATAAATACCCATAATGATATGATCCAGCACTGCCATTATAGTTATGCCAGAGAATATACATACATATATCACCTAGAAAATTTAATATACGTACACATGTACATATATATATCACCTAGCAGAAAAATTACTCGGTGCTTACTCAAATTGCTTTAAATTTTACTGATCCTAGCTATTTCAATTTTGTCCTTGCTTTATCTTTGGTTATTAGCGGGTTTAACAGCAATAATACTGTTCTACCAAAGTGAGTGCAGGAAAAACCACTATTTGTGCACACACACACACACACACACACACATATATATATATATATATATATATATATATATAAAATGATTGCTTTCTGATCTTGTTTGAACAACAAACAAACAAAAAGACACTAGTGTAAGTACGTAGTAGAGAAGTGACGGACAAAAGGCATAGTCAAATCAAAGCACAGCAGGTTAAATTTCAGAATTTTGAATTCCAGTCAAACAACTGTGGTGATAAACTTGGTGGCCATCAATTATTATGTGTATATATGTTAATACTTAATAATGCCTCTGCATGAAGCATGCACCGACACCCATTTTACCTAATGAATTAATTATTATTACCATGACTAGCTAGCCATAGTCAACACTCCGATCCAATAGCTAGACAGTTTCAATGTTTGCAAAGTTGCAATCATATTTAGGTTCGTGATAAAAGATTTACCAGTATCGCAATGATGATAAACCTGATACGAGTAACAGCACGCTATATATGAATGGAAAAAGATAAGGATGAATGAATGAATGAATGAAATTTGCTGAGCCGCTTACTATGTTACAAGCATATAGCGGGTCACTTTCTCAATGGTACAACCGTACAAGTCTTATTAAAATGCTGCTCTATTAATTAATAAAAAGCAACACAAGGATTTCTCGACTCGTGATATATAATGAACATAACACTGATAGAATATGAAAATTGTATTGCTTTAGTTTTTATATTTAGGACACTATTATTGTTAAAAAATTTGACATCCAAATTTTATAATACATTTTCTCATTTTTTTTTTTACAAATATTGTTCAAATGTAAAAAAATACAATTACATATATGTTCTTATTATTTAAATATGACGTATATCAAATTTGAGATTTGAAATTAAATTAATATGTATCATAAAGTTATTAAAACTCCTACTTAACAATATTAAATTCTTTATTGGAAGACTATATGTCTTTCAAATCATCTTAAAATAGATACACGAAACTATTTAAGAAATATATAAAAAAAAAACACATTTATAATTTTAATTTTCTAATTTAAATAATATTTTTCAAGATATCAATTAAGATATAATTTGTATTGCAATGTCGTCTAACATACAATTTATATATATAGTTCTATACATTTTTACCAACTTTTTTCTTTCTTTTTTCTATTAAAGGCCCCGGTACACTCTTAGATGTAATTTTCAAAAATTAAACCTGCGATCTCTCCGTAGAGAGATGAGGATCGTGCCATCTTTTTTATCTAACTTAATTGTATCTTTTTGATAGATTTCTTCATTAATTGCTACTAAATTAATTGTACATCACACAACGGTTATAAGTTATAACGAATATGTATCTATCCAAAGTTGTACAAGTCCTTTAAAATAATGTTGGCGCGTTTGTCTTTAGAATTTTGAAGCACAACTAGGTACCACTAACACCATTAAAAAGGTACAATTTCCAATAATTAATTCCCTATAATGAGAATAACACAAACGCAACCAAATCATCAACGGCACATTAATTTTTGCTCTACCCAATACGCTTGCTTACATGTCAGTTCCAAAAACAGGATCCAAACTTTTAGGTCTAGTGCTTAATTTCTAAGGTTTGTAATTAATCAGACCTACTTGAATACAATAAACAAACAATTGGGGTAGGAAGTAGGACTGTAGGATGCACGAGGCAAAGTGTCGTGCACAATAATCGCCTTTAATTAGGCGCCAAAATTGGGCTCAAATGTCTAAAGAGGAGGTAGAAATGTAGAATGGATACAGCGCTAAATGGTGAAGCGGCGAATAAATGCGAGAGGAAAGAAACAAAGATTTTGACTCTAATCTTGAGAATCATGGAGGCTTCCAAACTCCAAAGTAGGGAAAGTAGGGGAAAGGAAGAACAAAAAACAAAGAACAAACAGACATGGCAAATTGGCAATGCCACGTCACTCTCCAGCGATGCCCCCAGTTTTCACGCTCTATTCATGTGCGCTTATAGTTTGGAAATTGTACCACTTCATTTTCTTTTTTCCTATTTTTCTTTTTTCGTTTGTAGATTCAATCAATTCTTTCATCACTTGAAGTTGAGTAAAATCATGATGTGACCTGATTAAAATATTAATACATTATATTACGATTTATTTTTTATATGACGTAAATATGACATGACATAATTAAAATAATAAAAGACAGTTACGTATATAAATAATTACGTCACGTATGATCACGTTATTAAACGTGACTGGTCACGTTTTTAAGTTAGTTCATGAACAAAATAAAAGAAAACTGAAAAATAAGCAATTATTATAAAATAATGGAAATATAGAATCAATGTTGAAAAAATTGATCATGTGATGGTATGTGATGTGACGTGATCGGATTAATTTGTGTGACATATCATAATGTGTCATTTGATCGAATGAAAACATATCATGCGAATAGATACATCACGCGACATGCGAGTCACGTCATATAACCAACACGTATGACATAGTGTGCCGTGACGAAACCGATAACGACATGGTTAATTTTATTCACTATATCTCAGGTTATCTTATTGGATAAGAGTATTATTAGGATTGCAGTTGGATAACGACCTTCCCCAGGGTGTGCACACCAACCTTGTTTTTTTTTTTGTTTTGTTCTGTTTTGTTTTGCAATTTTGGAATTCTGATTTTTGTTTTGGAATTTTGAATTTTGTTTTGGATGCTGAATTTTATTTGCTTTATAATTTTTTTTCCTTAAAAGACATAAAAACTAAACTAATAGTTTTAACTAAAAAATAGCACAAATAAAATCACAACAAATAAATTTTAATACAACACAATATAAAGTCTACTACAACATAACTAATAAATCCTACTATAACACAACATAAAGTCTACTACAACATAACACACATTCCATCTAAAAAAACATATTTGAAATATTGTTGCAGAAAAAAAAAGGTTGGTGCGCACTCTAGGGAAGGGTACCACCTGGTGCGCGCCCCCAATTAGAGCACCAAATGGTACTCTTCCCAAGGTGGGCACCATTCTAATTTGGTGCTCTCCTCCCAGTCTGCGTGGGTGGTATTTGTTGAAATAAATTGATTGAGGTGGTATTTGTTTAATTAGAATTTAATGGGGTGGTAACTAAATTTTTTTGGGAATAGGCGTATCCAATGATATAGCTTGAATGATATTATAAATTAAAGCAGCCAAAATCAAGTACATTTTATATTTATTTTTAACAACTCAATTTAAACATTGAATGTTGGAGTTTTGAGAGGGCCGAAATAATAGATTTTTAAGACAAATAATTATACAAAATTTTCAGGTCTTTATTTGCAAGTAGAAAGGGAAGGCGATGGCCTACTCTGATACATATGAAAGGTTTATAAAAAAAATATATGGATGCATGTTAGAACGGAAAATATTACAACCGTCACCTTTTTCATGAAAATGATAGAATGCTCTATATTGTAAATAAAACTTCATATTTTTAATAACTAAAATTAATGTGCTGGTGATGATTTACTCTGATAATTTTTTATTAGCTCTGCTTGTGTTCGCCTCGTAGCGTATATATAATTTAAATGGTGAAAAACACATTGGAATCACACAATATACGCTGCTATGCTATTTGAAGGTAAAAAAAAAGGGATAAGAGAAAGGTTAGGTTGTTTCAATAAAACAAAGACCTGGTTAATTTTTTTTAACCAGTCATGGTTAATGAAAAATGAGAACTAAAAAAAAAAAACAATTTCTTTCCTATTGTACTCAATCAGTGGGTTTAGCATAGTATTAGTTTGGAGTTTGGAGTGTGGAGTGTGGCAGAGGCAGAGCGAATTTAATTAACAACGATTGTTCACATGCATAATAGCACAGCCAACATGCCTTTTTGCTCTTTTAATATAAGATTAGGAAGATATGATAAGAAGATTAATTATAAACAACCCAAAAAAAAGAATCACTGTTACAGTGAGTCGACCTACGGTTGTTGCCATTTACTTGTCTTCTTATGTCACAAGCTCCTTTTAGTTGTTTCTCTCTCTACCCTCTCTCTTCGGTCTTCTCTGTGTCTGGCCATTTGCACGTGCAATAGCAAATTGGGGCCATCATCTTTTGTTTTGAGCAATTGCAGCTTCCGGCACAAATTGGCAACTTGTATTGATTGGGATAGTACTGTGCCATTTTGTGAACCTTCATTTCATTTGATTCATGCCATTGATGCATGCATACTGCATATTATCTACTTAGGATCGATACTCAGAAATAGTGGTCAATAAGATACTCCAAACTAAAGTTGGTACTGTTGTCACATATAGAGCTGCATCTGCATGCTGTGGAATTAACTAACCGGAATATATATTAATCTCGATCCCATGCGGCCATGCGAAAGGCAAAGGCTTAACCGTATCGAATAGAAGTATATTTTACACCAGCCTCGCTTTATTCCACATGCAGCTGGGGGCTACATGTATCCATGTCTCCCGAGGTTGCTCTGCTCCCCGATAATTTATTCAATATCTACCCTCATACCCTCATACTGATAACTAATTAACAACACAGACATGATGGCCAAATGACAACGTCATGCTTATCAAAACCAACAATCTCGCATCTTATAAAACAAAAACAAACAAACAAACAAACAAACAAGGCTACCATAGGTTTGTAAAGCTTGTGAAATAGAGGCTGCATGTTCTTCTACTTTCGGTGCTCCGTCTTTTATAGACTTGTCAAATAGACGTTTGCAATTCTAAAGCAGCTCTTTCTGAAACTGGAAAATTAAGGGGTTTCATATAGAAAATAATTTCGTCCTTGGAATAATGAAAACGCTCAAAACTAACTCTGAGTAAGACAAATTTAAGCATGAGGCAATTTTAAAATTATTTTGAATATTCAGTGTATTTTTTTTTAAACATAGAAACATAAGTATACTTCGAAAAAAGAAAGAAAATGAGGACATAATCTTATAATTTTTTGAATTCTATGTATATTTTTATAATTCTTTTTGAAAAAGCATAAAAATAGAAGTATATTTGAAAAAAAAATTGAGTCAAGGTGACAAAATAAAGAGAAGTATGTTGATGTTACTTTAGCCCAGCATATCATGAAAATAACAAAAAAAACTAGCACAGCATCTCAGACTCCAACCCAAAATTTCACTTTGCTTTAAACTGCTTCTGAATTACAAATCCTTATGGCTTTTAATGAATTTTCAATTGAAGAATTACTACTCTCTCTCGCTCTCTCAAAATCAACTACATAAAACAAGCATAAACAGAAAAAGATATACAGCAAAATTTTACTATCTAATCTAGCTTACCGCATATAAGGCTGCACTAAACTATATGGTGAATTTACAAAAACTGGGAAAAAAAGAAAAAGAAAAAACGAACATGACGACGAAGCATACTAACACTGGCAACAAGAAAACTGCCCTTAAACTTCCATCTCATTTTCTTTCTTTTTACACTATATACAAACCTCGCTCCAGAAACAAGAGCACTAAATAGAGAGCCAGCCAACCAAGTCCAGCAAATTAGTATGATGCACCTGATGCCAACATACTGGCTCCTTGTCTACATTACTTTTGTTCATGAATTTGCCTTACAACACCATCAAGCTCTGGAAATGTAACCAGTAGAAGTAGCTCCAAAAGATCATAAGCCAGTTGCTTTAAACAAACTGGGGACTGCATTTGTATAAAAGAAAACTCGGTTATTTATAAAAAAAAAAATATCAAAATCTAAACTTCTGAGTCATTGCTATTTACTGCTCCTTTGTTGATCTCCCCACCAATGCTTCATAACCAGTAGAGATGTTTGGGACGAAATAGATTACTTATCTTCCAATTGAATTAGCACAAAGGAAAAGATGTAAAAAATATGGGTAGGGATCCCCTCAACAGCGACTTGTACCTTGACAACACTTTCTCAAATATGCCAAAAAAAAAATTAAGTAGAAAAAATAATTATAAACATGTTGTTTTCCATATAAGTTGGTTATGTATAAATTTTCATGCAATTTAAATATCATTTGATGTTTCCATAAAATGGCATTAAATATGGACCGTCGTAAAATTTATGCCATTTGGTGAAGGGTCAAGCTTGCATAAAATTTTATCATTTTTCACATATATAATGTGTATGAAGTATAGATTACATTTTAGTTGTCAGATTTAAAACAAATAGAAGTTATTTTTTACAATGTCAAGATTGTCAAATTAATTGGTTGTCAATGAATCCACACCCGTAAAAGATTGTGCTTTGACAACAGGGAAACACAACGTAATATAAACATACCTGAAGAAACATGTATACATCTTGAGCACACCTCTCATACTCTTTCCTTCCCACTAGACTTACAAGGGCAGTAGGAGCCTTTTCTGTAAATCTCACAATATCACTAAGATTCCGAAAAAAAATCATTCAAACTTAAAAAGTGCAAAAACAGAAAATGTAAGTCTTACCGATCATTAACTCACGGACAAATTTGGCATGCCGAGCAGCTTCAAGCTGCTGCTCAGGGGTTAATATGGGTTGATTTGAGGGGTTGTTTTGACCATTTTGTGAAGAAGTTTGTGCTCTTTTAGGATGTTTTGTTAAGAAAATTCCATCTGGCCACAGTATCTGTTTGGATTCACACGATTGAAAAGGAATTATAAATCAAATGAAATGTTGAACATGAAAGTTTGCATTAAGATGGCATTAAAAGATAAATAACTAAGAAAAAAAGAGCTTTAGTTCAGGTGATCTCAGAGTGGATAATCCAAACTCCAATAACAGTTTATTTTTTGAGTTCAATTCTGAAAGCTAACTGGCTCATTTTCAGTCCTTCATACAATTAAAAAAACTTTGAAAAAAAACAAACTGTGAACCCCTAATCGACTTGTTTGAAACAGAAAACAGGACTTCAACTACTATAATGGAGTTCCTTAATAAGAGATTGATAACTTGAAACAATGATGGATTGAGAATATATACCAAGAAAGATAAAGAGTTGATATGACAAAGATGTTTTACTTGTTCAATACGCTGTATACCAGAAGCAATGACAGGCCCATTCCTAAGTAGCTGGATTTTTTCAATCAGCCAATCATCAAAAGCATCTCCCATGCCCAGCTGTAATAGCTGCTTGGCCACCCAAAATGCTTGTCTCCTGAAACAAGACGTGCCAGGATAAGAGATGCCACAGAAAAAAAAATAGGCTTAATGGGGATCAGAAACAAAAGTGGTACCTGATCCAACCTCCGTCTTGAACTTGGAAAATTACATTCACCAAGTTTAACACAGGTACAGTAAGATTTGGTGGGGTCCACTGTTTAAAGAAAAGAAAAAACATCATATCATCCATACAAGTTGTAGCTTCTAATACTGGTAAAAAATCATAATCAGAATTTAGAAATTACTAAACAAAGCGCCTGAAATACTCATATTTCTGTTTAGGAATTAGAATAGTACTATCGCACAACTCCCACCACCCCCAAAATCCAACAGTGAAGCCAAGGAAGGGAATAAGTTCATGAAGCATCACTTAAATTAAAACTTACTTTGTCAGGATTGATGGTATCGTCATCATCTTCATCTATTTGAGAAGAATAATTTGCATTGTCAGTTTTAGCTGGTACAGATTTCTTGCTCTTTTCAGATTTGATCGAGAATGAGAAATCAGTCTGCACTGGGCTGTCAGAGTCACTTCCCGCATGGTCTCTGTATGTACTCGAACTCCTTTTATGAGTATCATTCGCTTTCCTCAATCTCAATCCAACCCCAGCCTGATGGTACATCTGATTAACCGGTGCTGTATCTTCCTTGTTATCTATTGAAGTTTCTGCTATAGAGAACAAATTGCTGATTGAATTTGAAGCTTCTGCTAAACTAGAAGTAGGGTTTTTCCTGTCATATTTCTTATTGTCCAAATTTACTGTAATAAAAAAGGGGACAAGAAACAGTGAGTGCACACATATAATGAATAAAATTAGATATATGCACAAGACAGATGAATGGAAAAAAAGTTACCTGAAAGAGCTTGAACGATAGACAGAGAATCTGAGAAGATGTATGTCTGCAAAAATGGTGGTTACTATACGGAAAGTGGGAATTACATAAAAACTGAAGGCATCAAATAGCATACATATGAAATTTAAACCTGAGAATCAACACTCAAAAAATCCCAAACTTCGATTGAGCCTGATATTGTAGGAATCTGAAGAAGCTTCTGTAAAAGAAAAGTATTTCAAATGGTTACACCATTCAATAAACATCAAGGGCTGATCTAAAAATAGAAACAATTGTACAAAATAATCGACTCTCAAACCCCTTACCTGATATAATTAACAACCTGCATTTTTAATAAGTTATAAAGAGAAAGAGACCTTTAAATATGTGTCAAGTAGTTTGCATCTTTCTCGAACAACAGGGACTTCAAGTCCTGATGATAGAAAATGTTTAGGAGGTAAGCTCAGGTTGTACTCAGGAAATTCCTTTAGCCGCCGATGTAACTCCTCAAAATGCCGAAACCTGAAGAATGGAACTTTTCATCAGAGACCAACAAACAAAGACAAACTCTTCTAAGAGCAAAAAAGTAAAGATATATTGTTTTTTTTTTCCTTTTTACTTCCATTTACCTCCTTTTGATTGACCAACTATTGTCATTTCCATCAGTGACCGCAACAGAGTACACAGCAAACATTCCCGATCCACTCTTAACAATATTAGCTCCTATGACCTAAATAAATCAAATAAGGCCGACTATCAGCTTTTGAAAAAAAAAAATGAAAGTATGACCATGTTTGGGAAAGCTAATCTAGTAGAAGAGCTTGTGCTCTCGTATGGTATAGTTTATTGACAATACAAGCCGACAGCATTTATCATTTGCAGTTTGATCCTATAAACTCATATAATACACCATCTAACTAGGCAGCATTTTGCTACTTAGACAGTGACTGTTAAAAAAAAATTCTGTCACTAAGTGACTAAAGTACAGACTTCTGGAATTTTGGTACTCACAGCTTGGTCCTTTGAGATTTATCTAAACCTCTATAAGCTGGAAGTACACAGATGGAAAAAAAAAAAAAAGTAAAAGCAAATAATGAAAAAACAAAGCTCTCGGATAGGAAAAAAAGTAAGAGTTCAAAGTACTCGGCATACAAAAATGGGTAAAATATATGGCAACTTACCTCAGATTTTAGCTTTATAAAAGAGTCAGCTAGGACATTGTTGGCACTGTAACCTGACGAAGATGAATAGGATGAATTCGAGGAAGAAAAGGACGAGAGAGAACAGGAGGCACCCATTCCACTAAAAGCCCTCCCAAAACCATTTTCCACCTCAGCATAATCAAAATATTCTTCACCAAATCTCAAATCACTACAAGGTGAATTTTGGGTATCATGGACATCCCCAGGCAAAAGAGTACCTCTTTCAGCCTGTTGCCATAAGTTAGGCACACAAGGCCTGGATTTTTTTCTTAGTTTCGTAGATTGGTTTTTCTTATTCCTCCTTTTCTTCTGCATCTCTGATGACTCAAGAGGGTGATGTATTTGGGAAGATGCTACAGTGGTGTTTCCTCTGTGTTTGCTTTTGCTTTCCCAGACTCTGATACCTGGTGTATCAAGACCCATCACACTATTGCTCTCACTCTCATTTCCATTTCCATTTTCATTCTCGGGATTTTTTATTTCATCTTCATCTTCTTCTGAGGTGTCACAACTCTCACTTTCTTCGTAAATGGGATGGAATTTTCTTTCTTGCTGTGACATCATACCTCCTCCGTTCAGTGGTCTGGCATTAATAGTTGCAGTAACAGAGGTAGGAGTTCTGATAAAATTGTTACTATTTACACCTGATGAGATGCTATGGTATTCCTTGTTTTTGTAATCTCTTCCTTTCGACCACACGTTTTCAAAGTGCTCTGGTTCAAGGATTTCATTTTTCTGTTTTGACATTTGGTCCCGCACCTGGACCCACTGAGCTTCCGACCCTCTAGGATCCACATTCTTACTCTTCTTGTCAGAATCTAAAGGTAAACTCTTGTGCGACACTAGATTATTCTTAGGCGCATCTTTTGCCGCCTGTGCATGGGGTGAACTTTCTGACTGATCGAGTCTGAGTTGAACAAGCTCTAAACCTGGACTGGATTTGTCCATCGCTGCATAAAGCTGGT
This sequence comes from Carex parvula, assembly GCA_025461045.1. Lineage (NCBI taxonomy): Eukaryota > Viridiplantae > Streptophyta > Magnoliopsida > Poales > Cyperaceae > Carex > Carex parvula. The sequence continues at coordinate 3,099,772 of JAJGRW010000050.1, read as the reverse complement.
CGGCCGAAGGCATGGGAGGGGGCCCACTCAGATTCTCCTGTGCAGCTGCTCTCTTTAAAGCAGCCCTGTTGGCAAGCATAATCACCAATCCTTCTATCCTCTCATTTATAAACCTACATTACAAGGTTAAATTGTATATGATAAAACCATATGTTTTCTGCTGAAATTAAGAAGACATGTGAATTTAACATACTACGTACCTAGGGTTGATTAAGTTGATAATTGGTCTAAGAACGACACATGCAAGAAGTTCTCGAGCTGTATGGCGAAAGAAAGAGCAGCTAAAGTCTTCGGGCCTTAAAGTTATTGAAAGTAGCCCACTCGTCAACTGTTGCAAAACCTGGCTTAAAAGTTGATAAGCATGAGTGGGTGTACATGTCAAGAGGGTAAGAGCATGAATTAAATTTTGAAAAATGGGACAAATGAGAAACAATTGGCCTAAAGTTTTCTAACAATGAAATTTTAAATATCCATAAAAACATTTGAAAAACAAATCCTGAATGTTGTTGATGTGATCATCAGATATGGTCTACATACATTTAAAAAAAAAAGGTGAATTGCCCATGTACCCATCAAAATCTCCATATATCTTATTTACCCATCAAAATAAAAATGAATTGCTCCTATACCCATTGAAACTTCTCTTATTTTCAATTTCTCCATCAAAATCTCAATATATCTTATTTACCATCTAAATTGGAAAGCCTTTCCTATTTATACTCTTTTTCTCCGAATATTTCTCAGTGAAAAAAATAATAAAAATTAAGGGAGCCTAGTGCTTCTCTTTCACACAACAAACAGAGCAAACAAATGATACATTTTCGATCACTATAATTAAATGAAAATAGAAAACATAGCAAGTTATTCTCCCACATTCTGCCGCATCTTCAAGATCCACCAGTCAGAGGGTTCTAGTTAGCTTCGAGGAGTATCGAGACAACGACAACAATGCGTGCTTCTCATCTCGTCTCGTTTGTTACTTATTGTGGAGATTTTAAATACATTAACATAGCATTTCCTATATTTATCATAACAACGACGACTTGAGGAGCTAATTTTTTTTGTCAATTATTATCCAAATTGAATCTATATACTTTATTGCTCTTGAATATAATAACTATACACACTCATAAGGAAAGGCAGCGAGTAAGAAACAAAATACAGCTTTCTTTCGACCTAACAAACACAAAACTGTTTGCTTGAAGCATAAACACAAACAAATGCATGCATAACTTGCAATGCTTAGAAACAAACTCTGTTGGCTTGCGTGCGAAAGAGAAGCACAAAGCTCCCTTTATTTTATTATTTTTTTCACTGAGAAATATTTGGAGAAGAAGAGGATAAATAGGAAAGAACTTTCAATTTAGATGGGTGAATAAGATATATTGAGATTTTGGTGGAGAAATTGAAAATACGAGAACTTTCAATGGGTATAGGAGCAATTCATTCTTTTTATGGGGAAATAAGATATATTGAGATTTTGATGGGGAAATTGGAAATAAGAAAAGTTTTTATGTGTACGGGAGCAATTCACCCTTACAAAAAATAACATGACATGGATAAAGTTGGTCTCATGTCTCAGATCCCAATTTTCACCTTTTTTTCCATAAAAAAGTTTGTAATGGAGCCCCTAAGAAACAATATTTGTTACTAAAAGCAACAAGAACACGACAAAGTAAGATGTATAAGTTGAAACCAACCTTGTGTTCAGAAGCCGCTGAAAATAAAGCAGGGTGCAACTTTTTTTCAGATTCCAGAGCAGATTTCAGTTGAGAATCACGCTGATCGGGAGGTAAACTCAAAAACTTCTCCTTTCCAATCTGGGATTGACAAAGACGGTAGAGCTCCAAATGTTCACATAATAGATTCATAACGTCCCTGCAATTTAATTCAAAATTTTCGTCAAACTAGTGACAAAGCATTTAATGAAAATAAATGTGAAGCCATTATATGACTGAGAAAACTACTACAGAATACGCTGATCTAAAACCTTGCAAAAGCTCACACAACTTTACAAGCATCAAAAATAAAAGGAAACAGGCTTTCAATCCATTCATTAAATACCAGCATTTCTGAAAAGTTGCAAAAGGTAATTAAACAAATTAAGTATTGGACTCAAATTAAAGACCTGGTGAGAAGATTTATCAGATTGACATCTCTTGCACGATTTGCAACTTCTCCAAGCACGCTATTTACCAAATTAACTAACTCCTCTGGGCCTTCCTTGTCAGGAGTTATTTGAGAATACCATAAGTCGGTGACCCACTCAGAGATGATGTGCCTGGTGAATTTTTCAATTGCAGCCTCCACTGGAGGGGAGTTCACCTTCTTCCTCCAATCAATCTTCTCAGGCTTATTAGGGGAGGTGTGGGGTTCAACTGACGACCTCCTTTGAATTAGGACTTCATTGGTCATGGAATCTTTCTGATCTTTGATGTGCATCACAGCCTTTCTTTTGATATCAAAATCAAGTGACAAGTAGCGGAGGAGGATAAGTAAGCAGGTCGCAAAAGGGAGGTTGATCCATACCGACGAGCTTGTCACTGAAAGATGTACCGAGTATAACAAAGATTGTATATAGGAGTTCATAACACGTGGTTGTATGTGCTCAGTTAACTGATATAAGTGAGCTGAAACCCAGATTTACATTTACAGGCTTACAGTGGTATGTGGAGAATTACAAAAACAACTTGAGGACCAAATAGTTTATGCCAGATGGAGCTAAATTGAATAGATTAAAGGCCTAGTTTTATAAAACTAAGAAACAAATGATGCAACTGGGAAACAGATGTTCCAATTAACAACCAATGTTTTATTATGAGAAACCTTGTAATTGACCTCAAACAAGTTGCTTGAGCTACAAAATTTGTACTAAACTGAAAGAAGGATAAAAGAGAAGCTCACGAGACATGAGGTAGGAGAGACCGACAACACAGATGAGCAGCACAAGGACGCGCTTCTTGGCCTCCTCCACCAAGTTCTTGAGCGTGAATCTCGAAGAACTCATCTCCACTCAACATAACACGAACTCACCGGATCTAATTCTGGAATCTTCCGCGAGGGAAGCGTATAGAAGAAGGTAGGGTTTATGTGGGGAAGAGAGAGAGAGAGAGAGGTTAGTCGGAGATCGGGGCGCCGGAGGGGAGCGAGAGGATGTGAGTTTACGGCAGGCGCCACGTCACCTTCCTTTTCTCTCTTTCTTTCTTTCTTTCTTTCTCGCTCCGTCTGGCCCTGGGCCGCGCTTTGTTTACGTAGTGACGACTTTGCCCCCGATTCAGCTCCTCTTGCGAAAACTGGTTTGACGCCTGTTTCAGACTTTAATGCTTGGTCCGTCAGATTTGGTTCCGTTGTATGAAAGAAATATTAAATTTAATGAGTCAACATGCACTTTATTTACAAAGTACTTTTTAAAATAATAATATACATTACAGAGAACATTATTTTTTTAAATTAAGTCATGTCACGTTAACGTTATTATATTCTTATTCGTACAATCATATTCTCTCTTATTTATTCTCATGAGGTCATTCGTGCTTTTTCTTTTATTTAAAAGGGATGTATTTGATGTGCTCAAAAGTATATAAAAAATGTTAAAAGTGATATAACTCTCGTGTTATATTTGTACAAGTCTTTAGTGTTTTGGAAATTATATTAGTACAAAATTTGCCAGCTGTCAGATTTTTATAGAAAATTATCCTCATTAAGAACTAAATTTTTTATTCATATTTTTTTCTGAAGCAACCTAGCGTAGAAAATTTTGTAGGTGTCAAAAGTAACAAAAAAAAAAAAGTTATTGCTTAAGAACTATCAAGAAAGCACCGGTTTCCTTTGTTATGCTTGAGTCTAATAAAGATCCCTTTTGCGTGATCTAATATGTTTGCATTTAGAATTTAATATTAAAAAGATATCTGACATATCCTTTAATGGAGTTGATATCATGAGAAAGAAGGAAGAAATTTGCTAATTAGACTCAAATTTGAATTGGATGAGTTTCTTTATCGTTCGATCCGCATTAAGATATGTGTTAGATTGATACGAATCTTGAAGCGAACGCACACATAAATCCTATATTCGAAGGGCATAGACGAAGAGAAAGGAGAAAGGGATGCCCATCAAAATGGATGTCAAAAGAATGAGCATCTCAAGGCAAAGCTTTTTATGGTGTCAGTTTTATGAGTCCGTCCATGGAGCACCGGTGATGAGGGGCGGAGAGGAAAGGATGCTCTTTTCTTCTTACATTTGGAAGAGAGATTAAGTAGTAAATGAGGCTAAAGGAGCCTTTCTGCGATATCTCGAGACGCAAAAAAAATTATCTCTGAACAGCATCACGAAATAGTAGCATACAATTGCTTATTCAACCATCGTACAATTGTATGATTCCGTAAACAAAAGATGAAAAGAAAAACAAAAGAGAGAAAATGTAATAACTAATTAATTATGCAGGCACACACATTAATTTGAAAATTATTACTAATTCCTATTGAGCTTCTTACAAATAAATGTAGAATGACAGATTTGACGATATAAAAATTCATCGCTCCATCCTTTAAATTTGGTTACAAAAACTTTTATCCGCCTAGTTAATTATAGTGAAATCACATATCATATTATCGTTGAACGACCTACCTGCAAAATCTTGCTACTACATAATTGAGAATTTATTATAATTTTCTATCAGCACATAGTGTGACTTGTCTTTCAACTCTTGTAATTAAAACATTTCATTAATAAAATGAGATATAATTACAACGGAGTACTATTAATATCATTTAACTAACTTAATGCATGATTCATAATATCATGGACTAATTATCCTTACATATAAACGATACATGTGACTTCTTACATACAAAAATTTAGTGTATAGAGACAAATCAAACTTGAGTGATCAATTCGTGACGAATGACAAAGTTTAGAAAACTTTAGCGAAATTTACTCTAATTTTTAATTTCCAATGCTTTAACTTCTAATTCTAATTACCAACCAAAATTAAAAAAAATTATCATAATTTTAATCCTAAATTTAACATTAATTACAAATAAAAAATCTGGAGAGACAAAGTCTATTGGACCTATCATAGTTTATAAAATTTCAAAATTGAGAAGAGACAGTTGCGCCTAGAGTGGGAAAAATGGCACGATGGAGCCGGCTCTGTCACGGAACGGCACGGTTAAGGCACGTCAGTTACGTGCCGTGACTCGCGTGTCCCGTACCGTGACCATTTGCGTGCCGTGTTCATCTTTTGAAACTTTGGTACGGCTCGGCACGTGAGAAATTTAGTCATGGCACAGCACGTCACGTAGTCATGCGAGTCACGTGTAATTAGAACCATTAAATATTGATTTAATGGTGAATCTTGAATAAACTAACATAAATTATGATTAAATGGTCACACGAGTCACGTATGGTCACGGCACGTTAGGCACGACGTGACTCACGTGGCGTGATCATTCGCGTGCCGTGACCACCCCTTGACATTTTGGTCACGGCACGGGACGTGAAAAATTAACTTATTTACGGTACGAGACCAAAGTCATGACGTGTTAGTCACAGCACGGCACGGCACGTTTTTTCCACTCTAGTTACGCCCCTCCCCCCGGCCTAAGCTGGTTCCCTGTACGCGACAACAAAATTTCTTTATATATATTGAAGGTGGGAAACTTCCTTAAATCTAGAAGGGTTGTTATCTTATACTCCTAGTATTAGAACACAGTGATTCATAAATAGGTTCACCTTGTTTATTCGGAAACTATCGATGCAAAGCGTCACTGATAGACCACGTTCAAACACCTGCACCTGCACCTCCATTTACGGAGTCGCTTTATGACGAACAATTCGGATCTAAAGTAGATCCGATTTGAACATCAGGTAACAGCGTATCAAACAAACCTAATAAAATAGAAGAGTCAAAGGAAGAAGGACGGTTGAGACCTGAGGAGGAGGTATTTATTGTCTCTTGCTTTCATGTTGCGTCGAATCTTAGCAATCCAAGCCCAACCCACCAGGCCCAATGATATAGGAGCTGATTGTTTAACAGGATACCTCCATTTCCTCAAATAACACCACAGGAGGCTGTCGACATAATCATCAAATTAAACAAAGCAAAGTAAACAAACTGATAAAAATCTCTCCGGCTGTTTCAACCAGTACCACCGTACTCGCACCCCTCTTTGAGTCTTGAATCTACACCACTGCGCACTGCGCCTCTCCCTCCGCCGCATTCCCGTCCGTTCCGCCATGGCGCCTCCAGTCTCCGTCACCAAATCTCCTTCCCCCTCTCAACCCTCCGGGTAAATGCTCTCTCTTCTCCCCTCTCATCCCTCCCTCTCTTTCTCTTCATGCCTCTGCTAATTTCTTTCTTCTCTCTCTCTCTCTTCCACAGGAAGAGCGAGGTCTCAGATCTGAAGCTACAATTGCGCCAGCTAGCGGGGAGCCGTGCGCCGGGTGCAGATGATGCAAAGCGTGACCTCTTCAAGCGCGTGCATCTCGTGCATGACGGTCGGAATCGATGTATCTCCGGCCTTCAGTGAGATGGTGATGTGCTCCGCCACGTCAGATGTAGTGTTGAAAAAGATGTGCTACCTCTACGTAGGCAACTATGCTCGGTGCAATCCTGATCTGGCCCTTCTCACCATCAATTTTCTACAGAAGGATTGCCACGACCAGGACCCGACGATCAGGGGTTTGGCGCTGAGGAGCTTGTGCTCGCTCAGAGTCCAGAATCTGGTCGAGTATTTGGTTGCGCCTCTCGTAGCTGGTTTGAAGGATCATAGCTCGTATGTTAGAACTGTAGCGGCGATTGGGGTGTTGAAGTTGTACCATATATCGGCAACAGACGTGTCATGATTCTGATTTCCCAGCTGCGCTGAAGGCACTTATGCTTTCTGATCCTGATGCTCAGGTAATGCTGGATCCAGATCCATAGTGGTGTTTGGATTGATGTAGGCTTGGATCCAGGATTGGAATGTTCATCTGCCTTTGTTTTTTCTGGGTTTTAAATGTTTATTCTCGATTGAATCCTGGTGCCCTACTCGTGTCCTGTTCTGAACCAGATGATGCTACATTTGATTACTTTTACATGGTAATTTGTACAAATCACATCAACACCATTCTGCCTGTCAATATCATGCAAACCATAGTCTGTAAATTTTGAAGTCAAGTGGTGGCCAATTGAAAGAAAAATATAAAAATAGAACAAGTGGTGTTTTTTTAGAAAGAAAAATAGAACGCAAGCACTTTCCTCTAATTGTCAGCTGGTACCAATAATGTAACAGAAAAATTGGTAATTTTTTTTTTTTGCATTTTACGTGGTCCCAGGTGGTGGCCAATTGCTTATACTCTTTGCTTGAGATTTGGACTCAAGAGGCTGGGCACTCAGAGGAGGCTGCAAGGGAAATTGAAACCCTTTATGGCAAACCCGTTATTTATTACTTTTTAAATAGGTTTGTTTTTCATCTCTACATAAAGCTTAACCAGCACAGCAACATTTCAATAGTTACGGTCTCATGATATGATGATAACCATTGCAGGATTAGAGATTTCAGCGAGTGGGCCCAGTGCCTTCTGCTTGATTTGGTATCAAAGTACATACCGGCAGATAATAATGAGATATTCGATATGATGAACCTTCTGGAAGATAGGCTTCAGCATGCAAATGGGGCTGTGGTACTGGCCACCATCAAGGTGTTCCTTCACTTGACAATGTCCATGACAGATGTTCACCAACAGGTTGTTAAAACTCCCAATTGGTTTTCATTTAAAAGTATATAGTTGTGCACATGACCTGATTGCTTATGCAGTAAAACATGATTATAGAAAAAAAAACTCAAGGACCTAAATCGCGTTTATAACTTTGCATACGTATTGTAATCATCAACTGTATGTCAAAAATCTTGATGTGTTGTTGGATTGGAATAATTACAGGATCAGAACTTGAGGACATTGTGTTAAGTACTTGTACATATGCAATTCAGCAGACACAGAATTACAATGTCTTTCTTATAAATTCAATATTTTCTTGTTTTAGGTCTATGAACGCATTAAGGCACCTTTGCTAACACTAGTAGGTGCAGGGAGCCCTGAACAATCGTATGCAGTCTTGTGCCATCTACACATTCTTGTGATGCGAGCTCCTATGCTGTTTTCGTCAGACTACAAGCATTTCTACTGCCAGTTCAGTGATCCTTCATATGTGAAAAAACTTAAACTTGAGATGTTGACTGCTATTGCAAATGAGAGCAACACTTATGAAATTGGTATGAACTAGCCTTTTAATTTCACAAATGCCTCCTTCAGTATTTGCAAAAATGTTCTGTATTTGATGATGAAATAAGTTTACATCTTATTGATAGTTAAATCTTTAACAGTCTAGTTTTCTTTGATGATGTGGTTAGCAATCTTGGCATTAAAAGCTCATGCGATATTAGTCTAATTTACCTTCTGTCTCATCACAATTATGAATGTCCATCCTATTTTAATTGAGGTGAAAACACCATTTTCTTAAATCATATCTTGTTAGAGTTTATATTATCAGCAGTGTTATGACCCACTAATGATAGGAACTTCATTTCCATAAAGAATGGGCTCTTTTGCATATAAGAATGGTTGCGATTTTAATGCCATCTCTTGATAACTTTATGGACCTTTCTGCAACTTCGGCTTTGGTAGTTGGTGGGTTGCTAACATCTGTACTTCGGGTTTTCAGTGACTGAGCTATGTGAATATGCGGGAAATGTTGATGTGCCAATTGCAAGAGAGTCTATTCGGGCAGTTGGTAAGATAGCCCTGCAACAGTACGATGTGAATGCAATTGTTGATCGGCTACTTCAGTTTCTTGAGATGGAAAAGGACTATGTGACAGCGGAAACACTGGTAAGCAGTTGCTTTCCCTCAAATCTTTCTAGGATCATACATCAGCATAGATGCAGCAGAAGTTATCCATAAATCAATTTCACAATTCTCGAGTTTTGTACAACTGTTAGATTTTCTTTGTGATCAGAATTTTTTGAGTTTTATGACTTGTACGGAGAAATTCTATATTTCAATTTCAGTCAAAAATGTGTGAAGAGAAAAAAGAATATGAAGCTGCTGCTTCTATCGTAGGAGTGGACCTATTTCTATAACATCCAGTTGAAGTGATGACATGATCGGTCAACACTGAGACACACCTGTTGCTTAAGGATATGCTTAGTGCACATGCATTTCAAGTACAGAATCAAGATATTTAACGTGCTTTAGAGATGTTTATAATTGTCTCTATTTATCGCTCCAATTGTTATACTACAGGTGCTAGTGAAGGATCTGCTGAGGAAATACCCACAGTGGAGCCATGACTGCATTGCTGTTGTGGGAAACATAAGCAGCAATAGTATACAAGAACCAAAAGCAAAGGCAGCACTAATATGGATGTTAGGGGAGTATTCACAAGATATGATGGATGCTCCTTACGTCCTTGAAAGCCTTGTTGAGAATTGGGAGGAAGAACACTCCCCTGAGGTATGCCACAGTGAGAGAGAGAGAGAGAGGGAGTAATGGTATCCCTGGTAACAGTTGGTACAGATCGTACCTGTAATGGGGCTCAGTACCAGTACAATGGGTGTACAGTAAAGGTCCTACCTGTAATGGAAATATCCCCTGTAGCATTTCGTACTGGAAGTTGTAATCATGTTGCATATTTGTTAGATTCATTTTCCAGAATAGAAAATACTTCTGCTTATGGTAGTATGCTATTAGAGAAAAAAAAACATCCGTCTGATGAAATCAACCTAAGGAACTAAGATGTTTATTCTACCGCACAGGTTAGGTTGCATCTGCTGACCGCAGTAATGAAGTGCTTCTTCAAGCGGGCACCAGAAACTCAAAAAGCCTTGGGAGCTGCTTTGGCTGCCGGTCTAGCTGATAGCCACCAAGTAATCTAAATACATAAAATGTAGATTTTCTCTTTACCATTGTTCAAGAAGTGTGCTTATTCTTTTTCTGATAGATGGCATCATTTGTGCTTGTTTTAGGATGTACATGACCGGGCATTGTTCTATTACAGACTGTTACAATATGATGTGGCTGTTGCTGAGCGTGTGGTGAATCCACCTAAGCAAGCTGTGTCGGTCTTTGCCGATACTCAAAGCAGTGAAATAAAAGATCGTATTTTTGATGAATTTAATTCCCTATCCATTGTCTACCAGAAGGTTACATTTAATTGTTTTAAAATTGTACTATTAAGACTGTCTTCTTCATTCTTTCTTTTCAGGTTAGACTTTACTGTAGTAGTTAAGGTCACCCATCAAATAATAAAGCTCACAAGTATTACTTGCAACCGAAGTTACAACATGCTAGAACAGCTTACCAAAGGAAACAAGGGACCTCTCAAAACCGGCAGATCAACTTCACTAATTAATTATTGTATGGTTGAAAATGCAGCCATCATATATGTTCACGGATAAGGAGCACCGTGGACCATTCGAGTTTGCAGAGGACCTCTCAAACCTGGCGATAGGAGGTGATTCAGGTGACGATGCCATACGTTCGGCTCAGAGATACCAAGAAAATGATAAAGACCTTCTCCTAAGCACGTCCGATAAAGAAGAAAATGGTGAGCCCACTCGCAATGGGTCAAATTCCTCTACATACAGTGCTCCTTCGGACATTAACAGCTCTTTGTCAGCTCTTGCACCTAGTTCCACTTCCCAGACAGCGACTTTTGCTATTGATGACCTTCTAGGACTTGGTGTACCGGATGCCCCTATATTACCTCTGCCTCCTGCTCTGAGCCTCAACTCTAAGCCAGTATTAGACCCTGGTACCTTCCAGAAGAAATGGGGCCAACTTACTGTATCCTCTTCACAGGTTTGTCAGTTTTTCATTTATTCATTAATCAACTTCTCACATATGCTGATCATGTTGTCCTAGAGTTTTCTGGCAGGTTATTGATTGGCCATTAAATGCACTGTATATAGACTAGGGGTGTCAATGGGTACGGGTCGAGTGGAGGCATTTTCATACCCATACCCGCATAGAATTAGTCTTACCAGTACCCTGCACTTACCTGTTAAGTTTTGGATTTACCCATACCCTACCCCCTTACCAGTTAAGATGATAATGAAATGAATAACGGATAATTGAATAAATTAATAGTTTATTTAATTTAATCTAAACAAATAAATAAATATATTAAGCACATCATGTACGTAATGTCATAAAATATAAAAATTAATTTTTTACCCCATTAGTTTAAAAATTATAAATTATTAATCAAATATAACAATATAAATTGTTGTATAATTCAATTTGTATAAAAAATAATATAAACTGTTGGATAAATTAATTTATTGTAAATTACTTGATAAAAATATATATAAAATGTTGTATAAATTAATCTAATCATAATAAAAAATTGATTTGTAGTGTACCCATACAAACTTTTAAAATAGCCAATCTCCCCATCAAAACACCATAATATCCAATTTCCCCATGAAAACTTAACATTCTTTCTTCTATCCCCTTTTATTTATTTAAAAACTGAATTGACAAGTATACCCTTCTATTTTAAATGGAGGCATCCCTTTCTTCTATCATCTTCTTCTCCTCCTATACTTTATTTCCTTCTCCTTTTATTTGGAGGAGATCACATAGCGAAATTAATTCTCATGAAGCAAAATAGTGATTGAAGTAGTGAATCAAAGAACGTCCAAAGCAATTTCTCAAGAAGAATAATGAGGCATATATGAACACAAGTCTTACCGTGGAGATGATAACGCAGTGAACCATTTGACACAATCATACACCAACAATCTATGATCCTCAGAAATGCAATATCCAACAAGGGACACCAAGTGCCTACGGGGACTTATGATCTCAACCTCTGCCTGGGGGAACATCTCAACCTCTGCCTGGAGTTCCCGCTCCCCTCCCCCCCCTCCAGCTGTTTCACCGCCACATCATTCCCATCTGACAACCTCCCTTTGTATACACAACAAACCCACCTTCACCTAAGATGTTTTCGGGTGCAAGACCATCTGTTATTTCATATGCGAAGCACAATTGGGAGCTGACGATGCTCAAATCATGCATCTTACTGCCAATCCTTTCGGTAGCCGAGCTGCGAGAGCTGTTAATAGTTGCTAGAGTTGTAGTTGGGCCCAGAGCTGTTGTTCAGCTGTCATTGTAAGGCCAAGCATATGCTTATTGCTCCAGAAAGACATTTCTCTTAGAAGAGACCTTCAACAAACTGAACTTTCCAACATCATCAACTTGTGTATTGTCATCTTTCTCACAAATTACCACAGTTCTTTCAAATGTTCTTATTTATTGTTGTTTTATTGACTCAATCCCACAAAAAAAAAAAAAAAAAAAAACAGAGCATATCAATGAATGCGTTTACACATTATTATTATGCACATTGAGATGCTCTTTAATTTTCTCTTTATCCGAACAGCTCATATCAATGCGTTTGTCAATTTTGAACTTTTTGTATTTTGACCCAGCAAAAGGAGCTCATATTATCTCTTATTTAAAATATACTCTCATCTCTCTACCTAACTGCCCCCTCACTTCCCTGCCTCTCTATCCTACCATCAACTCCTCAGAAAAGCAAGAGGTGGCAAAGGAACAAGGATCTTTCATTGTTCTATTTAAGCTTTGCTCATGAACAATAAGGGACACCTCCATTTAAAATAGAAGGGTATATATGTCAATTCAGTTTTTAAAATAACTAAATGAAATTTTAAATAAATAAAAGGGGATAGGAGAAGGAATTTTAAGTTTTCATGGGGATTTTGGATATTATGGTGTTTTGATGGGGAATTGGTTATTTTAAAAGTTTGTATGTATCAACAAAAAAATATCGTATGTAATTAATATTTATCATTTAGCCTATAGGGTAATGGGTACGAAATAGCTTTTACACATACCCTTATCCGATAAGCTAACAAAACTTTTTTTCTTACTCATACCCATTAAGTCAACAAAAAAAAAATTCTTACCCATACCCACCTTATCGAATACGTTCGGGTCGGATAAAACGGTTAGAAGGGTTTCATTGACGCCCCTAATATAGACCCTAACAAGCAGACTATATATATGTTATTTTTTGTTGCAGGAATCTACTTTAAGCATTCAAGGTGTGGCTTCTCTGACGGCACCTCAATCTCTGATCAGACACATGCAAAACAACTCAATCCAGTGCATTGCATCGGGTGGTCACCCTCCAAACTACAAATTCTTTTTCTTCGCGCAAAAGGAAGGTTCATCTTCTTTCTTTTTGGTGGAGTGTATTGTAAACACTGCCTCTGCAAAGGCACAAATAAAGATCAAATCTGACGATGCAAGTGCGTCTGATGCATTTGCTTCTATTTTTCAGTCGGCATTGTCAAATTTTGGTTCATTATAAAATGTGTGTATGTGTTTATAGAAGCAAATATACTGTAGAAGTGGTTTAGAGTGCAGGAGACTGGTTTTGCTTGAATAAGTTAATTTGTTGTAAAATGTAATGGTTTGTTTTTTATCAGACCAGTGCTCATTGTGTACTGGTTTTGTGAGAGTCAATTAGGATTTTTTTTTTCTTTATCTACTTTCTGAGTTGAACTGCCATAGGCTATAGTAGCTTATTTATTTATTTTGTTTCAAAAATTGTGCATTCCTTTTTACTATATGCGCGCGAATGAAAAGTAAAATTCTTTTCTTCCTGACAATTTTGCAAATCCATTTGATGGGGGCTACATCTTCCAAAGAAGGAATTCGTAACTCATGATCTGTAGCTCATGGTTTTGTTAAAGATAATGACCTCGTGTGTTGCTTTCGGCTCTCCGGTGCCGATTTTTTTATTGCTTCATGGCTACCGCATTCACAAATGCTACACTGCCTGATAAAAAAAGAAAGGGTCTCTCCTATATATCCCTCAACACTTAAATATATCTAATTTGACATGTGTCTATCTGAAATGTTAATTTATTGTAGACCAGTACAATCCATGGAGCTATATACTAGAGACGGTATAAATCATAATACACCAGAAAATCCTCCGGGCCGTAATTGTGTAGCGCAAACCGGCTGGACATTGAATAATGTCTGAACACATAGTAAGAAACATACAATTTAAGTATCATTCAAGACAAGACATATATCATGGGCATCCCCAAAGGGTTAAGTAGATTAAACAAAAATCTCACAGAAATAGCCCTTATTACGCATCAAATCAAATTAGTTTTAATAATTTCTAGGTATTGTGGAAGTGTCTGGACCAAGAAAAATTCTATCCGCCTCAAATCAATTGAAAACAATGGATGATTCACATTCTTATATACCACAATTGAAATGATTAGAATAAAAATTATTACATCCCACTGGAGAAGAGCAGAGAGGCAAACCATAATTAGGCCTGAGTGACCAGGTATTTGTGCTAATTTTGCTAAATGCAGAGCTAGCCTTCATAAAATGGAAGGACCAGAGTATCAAGTCGGACACAACGGAGAATCAGTTTTTAGTCTAGTAATAAAGACACATGATTCTCAAGTGAGAGGTCATGGGTTCGGAACCCACAAAGTAGGGAAATCTTCTGAAATATAATTAAGAGTTTGAAAAAAAACTAGTAAGCTAGAGTCTAGACCTTCACCTTTTATTTCAAAAAAAAAAAAAAGTCGGACACACAAGATGGACACATAAATTAGTGTTATGGTACACAACAATTGATCCACACTTGGCCCAATCCGCAAATCACAGTTATAGCACGTTATCAAATTTAATTTTGGGGTTCTAATGGATCGTACACTAACCCAATATAGAATTGCTGGCCCGTTAATTCGCGAATCTCTCCCCTCTCCTCTCTCGTCTCCATTCCCACTCCAAAATCTCAGATCGGCGCTGAGAGAGAGAGAGAGAGAGAGAGAGTGCTATTACCAAAACCGGAGAGAAGCCATGGGTGGAGGAATGGAGGTGAACAAGAACAAGTGGATCGAGGAGTGGAACGCCGGCCGCGAGAATTTGGAGTTCAACTTTCGCTGGTCCCGGCGCAACCTCATCGTCGTCGGCCTCTTCGGCCTCGCGCTTCCATTCCTTGTATACAAAGGAGTCGTTCGCGAATTTGTACGATTATCTCTTCTGTTTTTTTTCCTACGATTATCTACAGATTTTCCTTTTCTTTTCCTTTCAAATTGAGTCGAGTCATCTGCTTTTCGATCGATCCTCAAAGAGTTCTGGAATTAACCCGTGACATGAACAGTAGGTAGGGGTTGCGTTTTTTCACTGGTAGATATCTAATTCGAGAAGGAATTATTCCAACGCGTGCAATTTGAGCCCTGTAATTATTCTTCTTTTATTAAAGCTAGTTATTGATTGGATAAGTAGGGATTGAGCTTTATATGAGTGTTTCAGACAACTGGGTCTACGTTTTTGGCTGCCTGATTTCTTTATAAAGCCATCCGAGAAAGAAAAGGATGCAATTTGTAGGCTTTGGCAAGAATTAGGTTTCTAATTACTGAGAATTTTCATATAGAGGAGCCTAGATTGCCTGAAGTTTATATTTATTAATTACTCCAAATCACTCAAGAGCTAATTGTGTTGTGATGCTTTAGATTGTAAGGAACTCTTATCTGCCTCACTACCCAAGTTTTGCGATTAGTTTTAATCAGATGATTTTTCATTGTTTCTTTGAAGAGATGAGAACTATTTGAACTAGTTGCATTTATCTCAGAGATGAGAATTTATCATGTGTCTAGATCGTGCAATATAGTTGCATGTTGATATTACGATGCAGATTCTAATTTGTTTCTAGATTACCCCCTTTCCATCTTAAGCTGTCATGTTATATGCTAAAATGTTCTAATTGTTGCATTTCTATTATGAAAGCAGTAATTGTTGCTTTACATATAGATATAAAATTGATAATGAACTTTTTCGCTTTATTTTGATGTATCCTAACTATTAACAGTTAAAGTTTCTTTACTAGAGCTTTGTTATGTTATATTTGTTTTGTTGTATGTAAAAGAAGTCCTAGTTGCCGATGCTTTTACTTGCTATTATAGAAAGCTTTTTTTCAAAACTTGTTTACTGTGTTACTAGAAATATCATTTTCTTCTCTGGACATAACAAATAACAGACCTCCCGCTCCTAATTTATAAAAATATCCCTCATTTCGTCTTCATTTTCGTACCAAAAATCAGTGAAGGATAACATAATTTCAGGCCTCCTTTAAATTAATTTAGCGAGAGAGGAGTTGCATAAGAAAAATTTCTCGCTCAGTAAGATATGCATGATACTTCTAGTGTTGTTTAGTATATACTGATATACATGATATAAAGAGGTGTACGTTTGTGTTTACATTTTAGTTTGTGACATGTTGCGGTGTTATAGGTGAAATTTTGCCCATTGAATAATTTTTTTGAAGGTTAGCCATTGAATAATAAAAAGGTATAAATTTAATTTGTCTTTCTGTCATCACAGCATATGCAAGATGAGGATGCGCGCCGGCCTCTGAGGAAGTTTATGTGAATGATTTCATAGGTGTTTCTCCTTTTTTTATGTAATAATAAAGGAGTGCTTTATAACCTAATGCTACTTGCCAATTGCTTTGGTTTATGTTAAGCAAGAACAATGTTTACCTTTTCAGCGCTAAATTTGATTGTGGTTCTTTGCTTGTTTGCTCTTTTGTGGAATCTGGCTATTGATTGGTTTATGCAAATTACAGTTGTTTATATATTTTGTTAATGGAAACTTGATTCCGAATTGTGGACTAAGATAAGAGTAAGAGATATTTGAATGTCATTTCAGCCCCGAATTATTTGGTTGCATTAGAGCTTTTTGTTTATGTTTACTGGGATTATTAGGCTCCCTTCCCTGGCTGTTATTGGTATATCATATGTTTTTTATTATGTTTGGGTGAATTGAATTTTCAGTGCAAGTGACCTTCATTTGTTTCAAATTGAATTCTCAAGCTATTTTTCTCGGACAGTTCAGTCTGATATAGGGTGAATTTATTATTGGATGACTTTAACGATTTTACCCTTTTAAATTGTTTCCTCCAACTTGTTCCTTCAACTAGACTGATTTTCAATTTTTCTCCTTGTTGAAAAAATATATTAAGAAATAAGAACAATTTTATATATTCTAAGGGCACAAATTAAAATATTGAGAGCTAAGAGAAAACTTTCTCAATAAGTACCTATTTTGCCCTTGCGTTTTCTCTTATAAACTAATTAAGAAACACAGCTAATAAAGAAAGTGAGAGAAATCTTCTAGGTGATTAATAACAACGAAGGCCAATAATTATACCAGCCACTGAAACGGAGAAGTATTGCGACTTAAAGTAGCAACCTAATATCCTCACTGATTTTAAAACACTACTTTGACAATTGGGAAAAGAGTATCAGAGGGAACAAGACAATGCGTGCAGTATGAAAGATATAAAGTTTTTTTTTTTGGCAATTTAACACCCGTAGTGATAGGAATCAGATAATAGAGATAGAGAAGATAGAATTAGGAGAATGAATTTTGTATTTGATTAATTGCGATCTGTTTACAGAGACTTGGTTTATATAACCAGTCGATTACAATATCATCAGATGTAAGAAGCTATAACATAAAACAGCAATGTAACTAATTCTGTTATGCCTAATACAAAGCTATCTATATATTCTGTTATGTCTAATACCCCCCTCAAGCTGAGCCCGAGATGGCAGCTAGGGTCAACTTGCTTCGTAGAAAATCTAGTCGAGTAGATGACAAGGACTTGGTGAAAAGATCAGCAAGCTGGTCCTTGGTAGAAATGAAGCTTACATCCAATTGTTTCTTAGCGACCCTCTCTCGAACGAAATGGAAGTCAATCTCGATATGTTTAGTTCGTGCATGAAAAACTGGGTTAGAGGCAAGAAACGTGGCACCCAGGTTGTCACACCAAAGCACGGGATTGGAGGAAAGTGGAACATGTAGCTCACGAAGTAGTTGCTGGAGCCACACCAACTCGGTGCAAGCACCTGCCATGCTCCTGTACTCGGCCTCAGTGCTCGATTTAGAGACAGTGGTTTGCTTCTTAGAACCCCATGAGAGCAAATTCGAGCCAAGAAAAACACAAAAGCCAGAAGTCGAGCGCCGATCATCAGGACAGCCAGCCCAATCCGCATCGGAGTAAGCATGGAGCTCAAAGGAGGAACGAGCCCGAATGTGAAGTCCATGAGACAAGGTGCCTTTGAGATACCGCAATATGCGCTTGACGCCATTCCAATGTGCATCGGTGGGAGAGTGCATGAATTGGGAGGCTTTGTTAACGGCATACGAAATGTCAGGGCGGGTGATGGTGGCATATTGGAGTGCTCCAACTATGCTGCGGTATGTGTGAGGATCAGGCATAGGGTTGCCATCAAATTTGGAGAGAGGATCACCTTTGGAGAAGGGGGTAGAACAAGGTTTGGCACCATCCATTTTGGAGCGAATGAGAAGATCACGAAGGTATTGGGGTTGAGAGAGATGAATACCATCGGATTGAGGTTGGACTTGGATACCTAAAAAGAAATGTAAGGGACCAAGGTCTTTGAGAGAGAATTGAGAACCAAGCGAAGAGATGAGAGATGTAACTAGGTTAGGATCGGATCCTGTAACAATGATATCATCAACATAAACCAAAACGATGGTAATCGATGAAGATATACCACGTATGAAGAGAGAAGAATCAGATTGTGAAGATTTGAAGCCAAGTGTGGAAAGAGCGGAAGCGAACTTGTGAAACCATGCACGAGGGGCTTGTTTGAGGCCATAAAGTGCCTTTTTGAGGCCATGAAGGTCGACCAGCGAGACAGGCACAGCGCGGGTAGTGATGGCGACCACAAAGGAGTTATACTCCGCACCGAGGCCACTCAAAATAGAGCGAACAAGATCGGAATCGGGAATTGGATCGCCAGCGGCAGCGAGTTGATCAGCGATACACTTCATATGCTCAAAGTACTCTCCACAGCGTTGATTTCCCCGGATTGAGGTTTGGAGTGATCGGCGCAACTCCATAATTCGGGCGGAGGAGATGGCAGAGAAGGTCCGATGAAGAGAACTCCACAGATCGCGAGAGGACTGGCATTGCACATATTGCGATAAGATGCCTTCAGTGAGGGTAGTGCGAAGCCAGCCAAGCAAGAAGCGATCTTGCTTGTGCCAGGCGGAGAAGTGAGGATTAGAGGTTGAGACGCCATCGCTGGTCAGCTCCTTGTCAGGCGGCAGAACTGAAGCATCAAGGAATTTGGAAAGGCCGAATCCATCAAGGATCGGCTCAATCTGAGATCGCCAGGTCAGGAAGTTGTCACGAGAGAGCTTAGTTGATACAGGTAAAGTGATTTGAATCACTGGATCAATAGGGGCGGGAGGTGCGGTAGTGGAAACTTCACTGGAAGCCATGGAAGCTTGAAGCGAGTTTTAGAAAAGAGGAAAGAACAAGGCCTCTGATACCATGATAGGAATCAGATAATAGAGATAGAGAAGATAGAATTAGGAGAATGAATTTTGTATTTGATTAATTGCGATATGTTTACAGAGACTTGGTTTATATAACCAGTCGATTACAATATCATCAGATGTAAGAAGCTATAACATAAAACAGCAATATAACTAATTCTGTTATGCCTAATACAAAGCTATCTATATATTCTGTTATGTCTAATACGTAGGCAATTATATCAGTGCAATATCAGTACATCATAGGATAATGTAGAAAACTCAAATACATTTTTACCAGTACAACTAAGTTCTAAAAATTGGAAATGTGTACCCCTCGTAGTCCCATCCTCGCTCTCTGCCCGTTTTTGCAATATTATCGGCCAATTCGTTTTGGCCTCTCGGTATATGCCTGCAGCAGATATTCCTATTTACCTTCATTAGTTTCCACACCTCATGACAGTCCTTGTATGCTCTCCAGTCTGAGTTTATAGGTGGTCAGTGTAGAAATAGCAATCTGACAAGCCTCGGCGTAGTGCACTTGTTTCTGCTTGTTTTGCACAAAAGAGACATGTACCAAGCCTAACAGTACAAAAACCTAACAGATTAATTAATATCACCAATTCTTAACACTTGCATTACTTTTCTTGATACAATGGACCAACTATTGACTTCAATTTTGATTTTTGAGCCCACCAATTTATCAAACTTGTTATTAATATAAACTAACTTGTAATTGAATGTTTTTCAGCATCTGTTGCTGATGCATATGGTGTACCAACTACCAATAGAAGCTGAGGCAACTCCGAGGAAACTTGCTGATCCATTTGACTATGGCGGCGGACGGCGGTCACATTGACCCGAACAAGGCGGCTGATCCTGGTCTAGTCTATGACATAGACCCAATTGATTACACCAAGTTCTTCAGCTGAACTCTCAGCCCATCTGACGAGTGCGACACATCCGTAGGTCAACTGTACCAACTAAATGTCCCATCAATTATTGTACTTGTACAGGATCTCAAGGATATCACTTCTGTTTTCCGAACTGTTAACTCGACTTACAAGACTTTTGTACAGCCTCCGGCTGGAGTCACTGTATTCGTCGAGCCGAACTTGATTTCTTTTGATAGCAGTAAGAGAGTAGAGACATTTGGAAGCTTGATTTGGTCTGACAGCTTGAACCACTCGGTACGGATTCCAATTGCTGTTCGTACCATCATTCAAGATTTTGATGCAGATACTGCTTAATTCTGAGGGCTCTGAAGCTTTGTAAATTGAAGTTAATATCTTTAACATCTCAAAAGTTTGAATTACATTAGTTTTTCTTTTTATAATAAAAGTCAGTGCCTATTAGGCTTGGGCGAAAAATGTTGAAAGAAAATAAAATTGATTCGTTTAAGTCTGCAAATTCCCTTGGGGGAGAATTGTAATTGCACCTCTTCATGAACCTGTCCGTTGATGGGATGATGCCACTGATTAAGGCTCTATATTGTTCAACCCTGGACCAATCTCATATATATCTTCAGGCTTCAGCTATCTATTATATATGTAATCATGTGATGGGAGTGGATATTGAACTCGAGTATTTAGCTAGTAACCCTTTAGAGTTTCTCAAATCAACAATTGGGTTGTTAGGAAATTCAGATAAAATTAAGTTGGTTTAAGCAACATTGAGGGTGCTTGCAAGAAAGCAATAATATATGCGAATGCGATGGTATTGGTATGATTCCAGCCCATCTACATTCATTTTTTATCAGTTGACGAGATGCATTAATTCGTCTATAAAACCAGGCATGCAATTGGGATTTTCATATCTCTTGTATTATTTTATCAAGCATCAACCGATCGAGTCATGAATCATGATATACCAATATACCATACCACTTTCATAAATTAAGAGGTCTATCTGTATATTGTACATTTGTACTGGTACTAGTCCAAGGTCGCAACCAGCATTAATTTATTCTATTCTATTCAGCATTTACGACCACATATTCTTTGTCAAGCCCTTGTATCAGGTCAGGTGCCACCCCACTGGTTCGATCAAAATTAGATGGTTGAGATTTGTTTGGTGCTCTTAAATCGTTTCTGTACAAAGGAATGCAGACGATCCAAAAAAGAATACGGTGTGGAAGTTGTCAGTCACCATTTTTTAATCGTTTAATTGACTTGGATTCAATCAGTTTATATATGGCCATTTTTTAATCGTTATTTTTAATGGATTCTTAATTTTGTTCTTTTCTCGTGATTATTTAATTCCTCTACCATGTCATTAGCGCTTGTTCAAAGTTTCTTACGCTACATTTATGAGTGACTAAGTATTCATAGTTTTCTTTTAATATAAGCAAATTAATGCCCTCCAGCTCTAATCCCCCTGTCTCTATATGACATGAAACACATCTTCTGTATCAACTGTTTCACATGAAACACACAACAGAAAAAAAAAAATAAAACCAAATTAAGAAAGAAGAAATAATTACTAGTATTAAACAACTTTTTTCACTAGGTGAATTTCAAGAGTATTAATTTAGCGGAACCAAGCTTGAAATAAGAAAGTGTACATCTTGATGAAAATTAAAAGTAAACTAATGTTCGGAAATTATTCACATTACAAACAAACAAAAAAAATATACTTAATTATTGTAAAATGTACTCTTTCTTATTTCAATTAAACATCCTATACAATTTTCACGCATTGACTTGGTCAAAATATACCTTCATAACATAAAAACAACTGCCTTGAGCTTTTAAGCCGATTTTTCAACCTCTAAATATATAGTAAATACACACTCATCTAATACAGAATACTATACGTTTGACTATTCTATAACACATTTAAATATGACAGACTGTATTCTTCTTTTCCAAGTTGAAAAAGAAAAAGATGGCTGATGTATGTAGAATTTTTTAACTTTTGTTAGTTTGAAAAGTTCCATTCCGCATGCCTCATTTCTCCGATATTTTTTTTAATATCCAACGTTAAATAAAAATTATCAAATATACCCAGCTCTGGTTCACTATTTTTAAAAGTGCCCAAAAAATAAAAATATTCGGCAGGCCAAAGTTTGGCCGGTATGGTATTTTTTTTTGTGTGAAATAATTGATAATTTAACATTTTGATGTATAATTAGCATAATTTAGTTTATTTTAGTATAATTAGTATAATTTAGTTTATTTAGTATAATTTAGTTTATTTTAGTATAATTTAGTTTATTTTAGTATAATTTAGTATATAATTAACATAATTTAGTTTACTTTAGCATAATTTAGTATAATTTAGTATAATTAGTCTAATTTAGCATAATTTAGTATAATTTAGTATAATTAGCATAATTTAGTTTATTTTAGTATAATTTAGTGACAAAAAAATCTAAAAAAAATATAAATACTACCATAAAAATACCATAAAGTAGCAAATATAAAAAAACAAAAATAAGATAATCCAAACATAAAATATCAAACATAGTATATCAAATATAAATACTACAAAACAATCTAACTAAAACTACCATAAAAAACTATACTCAGTGGCGACCACCAGAGGGGGACCATCGCGATGCTGGCACTCCCCTATTAGCTCTGTCAGGTAGTCCCTACTAGACTCCCTGATCAGGTGTAATGACATCGTTCTTGGTCTCTCTGGTCATCCGTACTGTGGTATCCCAGACATTCTCATCCTCACCCCTAGTGACTGGCGGGGGTGTAGAGAAGATGGACTCTGCCAACTCAGTCGCATAGTCAGGCTTAGTTTGTGACTCGCTACCACTGGCCTCTACATCGTGTAGCCTATCTGTAGCATATTGTCATCGTCTCGGAGGCTGAGTCGAGGACAGGGGTGGTGCATTGTGCCATGAGGTGGTAGGGTGATTGTAGTCTAAATCATCCAGACTGAAATATGCCTTCCCCTCCTCCATCGGCTCAAACTCCGGAGCCTCCTGCTGCGCTGGCAGTGGCGGCATGTAAAGCGGACCGTGCAAACATACAAATAATCTTACTTTTGCTCTGAAAGAAGAAATTGGTATTAACTTGACAGATAAAAAATAAGACATATACTAAATTATGCTAAATTATACTAATTATACTAAAATGTACTAAATTATGCTAAAATATATTAAATCAGCTAAATTATGCTAAATTATGTTAAATTATGCTAATTATGCTAAATTATGTTTAAATTATGCTAAATTATGCTAATTATACTAAATTATACTAATTATGCTCAATTATGCTCAATTATGCTAATTATACTAAAATATACTAAATTATACTAATTATGCTAAATTATACTAAATTATGCTAAATTATGCTAAATTATGCTAAATTATGCTAAATTATGCTAAATTATACTAAATTAAACTAATTAAAACTAATTGAGAACTAAATTATACTAATTTTGGTACATTTCTAACAAATTCTAACAATTTACAACTATTTTGGACTTAAAATAAATTCAAAAAAATATAGGGACTTATTTGCAAATGTGAAAAGATGAGACATTTTGGAAAAAGAGAGAAAAAGTGAGAGTGTAAAATTTGATAGAATAAAATTAGAAAAAAAATGCATAGCCCTCACTAGAATTATATAAACACCAGGGCCTGCCAAATTTTGCCGGTTGAATTAAAAATTCGGCCGACTATTTTTTGACCGGTTGGAATAAAAAGTCAGTTGGTCAAAATTTGACTGGTCCGGACACTTTTAAAAATATCCAGCAAAGATGGATATATTTGATAATTTATATTTAATTTTGGATATGAAAAAAAAAATCGGCTCATTTCTTGTCGTCGTATTATCAACAAAAAGTGAAGAAACTATTTTGCATACTAAATTTTATTAATCATTATTTTGTCGATTTCGTATTATCAAAACTGTAGTATATTTGAAGGTTGAGCGTATAATACGCAATTGATTAAGGTTGATGTGAAAGGTTGAAGTCGTACGTAGAAAATGAAATTACAACGCGTATTGAAAATTGAGAAGGATATTAATTAATTGTTTATCAAATAGATATAGATGCCTGCCTCCTTTAAATCCATTCCGCTGACTTTTGGATGATAGCATCCTGTCCATTATTAATTGTGGACTTATAGATGATAGAACGATCTAGGCCGTTAATTCTGAAGGGGCTGCGATGATCTAACCGACTATATATTTCGCAAGCACTTTAAGATTGGAGAGGATCGTCACCTCAGCTACCAGGTGACGGGGTCGGGAGTGGCCAGTGGAGTGCACGCTTATCTCCTGATTTGCCAGTTCAACAAGCGGCAACAGCAAAAGAATAAATAAAAAAATTAAAAAATATGCACTTGTGAGTTGTGCATGCAGCATTGCAGCATGCATTGCTTCTTCCTTGCTAATTTTGGCCCCTTCTGGCTTCTTCCCGCAAACCGAAAGTCATAAACCCCACCCACTGGGCACTGGCCCACCATATTTTATGTTTCTCCTGTTCCATTTCCATCAGCGAACGGCGAATGAATGTTTCCCTCCTATAATTCTATATTCCTTGACTTAGACTTCCACTTTCCCCTTCTTTTAAACACCCATCAAAAAGTGATGGAACCGAACCAAAATATCAAGCTCAGCTATAGGGTGTAGAGAGTATAGAGATATTAACAGGCCATGTCAGTCCCTCCTCCGCCATCAACGCTCTCCTCTCCGCCTCCACCAGCTAAGCCGCCTACACCAGCCCCAGTTAACCCGCCTCCACCACCCCCTGTGAGCCCTGCTAAGCCGCCTACGCCAACCCCAGTTAACCCGCCTCCACCACCCCCAGTGAGCCCTGCTAAACCGCCTACACCAACCCCAGTTAACCCGCCTCCACCACCCCCAGTGAGCCCTGCTAAGCCGCCTACACCAACCCCAGTTAACCCGCCTCCACCACCCCCAGTGAGCCCTGCTGAGCCGCCTACACCAACCCCAGTTAAGCCTCCTCCACCAGCCCCTGTGATTCCTCCTGAGTCGCCTCCACCAGCCCCAGTGAGTCCTTCTGAGCCACCTCCACCAGCCCCAGTGGGTCGCCCTCCCGCCTCCCCACCTCCAGTCGATCCTCCTCCAGATTCTCCGCCACCTCCTGAATCAACTCCTCCACCTCCATCTTCCCCTGCTCCGCCTCCGTCCGACCGTTCACCGCCGCCGCCACCTGTCCCTACGCCACCGCCTTCGCCGAACACGCCATTGCTTTCACCACCTCCACCGAGTTTATCCCCTCCACCACCGTCCTCTCCCTCACCCTCAAGTTCACCTTCATCGTCAACTGCTCTAATCGTTGGAATATCTGCGGGGGCTGTGATCGGTGTGGCCTTGCTGGTTGGACTTGTTTTGTTTTTGTATTGTAAGAAACGGCCCCGGCGTAAAGCTAGAGACTACGATTATGATCCCTTTCATCCTTCTCCTCCTCCTCCTTCAGGTGAATGACGAACATTACTTAATTTTTAAAACTAACATTATTTTTAAAATAGGTAGGTTATACAAACTTTCTTGCATTTGGTTGACCTCGCTTGCTAGTTGCTACTGTCTCATGCATGTATAGCTAGCTACATTCACATTCAGTCCCTGCTTTCACACTGAAACAAGCTCTTAATTGTACCGTCAAAATGTTTTAACCTACCTATTTTAAAACACATTATGTAAAATTAATTGTCTTTCTTCATAGCAGACCCCTACCGCCTACCATCGTCACACAATTACCTGCAACCACCATCTATTCCCCCTTCGCTCAGCACAGTAAGTGATACTAAATCCGGACCCCAACCCTTGTCCCCTGCTCCCGCACCAGCTATGGCAGGTGGCTCCTTCAAGTATGAAGACCTTGAAATTGCTACTAACGGGTTTGCAGAGTCGAATGTGTTGGGCCAAGGCGGATTCGGGCTTGTTTACCGAGGCACGTTGATTGGAAAAGAGGTTGCTATTAAGAAACTGACGTCAGGCAGTGGCCAGGGAGAGAGAGAGTTCAGAGCAGAGGTCGAGATAATTAGTCGGGTCCACCACAAAAATTTGGTCTCCTTGGTCGGGTATTGTGTACATGAGGATCAGAGATTGTTGATTTATGAATATGTGCCTAACAAGACACTCGATTTTCATTTGCATGGTACGTCATCGATTGTTCTGAGCTCAAATGGCTTTGAAATGAATTCTCTTTTGATCTGATTTTATGTTTGTAAAATTGAATTGCTTTTATGTAGGGAGTGGCCGGCCAACACTTGATTGGCCTAGAAGATGGAAGGTTGCTTTGGGTTCTGCTAAGGGTTTGGCATATCTACATGAGGATTGTTAGTCCCTACTACGCACCTATTTTTTTCAGCCATTAACATGTTAGCCTACTTGCACAATTTTTGGTGCTTGGTTTCGCTTCTTAAGCATATGTTGTTTTACTAATTTTAGGTGATCCAAAAATCATTCACCGGGACATTAAAGCCGCAAATATACTACTTGATTACAACTTTGAGCCTAAGGTAGGCATATTGTTTGATTTTCCTTGTAGTGATTGATTTATAATCCTGCAATATTCAATTTTTCATCATTTTTTTACTATTTCATTTGAGGTTCTTTTTAAACTGGGAAAAGGTTTTTATTAATTTGAGAATGATATTGACTAGATTGAACCTAACAAGCCAAGCACTGCAGGTTGCAGATTTTGGATTGGCAAAGTTTGTGCCTACTAATATAACACATATCTCTACCCGAATCATGGGAACTTTTGGGTCAGCATTTTCCTTCAAATATAATCCGATCATTATTTATTTATTTGTTTGTTTGTTTCTGCTCCTCTTCTATTTACAATCATTCTTTTGATACATTCAGATATTTGGCCCCAGAGTATGCGACATCTGGAAAAGTTACAGACAGGTCAGATGTATATTCGTATGGGGTTATGCTTCTTGAGCTAATCACAGGGAGGAAGCCTATTATGCCTTCTGATCCTGACATGGACCAGAGTTTGGTTAATTGGGTAAGCCTGCCTACACATATTTTTTAACAGTGTGAAAACTACCTCATAACTTTAACAAGAAAACTTCATTAACAAACTTTTTGGTCCTCCAGGCAAGACCGTTGCTTAAACGAGCCACCAAAGAGGATATCTTTGATGAACTGGTAGACCCATGGCTCGAAACCAACTATGATCACTATGACATGAAACGCTTAATATACTGTGCAAACGCTGCGGTGCGAGAGTCGGCAAGAATGCGTCCTCGAATGGGCGAGGTCAATTGAATTTTCTTGTATTTAATTTACCTTGTACAAAAGCTGCATAATTTATGACCGGCCGCTCAAATTGTTATTTCCTTGTACTCGACATTAGCTCGCTTCCACTGTGTATTGTGTTGCCTGGTACAATATGGTGATGTGACAAATTTCATTGAGCTTTACCGACAATCAATTCAATCATCTGAAACCATTTTTTCATCGCTCAAGGAGAATAGCAGATGCAATGTTACTGAACTACTTTCTGTAAAAGCTTGAACTGATAGAGGACTTGGTTTCTTAGGCTTTTTTAATTGTAACATTCTCACCTCACATGAGATGGTTTGATTATGAACCCACCTGGTACGATTTCAACTTGGCACTTCTTGCTTTTATCTAAAGCTGAACAGAAGGTGTCTATGGGCATTCCTAGCATCTGAAATATACCTCCATTTTTTTTAACCTATTGACTTAATTGAGCAGATTGTGCGGTACCTGGAAGGAGAAATCTCGCTAGAGGACCTGAATGCCGGGATGACGCCGGGTGACAGCAAGGTGAAAGCCAACTCAACCGAGCAGGACGTGCTCAGGAGAATGGCATTTCATGGTGTCTTAAGTGAAGACTTGGCTGAGAGCGACCAAACTAGCGACTACGAACTGGCATCTAGCACTGGTGCCAATACAGAAGAGATGGACCAGCGACGACTCAACAAAATGGAGCAGAGCAGTGAAGTGTGACAAAACATTAAATGCTCGTTTCAAAATTTTTTCACTACACTTCTTTTTTCCCTCCAACGTGTTAAGTTTTTTTTCACAGATTACCAGAAAAGCAAATGAGTTTGTTCATATATATCAATTTGTTAATTGTTCATATTTTTGTTCTCTTCTGTTATTAAATAAAACTAAACAATTGGTTTACAGGATGTACAGATTTGTTAATATTTATCAATAAAAGAATGTCAAGGATTGCCATTGTAATAATTCTTCCCTTATGATTTATAAATGTACATTATACTTGTGTTAGTGTGTTTCCCAATTTTTTTTAACTAGCGGTGCTCTAGTTATTTCTTGTGATGCAAAACTAATTACCATAATTTCTCCTTTTCTATCGTCTGCAAATTTATTTTATATTTTGTGCATTAAATTACCTTTTTGTTATTTATCTGTGTTGCTCATTGTCATTGGTAAGGAGTAAGAAGAAAGATGAAGGCTATGAAGCCATAGAAAAAATGCAGCTGATTTAAGGTAGCATTAACTGCGTTCTGTATCCTTTTTCCTTTCGTTCCTTCCGTGGTGAACTTATTTTAGTTACAATAAATTCTTAGAATGATAGAATCTTACTTCCATAAATCCATTGACTATTTTTTGTAATAATTACTTGAGCAGCTGCCCTAAAATTGTTGGAAAATAATCAAAGATCAACAAAAGCACAGCATATAAATAATGGACCGGGCTATAATAATTATCAGGATAGTGGGCCCAATTAATTTAAAAATTAGCATAGAATAAACTTAATTAGCTGAAATTAAGCTCGTAATTTTCAACTAATGCAAGTGGTTCTAGCTAATCCTACCTGGCCACTCGGACAGTCGGACTCTCTGTTCTTCCATTATAAATTAATTTATAATAATTCTTTGACGGGTGTTAATACTTAATAGGGGTGACAATGATACCTTTTTAACTTTTTATCTAACCCGAACCTTAATTGATAAGGCGGGTATGGATAATTTTTTTTTGTTAGCTTATCAAGTATGGGTATAGGTATAGATAAGAGATTGTTTTTAACTTATTAGGTACGAATATGGATAATAGTTATTCATACTAGTTAACATATAATTTAATTTATAAATATAAAATTATATATGATAATTTTTTTATTTGCACGTATAACTATATGTCTATATGACTTAATATGATAGTTAATCGATTTATATTACATTTCATATGAATTTCTATATAGTAATGTATTAATTATAAAATAATTTATCCAACATTTTATTTAGTTTTCAAATTAGTAATTTATGATAAAAATGATTTATACAATATTTTATCATTTTATATAATTAATTATTTATATCTTTTACAATAATGAGATAAAAAATTATAAATGGTAAATGGGATAAAAAAATTATAGTTTTTTTAATATTTTTGTGATATTAAGTACATGTATTTGATTTATATATTTATTTGTTATATTTTTGAATTAAATATTACCTGCTATTTATTTATTTGATAGTTATCGTGATGATTTCGTTATCCGCTATCGTAATGGGTAAGGATAGAGTATGAGTAAGCTAATATATAATAAGTAAGAATAAAATATGGATAAAATTAGTTTTAAGTGGATATGAGTATAAGAGCAAAACTAGCATGTGTTGTGCTTACTCAGAAGGTTTGATGAGCACAATTTCAAAATCTATCGGACTGGTTTCAAACGATAAATTGAAACTGTTAAAATCAATTTACTTCATGAGTGATGTATATAAATGCAAAATTTTAAAAGTTTCGAATTCATTTAGTACAATGCAAGTTCTTTTACTCAGTGCATTTGTTGATAAAAAAATGAACTTTTTGTAAGTTATTTTAGAATTTATTTTATACATTCATTTTACAAAGTAAGCAATAATTTTTTATCCCGTAAATAGATCGGTTTCAATAATTTAAATTCATCATTTGAATCTAATTCAATAAAATTTTAAAGCTATACTCATCAAACTCTCTTAAACACAAGACAACGTTAACCTATGAATATAAAAATGTCCCCATCACCACTAAACAAAATTTTTTTTTGGTAGAAATTAATAAAAAGGTACAGAAAGAAACAGAAAGAGTACAATAGTTTTATTATTGATAGAAAGACCGGTACAAATCCTACCAATCTTAAAAATCAAAAGCGTTTAGAACGGTAAGAGATCACCGGGCCTAACATAGAGTTTATTTCTTCTTGTTTGTCCGTGCCAACACGAGTTTTTACAGACTTGTTTGAACAATAAAAAAATTGGAGTTTAGATAGGTATTTCTCTTACCGATCTAAACATTGGAGCATTTTTGTTTATTAAACTATTTCTATTATTTGTATCGGTAATAATATTACCGATCAAAACCAATATGCTTTTTTTTTATTTCCGATTTAGGGTTTATCTAAATCTGAGGTTCTTCTTCCTCAGCCAACATTTGTTTTTTTTGTTGAAACAAACCAAACTTCTTCCTTAGCGTCAGTCTTCGCAAAATTCATGTAAGAACAGATCGGCAACACCATTGTGTTAAGCGAGTCAAGCTAATAGATACCGTAAGTTTTTTTCTTTTATTACATGAATATTAAGTAGCGTAAAATTGAAAATGAAATTACAACAAATTATGATTTTTTTGTTCCAGAAAAATGGCTAGGATATTTGTCAACATTTACCACCGAGGCGAAGTAATACGCACACAAACAGGAGATGGTTATAATTTAAGTGTTGCACAGACATTTTATGTGACTAGAAACAGTAGTCTTGATGAATTACGGAGGCAGATTCATGCACATCTTGGATTGCTTTCGAGTGAGTATAAATTGACCATTAAAGCACGAATGAACACAGTGCCACCTGGAACACCGTATTTCTATTCTCTATTTCCGGTAGAATGTCCTGAAATTTGGGAAATGATCATGAAAAATGCAACTCCAATGGTTAAATTTAGTGTGATTGAACTAATTATTGATTCAGAACGAATCACATCGGAAACCAACTACTACCCATTCCCTGGTAGCATAGCAGGAGGAGTAGCACACCAACATTGTCAAGTCCACCCTATACCGACTATTGTCCAGATCTGATTGATCCGACTGTTCTGACAGATACAATGGATGTTGGATTTGAAGAAGACACATCTTCTTCTGACAATGAAGGCCCAGATGTCGGGGTAGATTTAACACAGAAAGAGATAGAGAATGAGATTGGTGTATAGGAGATATTGAAGGAGTGGAGAATGTCGATCCCATTCGTGAACCAGGATATGCAGCATCCATGTCCCTCCTTCAATTCGCAAGAGCCAATGCCATACATGGATCGTGATTTTTTTGGCAATTCCCGTAGATTGGATGATCCTTTGTCTAAGGGTCAAAATTTCCATCAAAGGAACACCTCCAAACAAAATTAGGAAATTTTTTGTTTGAAAATAACATGGAAATAAATGAGCAAAACAGCAGCCAAAGCATATACGCGGTGACATGTAAAGTAGAGAGTTGCCGATGGAGATTATATGTCAAAGCAACCGACACAGGAGCTTGGGTGATAGCTAAGAAACAATACCAGCACTCATGTTTTGGCAGTGCTACTAGGCTAGATCACAAATCAGATGTAGCAACTCTAATTAAAGAAGAATTGAGAGTCAATTTGGGCACCTAGCTGCTGTTAAGTCTAAATATGCAACAATAGAGCCCTCGTACAACAAGTTATGGAGAGGAGAGAAATAGCAATAGCAGACCTTTTTGGGAGTTGGGAAACGACATACGAAATGTTGACAAGGTCACAGTCATCGTCACAGTCATCTCGCCGAACGGTAGATGAAAAGTATTGGTCTCTGGCCTCCATCTCTCGACAAGGGCTGTGATCAATGAAGCGTCAATAGGACAATCATTTACTCAGGCAATCTGATACAACCCAATATTCTTCAGCCCTTGGGCCATTTCTTCGCTATATTGCACGTGCATCCGGTGTGCGCCGGTACGCAAAACCTTATCTTTTCTGCCAAAATTTAATATTTACTATTACTAAAAAAATTAACACAACAAAACTGATTAATCTAAAAGAATAAAATTTAAATATAAAAGAATATGCAGTTTTACCTTCTCGAAACACTAATCTGCGATATTCTAAGCTCTGAAGGATGGAGATGCAATAATTGTGGATAATCCATTATACCTAAATTAATAGTACACAAGAATGAATTAATCTAACATATTTATAAAACATTATTAAACACATAAATAAATAAATTTCAATTGACATATAAATTGCATGCAACTAAAATAAATTAACAGAGCTAATAAATCTCTTGAATATGATACCCAAGCACCCACAGCTAGGACCCTCGAAATATAACAGAATACACATATAAACACAGCAATATCACAAAATAGATGAAGTTCCGATAAAAAATTTGGAGCTGCAACACTTGATTGGTAACTTTTCTCAATAAATAGAACAAATTGTGAGTTGCTTTCAAAATGGTTTACGAGCTACATTAGCTACACACTAGATTTCCAATTGCTTGTACCGTCTCAATAGAAACTACATCAGCGACAAACTGGATATAATAAATTAATGAAAGTTAGATTTCTACTTGTAAAATCAACAATATCAATTAATTCTATAGATAATTTCGGATTAAATAAATTAGACAGAATGTTTCATACCTTGGCTGAAAAAACAGATCTAATATAAACAATACTTCTCCTCTCAAATATAAACTTATTCCAACAAATGAATTTGAATTTGATCAACAAATCACGAAGTTTTTATTTTTAGGGTATCGCCATTTTTCCTCTTCAGTTGTAGCTTTCGAAAGGGAGAACAGAGAAAGAGATAGGCAAGGGAAGGGACGGACCACCCAAAACAAAAACAAACTTTAAATCAATAAGAGTTATACCGTTCTAAACTCCAACTACTCAATTCCGGATCTCATGTGATGCCGTCTTCATAACCTACGGTAAAAAAACAGAAAAAAACTATGTTAGACTCGGTGAATCTCCTGAAATTTTTTTAGTTACCACAGTAAAAAATAAAAATTAAATGATTACCACCCTGCCGAAGTTATTTTCAATCCTACCACCCACGCAGACCCAGTTCGCACACCAAATTGAGTTGTTGCACGGACTGGGTTGGCGCACCAAAATTGGTGCAAAATTAGTGCTCAAACGGGGTGAAACGCACTGAACAGCAGTAAAAATTTCGAAACAGTTGGTGCGCCAACCCAGTTCGAGCACCAACCCATTTTGGTGCGCGAACTGAGTTCGCGTGGGTGGTAAGATTAAAAAAATCTCACCAAGAATAATATTTATTTAATTTTAATTTTATGCTGTGGTAATTAAAAAAATTTCGGGTGAATCTCTTATCAATCTAAACACTTTTGATTCTTAAAATCGATAAAATTTATACTAGTCTTTCTATCAATAATAAAACTACTTTGCTCTTTCTTTCTGTTTCTCCAGAGACCTTTTTATTAATTATTACCAAAAAAAAAATTTGCACTCAACCAGTTCTGTCATCTAGCAGTAGTAGGTTCCGTTGCCGCCACGTGTCAATTTAACCTTTTGTCCTAACCTTCATCAATCGTCTTCCAGAGGGAAGAGACCCCAGTCAAGCTTCTCTTCTATAGTTTCTAGGGTTTCGTCTGGCTCTTGTTTCGGAAAATCAAACCAGATCTTTAGGCATTTCTTACAATCTCTGAGCTTCTACGCTTCGGAGCCATGGCATCGAGGCGAAGAACTCTACTAAAAGTCATCATACTTGGCGACAGCGGGTGATTTATTGTTTTTTTGGTACTTTATTCTAAATTTTTAGTTGTGACTCCATGTCTTTAGCTGATTTGAGTAATTTTTTGTTTGAATTATATTGGATGCTTTGCCATCTGCGTAGGGTTGGGAAGACATCGTTGATGAACCAGTATCCTTGAATTAGCCAGATTTCTTTTGGTACAATTTTATTTTCAAGTAAAAAATCGTTCGCAATTTAGAGATTTTGTCGTTTTCTTTTCGTTATCCTTGATAATTTGAATAGATATGTACATAAGAAGTTCAGCAACCAGTACAAAGCAACAATTGGGGCTGATTTTCTGACCAAAGAAGTCCAATATGATGATCGGCTGTTCACATTACAGGTATACTCTTTCATCTCTTCATACTTTTAAAAATCATTGCTCTCTTTTCAGTTCACATTCCTTTCTTTGTGTTTAGTCTTCATATATGCATATCCTGTAGAAATGTATTTCACATCTGTTCTAATTTTTCATCTATAATTAGTTACTAGTATCGTGCCCGTGCGTTGCAACGGGAAAATATCTCTATTCTTATATTAAGCACATAGATGTCCATTTTCTCATTTTCTCAACAATTTAGCCAGTGAAATCAAAATAGATACCAATACTATCAAGTTTTAATGCTTGGTCTCATTTACTAAAATTTAAAATACTCAAAATGATCCAAATTTAGGTATCACTAAGGTCTTAGTTCCAGGGCCTTCAACATCTATCTTTCATTTTCATCTTTTTACCACGTGAGCCTGACAGCCCCTTAAATCCCTACACACAAAAAAAAAAAAAAAAAAAAAACTTTGTTAGAGACTTGAATAGAAATAAATGTATAAATGAACAAAACTATCAGCATCACAATATAATTAAGATGTATAATATTTAACAACCAAACACACTACAAACTGTTGGAATTATAAAGCAAGATACAAAAGGACTGCCTGTATAAGGTCTTGGACTACACTGAAACAATATCTATCAATTTTCAACAACTTACACTTCTCCTCAATAAGTCTCAAGTGTTTTTCTCGAAATAATCTTGTGACATTTACCTTGGACTATGGTCCACTTATGTGAAGAGAATCAAAATGAGTTTCAAGCTCATCTAGTTCAATCACAGCTCTAATTTATTGCATTGTGCAGCTCTTTGTCTTCTTCAGATTTGAAAAGGCAATCACGGTTTTTGGCATCAGATATAATCTTATGCCAAACAGACTCGCTCTTCGAAAGAGTGCTTGCATTTCCAATTAGATACCGGCAATTCCTAAAATACAAATAAAGTACCCAAGTTCAGTTAAACAAGGTATCTGTTACTGATCATGATTCATAACTCAGAAATAGAATATAAAAGAATGTCCTCCATGTGATAAAAAATCTAGAGTGAGGCTACGGTGCAATGCATAGCACGAATGTGGTCCGTACTACGGCTCAAAATTTGACTTTTCAAAATTCTAACGGTCAATCCGAACCGTTCAACATGATTATAAAATGAATATGTACTTGCAAACCAAATTTTACATTTTTTCGAATTTTTTTACTATTTTTTTAGATAGGCTGTTTTTGGATGGTCCAGAATGTTCAGATCAAGTGATTTTCGAAAAAATAGTAAAAAAATTCGAAAAAATGTAAAATTTGGTTTACAAGTACATATTCATTTTATAATCATGTTGAACGGTTCGGATCGACCGTTAGAATTTTGAAAAGTCAAATTTTGAGCCGTAGCACGGACCCCATCCGTGCTATGCATAGCACTGTAGCCTCACTCAAAAATCTAATAGCATACATAACACAAGGTACTTGAAGTTTTGTCCTCACCTTAATTTAAGGTGGATCAACTAACATGGAAAAAAATAAAACATTTAATTAATTGATGGGTATTATAAAGTAAGCTAGCTGTGAGTTTAGGACTGAGAAATGATAACAATTAATCATTTAATTAACCAAAAGTAGCATAAGATTAATTTAGTTGATATTTAAGAACTTTTTAGTCACAAGAACCCAACAGATCCTGAATTGTTGCTTCAGACAGTAGAAAATATTATTATATCTTCCTCTCCGCCTTGAAACCCATCAATTGACATCACCTTCACCTTGAATCTCTCATACATGTCATATGTTGTCCCGAGTTTCTCCTGAATTAATTTGACTTGGGCCTTATATGGCGACACCACACCCACATTGATATTTTATCCCATGTTGAAAGATTCTGTTTCAAATGACAAATTGACAATGATATAAGCACCCTAAATTTATAATGCTCATCTTTGAGAACTTAAAAAGCTCATCTACATATCTAATATTTTGAATTTTATGCAATTATTCTCATATAAAATTCCACTGCACATCAATTGTCTATCAGTGACAAATTGGTAAAACAAAGCAAGTCAGAGGACATGGCCACAACAGGAATTTGATGCAAGTCAGATGACTCCATCATAATTAATTATGATGCCTTTAGAAAATAAGTTCCGTAAGTACAAAATCAGAAGGTGAAAGTAACCAGCCTATATAAAGGTAGGTTATTTTTCTTAATATTATTACCTTCACCTTCTTGAGGAGGTCATATCCTGTCATCTCAGGCATTGAGTAATCTGTTGTTATCATATTCACATTTGGCTCCTAGAAGCATAAGAGAAAAAAAGGAAGACATTATGAAGACTCAGTATATATAAACATAACTATGTTAAAATGCTAAAAAAGAAACATTGAACTTGAATTGCATACGTGAACTTGAATTGCACACCGAGTCCAGTAATTTCAAAGCTCTATTGCCACTGTCAACAGCTGTCACTGTACATAAAAAATTTAAAAGAAAAATGGGTCAACAATCCACGAAAATTATATATGATACGGTGTTTAGATTGCATAAAAAAATTATTGAACCACAATTTTGTACAAAAGGCAGCACAACCAAACTGTAAATCCTAATCCACAAAATTGAATGATAACTATGAACGGTAAACCCTAAAACAACTACAAACAGAATCATAAACCCTAAAATTAAATCATTAGAATCACAAAGTTGAAAACTTGAAACAATAACTTACCCAAACAATTAACTCAAAATCATGAAGCGAAAAAACTAAATGAAAGCAGTTTGAAATTTTACTTCAAGCTACAGGGTCATCAACTCTAAACCCTAAAACCGGGTATAATGTGAAATCAACCCCTTTTTTAGCACCATTACCAGAGAAAAAATCTAAAGAAGCGAAAAAAGTAAATGAAATCAGTTGCAAATCTTACCTTGCGTAGGCGGCGATCGAAAATCTTGGTACGTAGAGACCTGGGAGCGTGAAGGACAGTGGAAAATCTTGACAAAAAACAGTGTGGCCTGTCGATCTTGTGAGAGAAGGGTAAAAATCATACACTTGTGGAGAGAAACATACGGAGAGAAGAGAGTGTGAGAGAAACAACCAACTTCATAGGGTAAACAGAAAGAAGGAGAAGTCAATGAAAACGTACGAATGAATAAGGGGAAGTTTCGAGAGTTTCCTTCTATTTTTTGGCGTGGGGTGATCTGGATAGAAATGAAGAAGGAGAAATAAGGAAATAAAGAATAAGGAAATAAAGAAAAAAGCTGCTAAAAAATAGTCTATTTAATTTTAATTGTAACATATTGTGTGGCCGTATGTGTGGTGAATATGTCTCTAACTAAATTTAGACTTCTACACGTAAAATAGATGTATTAAATCAAAAGAAGACAGATTATTTGATTGGAGGGCCGATATTCAATCCAAAATTTCATTATTTAATTATGGCCGTTAGCGGATCAGGACATCAACGTGCTTAATATAAGAATGGAGATATTTGCTAATTTGAGCTATTACTGAGGTTTTTACTTGTCTCATTGGCCTGAAGTTTATCTTTAGTGCCTTTTTCTAGCTTCAAACCATCCATTGTGTTAAATTAAGCACTGGTGAGTGCTGTTTGGTACAGCTGGATTTGTATTGATATGGTACTACCAACTACCAGAGTGACTGACATGAGGTTGAGATCTGATGCTATTTTCATTCGTATTACACCTTGAATTTGCTTGATTCGTAAAGGCTCATGTGATGTTTGTTCCACAATGTGATGGTGGCTGTACTTATCAGTAGAGTTTTTTTTATCTATTTTGATTGGATATTCCTTGTGGCAGATATGGGATACAGCAGGACAAGAGAGATTCCAGAGTTTGGGTGTGGCTTTCTATAGAGGCGCAGATTGCTGTGTTCTTGTTTATGATGTCAATGTTATGAAATCATTTGATAACCTTAATAATTGGAGGGAAGAATTCCTTATCCAGGTAACATGCCTCGATACAAATTTTTGTACACTATTCTAAGTTTCTTACTGATCTGTGTAGCATATTTTATTTCAGTGGTTTCACATTTTTGAAAGAAGAGCGTTATTTGAAGGTGACAAAGGTGTTCTAGGAAGGATTGTTTCTTTTTATTTGTCTGATGAATTTTAAGTATAATTTCTCTCTCTTTTATTTAGGCTAGCCCATCAGACCCTGAGAACTTTCCCTTTGTAGTGCTAGGAAACAAGATTGATGTTGATGATGGTAATAGTCGCGCGGTAAGCACTAACCAAATTATCTATTTTGTTTCTCTTTTGCTAAGTTAGGGTTAATTGAATAGAATTAATATGGGTTTTTTTATTTTTTTATTGGGGGTCTGATTTAAGGTTTCTGAGAAGAAGGCAAGGACCTGGTGTGCCTCAAAAGGGAACATACCATACTTTGAGACCTCTGCAAAAGATGGAACCAATGTTGATGCCGCATTTCAGTGCATAGTTCAGAATGCAATCAAGAATGAACCAGAGGAAGAATTGTGAGTGTGATTTCTCTTATTTTGCACATTATCTTATTCCTTCCAAGTTTGAAAAATAATGATTTTTTTTTTTTTTATGATAAGGTACATTCCTGACACCATCGATATGGGGGGTGGGGCACGGCCTTTGAGCTCAGGATGTGAGTGTTAAGAGAGGAGACAATGGAAACCAGGTTGCAAATTATGATTGTTGATCCTTAGTTGTGTTTTTGTATTATGTAAAAGAATGTGCATTCTTAAATGGTCTCTATGTCAAAGATTATGTAGTCTTTAAACATGCTGTAAATATTCTGTTGTGTCATTGGAAAAATGTAGTTGGGACTTGGGACATGGAACTCCCCTGCTTGTTTCTTTTTATTCTAGGCCGAGAAACCTTCTATGAAGCATGTATGAACATACAGTTGCTTGGTTCATTATTTTTTAATTTCACAAATAGTTTTAAATTTGGCATTAGTTTTAAATTTAACGGCTAATTAGCGGTTAAATCAACTTTTAATATCTTATGGAACTAAAAAAATTGTTAACAGTGAAAGTGTACTATAATCTAATATTATTATTTTTAATTGGAATCCATCGTACTGTGATTTGTTGGTTCACAATTGTTGTGCTTGCATTGTCAGATACTTAATAATTTTGAAATATTTTTAGATGTCCAATTAGATAAGAAACAAGTCAATCATCGATTCAACTTCACTATCAATGAAAACATTTTAAAGTATAATTTGGGTTTTAGCCCTTTCTACATTTTGTTATATCATTTTTTTTTTTTAATACGTGACAACTTATCATTGTGTTATCCTCAAATAACGTAACGATTAAAACTATTTCAAAACTTGCAATCATTGTAACTTGTGAGTGAATTGTAGGATTGCTTTTACACGATTACTATTTATATTACCTACTTGTGAAGTTAAAAAATGTATTCAATGAAAAAAAGATATTGAGAACTAAGCTTTATACAAAAGATACGAATAGATATATTATTGTAAAAATAAAGTTGATAATATTCAAACATAAAATCATTAGAATTAATTTATTATTGAAATTTTATTTCAAAAATTAAATTTTTGTCTCTCTCAATAATCGGTCATAATTAAGATAACTATAATCAGACGACTCAGTGAGAATCAGCCGAGTCATATTGACATCTTGGATTATTTTTCCTAAATAGTTTGCTTTTGTTCTAAAATATATAAAAGGGCTTATTCATATTTACATTAAGACACAAATTTTCATTCGTATAAGATAACAGTTTAATACAATACGAGCATACAAAAAATAAAAGAATGTAAATTTCAAAGACAAATAGAAAAAAACATATTGCATGTATACATAAAAAAAAAAATTCTAACTACCCTTCATGAAATGTATTTATGTAAAGCTAGATCGTAAATAAAGTATTGTCGCGCGAGCACATAATTTTAGTACTAGAAACAATATTGCACTAATTAGGTCACATCAATACGAATAAAATGAAGAAAACTAAAAAGTGCCAAGAGATATTAAGATAAGTATAATTTTCTAATGTTTATTATTCAATAAAGTACTTTATTTGTACAATATCAAACGTAGATTTT
Source organism: Carex parvula (assembly GCA_025461045.1). Taxonomy (NCBI): domain Eukaryota; kingdom Viridiplantae; phylum Streptophyta; class Magnoliopsida; order Poales; family Cyperaceae; genus Carex; species Carex parvula. The sequence continues at coordinate 3,059,290 of JAJGRW010000050.1, read as the reverse complement.
GATTATTATGTAAATTTTTTCTTGTTGGATCCTGCAATATATGATATTTTTGGGAATTAATTCATAAATAGCTGTATACATAATAGAAAAAAGAAGTATCAAATGTAAAATATATTAAAACTAAATAAAACAAAAGAGATACTGTACATTATTTCTATCTACGTCTTGAAAACACACCCATACCATACAAGTATTTCCTTAGCAGCAGAGGATTAACCCTTACACTTTACAAAAGCAAATATGAAATATATATCTTTCTTTAATTGAACGAAAAAAGAAATAACAGCTATTCGGCCCGGCTCAAAATAGTTTGTAGCGGACATAGCTGACAATCAGGCCCCACCACCACCAACCTGGCGGACGTCATAACATATCCATCTTCATTCTCCTCTTTTAATTTACGAGATATACATGATCACACCATTAAATTCCCCCATATCTCAACCGATCATCAATGCAATCAAATCTACCCTTCCCATCAGAGAGAGCTGCCGATAGATTTCCAAAACCATATATATATATATGGTACCAACAAGCTAGGTGACTATATCGTGATATATATGGTAGAAGCTCCTATTTTTAAGTCAGGCACTTTACCAACAATTTTGAATACGACCCACCTAACATACTGAAACACACATTTTAGCTGTAAAATTCCAGTCCTGCTCCTGCACCATCCAATATGACAGGTACAACCGTACCAGTGTGGTATTGACCAACAATTTGAATAGAAACCAAAATTTACCTAACATGAAATGATGAAAACCTGATGCTTCTTTGCCTATACCGTGGAAATCACACAATTAATCAGAAAGAAATTGAATTACCTTATTTATCATCGTATGTGGCTGTACATGTTACATGGCCCTACAGCATCCGAAGTCCTAGATGTACATCGACTTTTAGTTGATTTTTCAAAAATATGCCACAAACTTAAAGTCTCATCTTCAGATGCGGATGCCACTGTGCATCCGTCTGGGCTCTACAAATTTCAAAAAGAAAAAAAAAGAACTTAAGTTTCAAATAAATCAAAATGTACAGGGACCAATTTGTAAGTTTCATGTTTTACATATACATACCTGAGTCATATGTAGTACAGGGGCTTTGTGATCAGTAATCTCAGCCATCTGAACCATAGAGGGGTATTTCCATAGTGCCAGTTGGTTCTTTGGAAGCCCGTGTGAAGTCAACAGTTCTTTCCCATTGTTGTTCCACAACAAACTGCACACCTCCGATCCCGTATTCACCGAGTTCAAGCAAGTACCAGAACTAACATCCCAAAATTTAATGCAATGGTCAGTTTCGCCCCCACCTGAGGCTAGTAGGTCGTTCTGAAATGGACACCAACCGAGTGCCCTTACCGTGTCAGTGTGGTTGTTAAATCGGTGGAGAGGCGTGGATCTAGAGGCATCATCATATATGTAAATAAAATTGTCATTGCCTCCGCTTGCAAGGTAATTTCCTGAAGGAGACCATTTGAGACCACATACTGCATCTAGATGATCATAGTAAGTGCTGACAACGTGAGATCGGATCCTCACGTCGTTATTGATGACAGTACCATCTCCATCACCACTTGTGAGGATATAGTTGTTCCATGCGAGAGATCCCACGAAGCCGTCGTGGATCCCGTGAAAACAACTTATCTGTTGAATGAGAAATTTAGAATGATTAGGATTCCCAATGTAAATCAATGAGTCATATCAAGATATCCAGAGATGAACATCCTAGAAAAATATGTTATAACTTGAAATCAATTAAAAATACACATACCTTTTTATTGGTGGTAGGATCATACAGGAGTATATGAGAATTGTTGAGACCAATGGCAATGCGACGGCAATCAGGGTCCCAGCTGACACTGGTTACTGGCCCGGAAGTTTCAGGAACTGTCACTAGTTCAGATACAGACCCATTCGTAGCATTTCGCAAGTAGACAGTGTCGCCATGTGCGACTGCAAGCACATTATTACTCCCCCAATCAAGCAAGTTAAGCCGGTTGTCGCCTATCATATAGGGCAAAGCGAATGTGTTCTCTGGTTTCTGAGAGATTCAAGAAGGAAAATGAATAGACAAAGAAAAAAAAAAGTACGAATGTCAGTATTCAGAAAAATGAGGTAATCAGTCAAAAGGTAAAACAAACCTGACTGGTTGAATGAAATATACAAAAAAGAAAAGATGGTTAAATCAATTGGTAGTTTACCATGATGTTGGGTTAAGTATTAAATCAAGTGTTGCCATACTGTAGCAGACCTACACGATATTCGGTTACCGTACCAGACTGACACAATATTCAGTTATATGTAGCAAACCAAGTGTTGTCATACCATACCATACCCACATGGTATGGTAACCGAATTAACATACCGTGTACCAGTACTGGCTACTCCCATGCACCAGTTATTATACCTGCCTAAACCTAAACCTGTGCATGATAGTATCAAACTCTGGCAAGGGGGTTGGTACCCTCCCTATATATACCATGCCTATTTCCAATCAGAAATAATGGTATGAAAAGGTCGCCATTTGAGATGTTTATATCTAGTAACATATGCAAGATAGATAATAAGGAAAGTACCTGAGGAATGCGCCTGAGCTTTCTTATCGGCTGGACTTGAGTCGAACAAGGGTCATTTGGAAAAGATTGAATGGGAGCAGGAGATTGGTTGCTAAAAGATAAAATGCGACTTCTTCCTTGTAGCATGGTGTCAGCAAGAAGCTTTCTGTATGCTTCCTTAGAAGGCGATACTATTTCAGATTTTCTCTCTTCTTTTCTAGGTATGGTCAGGAGACCCTGTGCTAGAGTCATGTTCATCGCACTCCTGTTTGGGATGAACCTGTCGCCCTGTTTATTTAGAAGATAGCACAGAGGAAATTATCTCCATAACCATCAAGTTATATTAATATGAGAAATTGCAGAAGAGAGAACGAAGAATCCATAGTGAATAGTTAATAAAAGTGTCATACAAAATTACACTCTGGATGAAAAGTTGAAAAAAGAGTCAAATTAACTTTTGGCTATTAATTCTTAGTACTTTCCTTTTATTTCTGTTATTGCCTTAGTGGGGGCATAATTAACAAAACAACTTCCTAAATTAATGGAAGCACCAATTGAACATGCTATAGAAAAGACAATTACGAATTAACTCCACAAGTTAATCCCTGATCCAAAAAAATGGCCAAAACATGTATGGTGCATAAGTTTTTTTTTTTTTTTCCATTCATTAATTATCACAATTAATCCTTCATAAAAAAATAACAAAATTTGATGAAATATATATTTGATAGATAAGATCTTACGTAGCTGCGTGATGAGGGTCGTGACGAGGCCAATGGGAGGCGACGATAAGGGTGCACACGGTTTGTAGCATCTGGCACACGGGTGCTCCTTTCAGATGAATTTGAAGAACCTGACAACCCTAAGTCCATAATTAAATGACAAATAGTATGATATGATTCAAAAAAGGAAAGAAATAACCAACAATCTTATTAATATGGAATCTTGATTATAAAAGAGAAAAAGATAAGGAAATTAAGATATATGTCAGCAGTCAGCTGTTGTTGGCGAGAGATTTGTTTGCCGTTCCAAAGTAAAAGAGAAAAATCAGAATGAAAGAAAAACAGTGGCAGATAGTCGTTAGAATTCAAATTTGCAATTCCAAATTAAAAGCTGCGTGTGAGAGGAATGTCGACCACCCTTTGTTTTTATAAGCGTGAGTTTGGAAAGTCGGTTTACTGAAAATAGCTAATTTTAAATCTAGTTCCGGCAGAGTTATAAAATAAGAATTCTGAAGCCGGTTTTCTGAAAATAGCTAATTTTAAATCTAGTTCCGGCAGAGTTATAAAATAAGAATTCTGAAGTCGGTTTTCTGAAAATAGCTAATTTTCAATCTAGTTCCGGAAGAGTTATAAAATAAGAAGAGCAAAACTAAGGTGTGATGTGCTCACCAAGAGAGATTGGTGAGCACACTTTCAAAAGACTATCGGATTGACTTCGAACTACGAATTCAAACTGTTGAAATTCATGTACTTCGTGAGTGATGCATGTACATGCAAAAAATTTAAAGTTTTGAATTCATTTAGTACATGATCAAGCAGTCAAAACAATAATGAAAAATGAATACATAAAAACAATTTAAAAAATAACTTATAAAATGTTCATTGTTTTGACTGCTTGACCATGTACTAAATGAATTCGAAACTTTAAAATTTTTGCATGTACTTGCACCACTCACGAAATACATGAATTTCAACAGTTTAGATTCGTAGTTCGAAGCAGTGTAATAAAATGCGATTCTATACGGCGCATATGCGGCCGCATATGTGTTTGCAGTGCCTGACTGCATAAAATCCGACTATGCGGATCTGGTCTTAGTATTAACCAAAACCGCACCCTACTTAAAATTTTATTATAGAAACGAATTGGATATCCGATTATAACCGAAACCCAATCCAAATTCAAATACTCATCCGGATTCAATCCAGTCAAGTAATTTTTTCAAGCCCCTCCAGCTTCTTATATAGCCCCTCAAGCGCTACCTTTGTTTTGTTTAGAACATGTGGTATTAAAAAACTCTTCTCTATACCGTGTCCCAACTGCTTTTTTCAGTTGTCGCCAGCTGTCCTGCTTTTGGATCATTATTGCTTTGAATCCGCATCTTTATTGCCTTGAATTTGTCTTTATTGTAGAGAATTCATATCAGCTGAGAATGCTTGGGCCTTGAACCTATTGCTTCTTGGGCCTTTTGGACATAAACCTCAATTTAATTTTATTACAGCATTCTTTATACAAGTCCAATATTCTTTATTTTATTACAAACTTTAATTATTTTATTACTTATCTTATTTAAAGCCGCATATACAAGTCTGTATGAAAATCTTCATATGGAACCGCATACCGCATATGCAGTATGCG